>JAPMOR010105481.1:0-51989 GCA_026543865.1 Argiope aurantia | reverse complement strand
TGTGTGTGTGTGTGTGTGTGTGTGTGTGTGTGTGTGTGTGTGTGTGTGTGTGTGTGTGTGTGTGTGTGTGTGTGTTTTGAAGGGAGAGGGGAGGATTAATCCCTGGAATGTAGTTAATAGTAGTCGAAAATCTAATCTGTATTCTAGATGCGTTTTTCAAGACCGATTGAAACAAAAATTTGACACAAAACTGCATTTGTAGTCACAAAATCCCATACCAAATTTGATATATTTGTCATCATGTTTTTGAGTTATCACGTTTACATGTTTCTGAAAGTATAGACCGACAAATAATCAACCCTTTGTTGGATTTGGCTCAAAAATTGACAGATGTCTACACTATAGATGTTAAATCTGTCTTCCGAATTTCATCCATATAACTCTCCTTGTTCTATAGTTTTTTGTGTTAATTTATATTCGTACAGCCGAACATGCAAACTTCTTCTGAACAGATTTTACTCAAAATTTGAAAGAAATCTGCAAATTTAGTGTGAGGACCGTATACCAAATTTTAGCTGTCTAGCTCAAAGTGTTTTTGGTTTATCTTTGACATAGACAGATAGGCATTTTCTCAAAATGTGTTTGTCGAACTCATGGAGGTCTAAATGTGGAGGTTCGTCAAAATCTTGAGTTTGAATTTTTTGACCATTACTATACATTTTTTATATCGCTTATAAAGACTTATTACTTAAAAAGATACTTACTTTTTTATATTACTTAAAAAGATAAGGTAAATGATGTTTTAAAAGAGATGCGATATCTATCTAATTCGACAATGGCAAACATGTTTTTTTCTAGGAGGTTACATTTTGGTTCCGTCGCAATTCTCTCACTTTCTACAGAGTATCTACTGTTGACATACACTTTAATTGAAAAATATTTTAAAGGACGTAAAGCATTATATTTAGGTTTTTTCAGTTTTTATGAAGCACTCCGATCTTGTAAATCATATCTAGTAAAATATGATTAAAAAATCATAGTAGACAGAAGTTTTGTTTAGTTTAGTTATATTAACGTCCCGTTTGAAGCAACACTTGGGCTATTTTGGGACGGACCTCGTAATTTTGAACCGCGGTCAGATGACGAGGACGACACCTGAGCTGGCACCCCCTTCTCCATACCACACCACACCAGCGGGAGGACGTTTGGTCAGGACGGATTTAGCGTGCAACAGTCCCCCTTACACGACGGTTCTTCGGTGGAATCGGGTCTCGAACCTGAAACCCTCCGATTCCGAAGACGAAACCTTACCACCAGGCCACCGCGGCCCTAGTAGACAGAATGCCAAATTTGAGAAAATTGGATTATCTGAGAAGAAGAATGCCCAAAGAAGATGTCAAGACTATATTCTTGGTGTCTTCTTTGACATTTTGACAACGATGTTGCTTTTTTCTGCTTCTAAAGCTATCCGATTTACGAAACTCTGAATTTCATTATTATAAGTCCATGAACACCACGAACACAGTTATATGTTGAATGGCGAATCTTTTCTGAAGCAGCCTTTGAATTAATCGTAGATCATCTAAAATTTTCTAAGAATTCTTTAAACTATGCTTTAAACAGAAAGTTATTAAGTATGCAGAAAAAAAAAAAGTAAATATATTCTTTGGCAGATGCTGCTCTTACATTCCATAACTGCAATCCCCTCCCGACTTTATATATTGAAAAAATATAGCCATTAATTTAATTTTACTCTCACTTTGTAATAGTGTATACCTTTCAAATTCTGAAAGAATCAATATATTTATAATTTGATCCATTTGTCACTGTAATATCTTTTCCATGTTTATATAATGAATTTAGTGCTTTTTGGAAAATTAACTAATTTGGAAATTAATTAATTTGGATAAGAAATAAGCGAAAAAGAAAATCCTTGCTTTACACTCAGAATTGGAAAATGACAAACCAAACAAGCTGAATCTCTTTACTTTATTCTGTTCATAAACGATATTTTTTATCTTTTTGCATGAGCAAAATTTCGATTGGAGCACAATCTTACCATATTTACGAAGACCTACTTTCAAGAAGTCGATGGGAGAAGTAGCATTAGAACAAAAGACTTTTCTAGGTGGACGGACTGGAGTAAGTCTCTTCCAGCATTTGTCGACAATCGCATTTCACTCAAACTCTTTTTGGAGTTCACTCATCACAGAATGCATTATCAACATTTGTATTAAAGATATAGGGTATAATGACTATTAATTGTAATTCCACTCATATAATACACTACTGACTTGCATACAAGCTTGTTATTGCTGAGCTGAACATTCTTGTGTACTTTCAACGCCTTCATTGATTCATATGAATTGTATTTGACTGTATACTGATATCCATGATTGATCTTTTTAGAATTTCATGGACTGGACACTATTTACAAGTTCCTTTTTTATTTCCTGTATTTCTTATTTTGTACTGTTCTTAATCCAAATTAATTTCTCTCTAACTTAGCCAAGTGAGACCTCCTGCAAAAGAAAAAGGAGGCGTTAAAATAGTGGAAAAGGCTCTTATAAACCCACATCTCTTGCATTCAGACGTTGCATTTTATGAGCTGGCATGCGACAGATGCGTGGTCGGTAGGTGTGTACTTGTCTTTCTTTCCTTTCATCGTCTATGAAGATAAGTAAAAATGCAATAGCCTATGAAAAACAAAAACACTAGAATCATTATTCTTTTATCTATTCGTTGTTTATAAATAAACCAAGTTATAGGCCGATCATAATTATTACTTAAAGTAGTAAAATACTGAATGCATGGTGCCGATCAGTTTAGTTTATCATCTTGAAAATCTTAATTACGTGGTTAAATAGTTGTCTAAATGACTACCGTGATTCTTAAATGATGATCTTCAGGAAGCTCGGTAGTGATATATTTGAAGAGGGCTCGAAGATAGATAAGTCGGATATTACATCTTCGTCCATCTTCGCTGATATTGTGCACAATGGTGCTTGCAGCTGTATTTAAACTCTAGAAAACTGAAATTAACTTTTGAACTCGTTTTCATATTCTTGTTAGATTATAACTGAGATTAAGAACCATCATGTGAATTTTTTGAGCTTCCTTAGCACAAAAACGAATACTTAACTCTTTCTCAGGCCATGGGAAAGAGTCCCACTTCCCACCAAATTCATCAATCTTTGTATGAAGTTATGTAGGTTGGCATAAATTCCAACAAATTTTTCAATAAGACAGAAACTTAGATTCTCCAGTTCCTTATTTTACATAAAATGGCATGTCTTGATTTGTTAATTAATTATTAGTTACCCAACTTATTAATTAATAAATCTAAATTTAGATAATGAGCTAAATTAAATTTATTTAATAAGCGTTTCGTAAGCCCATCTCAATCTTAAAAATGGCCTAGACAAAAAACGGCCTTTTAAGGAGTTAAACTCGTGTTCATGTATTGATGCATCTAATTACTTTTCGGCCTGTTGTGTTAGATACAATCGCGCAATTTCTCAAACGGTGAGTCATTTAAAATTATCCTCATCTCCATAGTTCAGAAAGCCAAACCGATGGAATTATAAAAATCACCGATTAAGTTTCTAAACAAATTCAATTAATAAAATTAATTTTTAAACATTTTATCTTTTGCGATAGGAGGGCTGAGTTCGTGACTAAAAAAATAATTTGCATTAGGATAAATAATGAAAAGCAGTTCATATCCACATTATTAGCTTCCTAACTTTTCAGGAATAGATTAAAGAATTAAGGAGGTAGTATGAGATGATTGTAGTATTCGAAAAATAGGATTTATATTTGAATTGACAGCTCAAAGAGAAAAACAAATGTAAAAACTGTTCTCTAAAGTAAATAAGAAATTATTCGTCTATATACAGATAGATAATCATCTATTGTTCGTTTTATTGAAATTTTCACACGGAGTTTTTAACATCAATAATATATTTGATGATTTTGTCCCCACATTTTTTGTATGGCATGGCATCAATGTGATAGATAAGAATGATCATCTGCGCGCATTGATTTGTTGGTACTTCAATACACAGCTCATTTTTTCCCTTAAACAAGCAGAAAAAGCAAAGGATTGTTTCTAAATATTAGCATTTTCATTTACATTAGAAGATAATAGAGTAAGATTGTGAGCACGATAGTAACAAAACCTTAATGCAGCTTTACCGACACGTAGTTGATAGATTATTTACATTCAAGGCATGCACATTTTATATTCTAATTTAACCGTTAGATTTTCACTAGGACTGCATAAAAAACAGAAGACTAAGATATTCGTAAATGAAAGACTAATTTACATCGCTCCACAATTCAAAATTAGAAATAATTGATATTTTAAATGCTCTCTAGTTGCGGAGGGAGTTCCATTTTTAACGAAAAAAAAATGCGTTTAAACTATGCTCAAGTTAAGCTTTTAGCTGAGCGGTAAAAATACAAAGGTTTTATTAGCTAAATAGAATATTATTCATGCACGTTCTTTGCTCTATTACGTTGAAGCAATTTCAAGATTTAGTCGTGAGAGCTACTGAAAATTGTGAAGGACTACCTTCGTTTTTTTATAATCAAAACTGCACTGCAAAACCGACCACATTTCTGATTTCTTTAGGATTGATGTTTTCTTTAGGATTAGTAGACAGCCCTAATTCCTTGATAATCTCTCTTTGACAAACTTTAATTGTTCTGTGTTCAGATGTATTCTTCAACTTTAAATCAGCAAAAGAGTCTAACCAAAACATTATCGCTTGTTATAAATGTATATGTGTTGTTGTTGTTTATTCCCCTTAGACTGTTTTTCTTACACCTCACAGATAGAACACAGGGTAGAAAACAACCATGGCCGAACCCGGAACGCCCAGATCACGGGGAAGACGCGCTACACCTAGGCTAAAACGCCGGTATGGATTTCTGGAGTAATAATCGTATACAAATGACAAATAATATTTACGAAAGAGCCTATGAGTGTGCTATCTTCGGCGATTCACGGCTCAGATGCGGTTATTTCAATAGCACAACGAATCTTTATTTTAGAGGCATTTTTTTTTTTAAATCCCAAACGATTGAAATCAAAATTTGGTGATTACAAATATAATTCCAAATTCACTTCCCAAATTTCATACACTTAAATCAATTTGATTACTGCGTTTACGTGCTTGTAAAAGTTCAATGATGGATTTGATTCCAAATTTAATGATATCTACTCTTTGGATTTTAGATATCGTATTAATTTATATTCGAACAGATAGACTACGGTATTTTTCCGGACACAGGGAGTTTTGAAAAGCAAAGAACCGTCAAAACTGAGATTGTAAACAATTACAATACTTTATCTTCGTAAGTTTTATATATATATATATATATAAACCTGTGAAATTTTATCAAAACGCTAGATTTTTTAATATTGTATATTATAAAATAGCTTCCGAATGCATTACCAGGAGCAGATTTGAAGTTGATTGATTGGGATTTCATTCTTTTGTACTAGGATATTTAAGAATTCTATGAAGTACCTAACCATACTTTCACTGCGTTTGGTCAGGGTCCGCGGTGGCCTGGAGACAAAGTCTCGGCTTCGGTATCGTAGGGTTTCAGGTTCGCGACTCGATTCCACAGAAGAATCGTCGTGAAAGCGGATCTGGTGCACGCTAAATCAGTCAGAGTCAAACGTCCTCTCTCTGATGCGGTGTGGAAGTTTGGAGAGGAGGGTTCCAGCTCAGGTATCGTCCTCATCATTCGATCGTGGTTCAAAATTACGAGGTCCATCCCAAAATAGCCCTAGAGTTGCTTTCAAAAGAGACGTTAATATAACTAAACTAAACTAATTTACATTTAGTCTGGGTATTTTTTTATAATTAGTTTTGACAAGAGTACCCTTGGCTTAAACCACAAATGATTTCTTAAAGTCAGTCGGCTTGTCTAGACAAGAGCCATTAGAAACAACAACTAAATGAGTTTTGTATATTTTACTCTAATACGCCTTTTCTTTTACTTAATTCACTGGCAAAGAATTATTGTTTGCATGATACTGTTCGATATAAATCATTAAACCGATATAAATCATTAAACATTTAATATCCTCAATTTTCTGTTACAGCAGCATATCTACACTCTTTCGCGTATTTTCAGAATACGCAAACGCACTATATATATATATTAAAGTCTAATTTAATTAACTTTCTAATTTTTTAGCTTAATTCAGCTCATATCAAGAGAATGATAGATGATCAAGAGAATAATGGTGCAAGAAAGAAAAAAACTGGGCTTAAAATTATTTCTAAGAAATGTCTATTTTTCGACTAAAGCTCTTATAAATTATAAAATTATCTATATTCCTGCAACATTAGAGAGATTACAAACTACATTAGTAACAATTTACATTGAAGGAGATTTCATTTTATTTAAAAACATATAAAATGCAAATTTCATACATAATGAATGAAGTGAAACTGAACTGTACATAATGAAACAACAGACAATGATACAATTAAAAGAAATTTAAAAAATGGATTTTCTTTTAAAAATACATCACATTTAAATAAACATGATGCAATTGCTATACATGTATAAAGAAAGAATTCTTTGAGATCAGTGATTAATCATATCTTTCAAAATTGAACACATTTTTTTTTTATATCATGCACAGACTAGTGTAGATTTTTCAGTGTCTTTTTCTTGAATCTGTCTTTGTTTTATATTTCATCCACTTTTTTCAAAAGAGCCACAAGAGTATCCAAGTCACAAGCTATAAGAAAAAAATATATATATAACATATAGTCTGGGATTCTCTATTCTTTCAATAGATGAAAATACTGGCATATAATTGAAACTGAATACCTTTCACATTAAATTCTAAGCAAAAAAAATAAAAATAAAAATGTAGAACTTATATTAGTCTGCTTTTCAATTTAACCATATTAAGGTTCTTTATTTTTATAGAAAGCACACTTTTTAAAATTAATTTTGGTGAACCAAAGCAAGATTAATGTAACTGCAAAAATTCTATTTTTTAAAGTAGTGAAACAAAAATTACAAAATATGCTAAAGAATCGAAAGATATTTTCAATTTTAGAATAATCCTATCAAAAAGAAAAAAAGTGATTGGCATTTAAAAATGTTATCTTCTAAATAGAAAAGGTAATCAACCAAAAAAATGTTTACATATTTTTATTATAAATTTTATTAAATATTTGAAAAGATCACAAAAAATGCAAATAGTTTGCATCCCTCAAGTTTTGTTTTGTTTCCAAATGTAATGGAATAATTTTGAACATTTTCTCCTCAGTCTATTCAGATGAATAAGACAAATACTCCATTTTTCGCACACATACAAAATCCACTAAAGGAATTACCATGGTTTTAGAAATCTTAAGCTTTTATAAGTCATATATTTTATGTATGACTGTTTATGATTACAATATACAAGTCCTAAATTGAAATAAAATTTAGGCATAAGATGAAAATCGAATGTACTAAAATATTTAAAAATTAAAATAGTGCATTACCTTTAGGATTATCAGTAAAATATGAATGAATTAAACATTTCTGTGCTGTAATCCTACAAAGAAATATAATGTATAAATTTCACAGAAAAAAAAATCAAATAAAAGGGGAAAAGAGTCAGTAAGCAAGAAAGGTACATAATCAAATTTTATTTTTTAAAAATAAACAATTTATAGCACTTTTTAAGCATCTTTAGAGAAAGAAAAGAAAAAAAAAAACATTAAAAAAAGTATTTCCGATTATAAAATACTTATTACAATGAAATAAACTAAGTTGGATAGTAACTAAGTATCTAATTTTATAACATATAAACATAAATTATCAATAATTGCTGAATATTTTTCATTAACAGTGAAACTAAATTATTTAAACAGTTTTTATGTATGCTTTGTTAGAAAAATCGCATTAAAACACTTTTATTGCATATCTAAAATTATTTGATAATATTACAATTAGTATTATTAATAAAAGCATTATATAATTATTGTATTAGTTAGTTAGTTCCTTGAGAGGAAAAAAAAGATATAAACAAAACGCAAGTAAGAGAAACTTGGATATAAAAAAAATGTATTAAATATGGGAATAAAAGCACTTTCAACTTGCTTGGTTTTTTTCTCTAGTAGTTTTTCCCAGTTTATTAGATTTTGTTAGTAATGAAAAGTCTTTGGCTTATTGAATAAGTGCATTAGTTTTATATTCATTTCAGCAAATTCCTTTTTTGAAAGGAATTTCATTTCCTGATAGTTTTCTGCAAAACAAATATAATTTTTTCCCCCTTTCAGAAGGAAAAATAAGCATTTGTATTTAAGGTGAGTATTTTTAATGCCTTTTTATAAGAACTATTAAAAATAAGCCATTTTAAGGGCTTTTAACAATATTACACATCCTGCAAGACAAAAATAAGCTTACCTTTTAATAGGGTTATATGTGAATATCTTATGTAATAGATCAATACATGCAGAGGGCTGTTCAGCAAACATCAATGCCAATTTGTTATGCCTACAAATAAAAAACGAAATACTATATATATATAATAAATTTAAATACACTCAGGTAATCAAAAACTAATAGCTCATTAATCTCTCAAATGCACATGAGGCATTTAAGATTATTTTCACTTCAAGAAACAGAAAAGGAGTTTGAGTTGTTTGCAGGACCACTGGGGGCCTTAAAACAAATTTCATTCAAAATATTGCTTTATTGCATTTTCCTATTTATTATATTCCAGAAAGTGGAATAGAATTGGGAAAAAATACATGAAAATGTTAAATTATTATAACATTTCAATCATACAAATAATAAATAGTTCATCGATCAAATAAAAATATTGCTTCATTAACTTATGAAATACAATTTGATGTGCAAATTACTAGAATATGTTCAAAATATGCGAATTCATTCTTACATATTTTAAAGCAATATATTGAAAATATCATTATAATTTAGTTTTCAGGCTATTTCACATCACATAGATAAAACATTTAAGGAAAGGATTCATTATAGATTAATCCTAAATCTTCAATTATTTTTGATCATGAGAAAGATCTTTATGAAGAAGTGATAGTAATCAATATAAGTTATATGATTCAATATTATTTTTTATACAGCTACTGGCTAATCAACATAATTCTCAGAAAAGTTACAACATTTAGATACAATTCAAATAAATCATTGAAAAAATTGTAATAATATGTTCAGGGAGGCAAAAATCAATTGCAAATTTTAATTTCATTAAATGGAACAATGCAATCAATATCATTTTGTAAATCACAACTCATTACTTGTAACATTTGTCTTCAATCAATTTGAGAATGGTATCTAAATTATATAAAAAACATTCTCAGGCTCATGATAAATTTCAAATCTATTATTTTTTTTAAAAAAATTAATGCTATTTATGATTATGACAAGAAATATTTTTAACATAATTAAGTAGATTGAAGCTCAATGTTCCGACTTTGTCTCGAATTGGTAGATGTGAATAAATTGCTTGATAATATTCAAATGTATGAACATTTACATTAAAATAACAACAATGGAAAAACATTTTAATTTTGAAAAATAATTTGCAGTGTAGAGCCTAGGCAGTAAGCAATATCCTCCTCAGGCCAGACTTGGAAGTTTGGTTAATTTTAAAGAATAAAAGGAATTCCAAGATTATTGCAGTGATAGCCACGCCTTTTAAGAGGTAGGTTATCCTATTTTCAGCAGTGACTCATTAACTTAGAAACCAGTGATGTTACAACAAATATTTCTCAAGAATTATTTTAAAATTCAATTGTTCTTTTAAAAAAATAAAAGAACTTTAAAAATGGCTTTTAAATAAGCAAAAAATTTTTATTATCAGAATTAAAATTTTAAAACTATTGTAGAAAATATAGATATAGAAAAGCATATATCGAACCAGATGTTTTTACCTTGAAATAACATGCAAGTGAAAAGGAAATTTATACATAGGCAAATAAGAGAAAGTAGAAATTAAATTTAAAAACTGTCAATGAGAGAAGATAAAAATAAACCAAGAATATATTGTTTTTTATAGGAAATTTGTTAAGTCATCAAGCAAGCAAAGTATTTCCATTAACAAATCTTTTATGCTTCAAAATGAAATGAATTTAATGAGGTATGCTAATAATCATGCTCTAGATTAATAAATATTATTAACTGCACATTAAATAATATTGAGAAAGCAGAAAATAAAAACACATACGGTTGATCTCGAAGTTCATATTCCTTCAATAGGGGCAGGTCTGAACAACCCTGGAAGAAAAATCACCAAAAGTTATTAGAGATAATAATAAAATAAAAATTTATAATGGGGTAAAAAGTGTCTTAAACTATTACACAATAAAAATTCTTTCAGGTTTTAAAACAAATGAAAATATATCACTCCAAAATAATATATTTAATATTTAAATACATTATTTTGTAAACATAAACACTAAAAGCATTTAAAATCTAATACTTCAAAAAGTCTAATTTTAAAGTACTACCATTTATGCTTGAATGCTTTATTAGACAATATTTTATTACACTTGGAATGATTTAAATTTAAAAAAATTATGCATCAATAAAATAATACACTTTACAGAATATTCATGAATTAATAATATATATAATCAAAAACATGAGAAACTTAACTTTTTATTTTTTATGGTATAATGTCAAACATCAGAAGATTAATTGCATCCACCTATTTTGCACAGTTTATATCTCAGTTTAAATATCAAAATATATTATTGAAGGAACTAGATTCTGTTAACAAGTTTTGGAATTTTTAGATAGAAGTAAGAAAGAAACTTTTTCTTAGTAAATACATGCAAAAGAAAACACGAAAAAGAAATTCTAACAAAAATATCTTAATTCACTGCCATGCTTATAGAAAATGAAATAATTATAAGGAATAAAAAAATAAGCATATTTTGAAATGCATCCAAATTTATATAATGGCCAGTTCATCAAAATTATTTAAAAAGAACACAACAGAAGATTGCTTGTGTTCCAATATCAACACAAGTAAGTTCATTCTAAAGATATTTAAAAATGGGAAAGAAATGCAGATGCAACTAAATAATGCTAATAATAAAGGCTTTGTCCCTATTATAATTATTGCATAGAAAGAAAAAAATGACTCGTGAATAAATTTCAGAATCTAATGAATCACATTAAAAGATTTTATTTACAGAAAGTTCTAGCATGCACGAAAAGCAGAAGAGCAATATACTCAAGATAATAAAATTTACCTATGATTTAAAAGCAGTAATAAGAATTTGTACTAAGATAGACAATGAGAAATACTAATAAGGCAGCCAATAAGTTTAATTTAACATGATATAATTATACAAATACTCTTAAAGTAGTCAGAATATCAATAATAAAAATAAAACTTGGAAATTGATTATTTAAAATAATATGGTTGCAAATGTATTGCTTAAATAATCAGAGAAAAATTCTTCACTAGCAGAGCAGAGTATTCTGGTCCATCATTATTGATTCCAAAATTGCACATAAAATAGCATACTCATTGACCATATGCCACATTTTGGTATTTCTGAGGAAAATAGACATAGGCTTGTGTATAAAATTAAACATTATCAGTAGTTCTGATAAATACACTGGCAAAACTAGACAGCATTGAACTCACAGCAGTTACTTAGCATGAAGCCCATTTAATAGTCCTGAAAGAAGGGGGTAGGACAGTAGCAGTTTAGCTTAATTATAATATCTCATATCAAATTCTCCAAAGAGCATGGGTCTCTTGGCCATTTTATTACCTACTAGTTAGAACGTGAAAGTTTAACATTTCCACTAAATTAGCTTCCTTTGCAGAATGGACAAAGAAGAAGAATTAGATAATAAAACCTCTTTGAACTTAAAAATAGTGTCAAACAATATGGCACACTTCCACTGATCAAATTACTTTAGTTATTCAAAAGGAAATTCTGCAAGGTTTTTTGCAAATTCCACTGTTTATCAGTTTAAATATGGCAATAATTTGATCAAAGAAATTTTATCTATCATAATTCATAAATTAACTTACATGACAACTAAATGGTCCACTTTTTTGATATTTTTAATTTTAAAACTACATTACTTTAATTACATAAAATGAATAATGATTAAAGAAAATATTTATTAATATAAAATAAAAAGACAAACATACAGGCCAACTGGTTTCAGTAGGGGTTCCAAGTAAGTCCACTAACATTGAAATCATATTATTATCAGAATCAGTTTTGAAGAGAGGTCTTTTCAATAAGAGTTCTGCAAAAATACAGCCAGCAGACCTGGAATAGATTGCACATTAAAAAAAATATGTAAGCAAAAATCTGAATATACAAGCATATTTCTAATTAAATGGCAACAAGTGAGTGATATACATACAAACATATGATTTGCAGATGAAGTAATGAGATCTCCTTTTCAAAATTCATATTTTAATTATTATGTATCTTATCTAAGTGATTAACTTTTAAATCTACTGATTTCTGATTTTTACTTCTGTACATTTTGTTAGTTGCTATAGTATGAAAAAGTTTATAAAAAATAATTTAAATAATATAACAAAACTAACTTTCTATATACAAAAACATTTTTTCTTTTTAATCTTTTATGTTAAATATAGCAATACTAAATATTTAAGTACTAAGAATTTTTTCTATTCCAAAGAATCAAAACATTTAGTAATAAAATTATATCAATAAAAAAAAGCAAAAAAAAAGGCAGATATCAAAAGATTTTACAGCTTGCTTCGATTGCCATGAATATTTAACCTTAAAGATTCTACTCATAAAAGTTGTGAAGTTATCAATCATGGAAATCACAACATTGGGGACAGGATATACATAAATAAGTAAAATTATAAAATTAAAAATAGGTCTTTAAATAGTATGTAAAGAGGAAAATATAGTTTATTCTAGAAAAGATATATCTATTCTGTTACAAAGAATTTTATCTTTAAATACTTTCATACAATGCTATGATAACATCCTTCAAAGGTATTATGCAGATTACTTATCACTTTAGACAGATAAAACCAATTAGTAATTCCAAAATAAATAAATAAATAAACGAATAAAAATAATAAAATCCCACATCATAAATCTTAAAAACCAAACACCCTGATTTTTATTTGCTTACCTTGGACTAATATTTACACAATTTGAGTCGCCTACTTAGTAATCTTTAAAGATTAGTCATATGGATATTTTAAATAAAGCCATTCAGCATTCTATTTAAGGAGGGGGGGGGGGGTGACCATAATTAACAATATGTTTCGAAAAAGTGTATAATCATTGTACATTAAATGAAAATTAACATATGGATATATATGATGATGCATAAAACTTTTGTGACAAACAGTACTTCCCTACTCAGAACTGTGTGAATTCTATATTTCATAGGCAATGCTCAGAACCAAACATTATGCAATTATTTCTCAATCAATAAAGCAGTGGTTGTATATTGTAAAATCATTTTGACATGAACAGTCTATGTTCTTTTTAACATAAAATATGTATCCAAAAATGAACAAAAACTTTAAAAAATAAAATGTGTAACAAAAGTATGAATGAAATAATTGCATGTCAAATTCTTTTTTATAAATAGAAAAAAAATTAAAATGGCAACTTCAGAAAAAGGGGAAAAAATCTTAAGATATTGCACATTACATTTTCAGAGAATAGAATATATTAGCTAAGATATTGATAGGAAACAAGCATACCATATATCAATGGCTGATGAGTAGTTTTCTGCTCCAAATAATAGTTCTGGTGCTCTATACCTGAAATACAAAAACATTAAAATAAGCAATATTTTTTATATATTTAAATCTTTGCACATAGTTAAACTCTAAAAAAATAATGCTCAAAATTACTGTTTAAAATTCTTATACTTCTAATCTAGTTTCATATGGCTAATATAAAGACAACCAAATTTTGATATTATTAAACTTTTTAATATAATACGAAATTACGACAATTGTACACAACACGCCACCTGAAAAAATAATTTTTAAGTAACACTGGACATTATTCATGTTTTTTGCTATGACCTGATTTTATATTTTGGAATATATCTTGTTATCTCAATTCCAGCATTTCTTTCAAAATAGTAGAGTTATATGAATTTTTGAGTTTAGGAAAACCAGCTTTCCGAATATATATTCAGAAAAATAAATAGGAATACCATCTTAATTCAAACTATTAAATTAAAATTTATCAAATAACATTATTAATATTTTTCCTAATAATATATTAATCTTTCTTTTAGTTTCTCGTGGATGAATTCAAAACTAAAAATTTATTTGATCAAAAAAAAATCTTAAAAACCCAAGACAACCAAAGTAATTTTTTTTTTTTTTTTTTTACAAAATGCAATTAATTTTGTCTTTAAGGGATTAAGTAGAAAAGCTTAATCCTATGACAGATTTTCACAAGTCAGATTCTTGAGTAGAATTATCAAATTTCTTAACTTAAAAATTTTGTTTCTGTATATTTTGATATTTTGTTAAAGATACAAAAAGTCTGCTATTCATATTCCTCAAGAACAAGAAACAATTCATATTGTGACATGAAAGTCAAAGACTGAAAAGTTTATCACAAACAATAAATTTTAGTTTCTTATACAACAAAGACTCTTTCGAACTCACCTTAACATTAAACAACAGCAAACAATTAAAAATTAAATAAATTGCTGCATTTATCCCATTAGCAAATAAAAATTCAATTCAATTTTGCCAAGTAATTAACCCTGACAGTTAATTCTATTTCAGATACAAGTACTTCACAATACGAGAATCATAAGCTTAAATTGACATGAATAAAAAATCAATATATCCAATTAAAAACAACAAACAATTATTAACAGATACTTTCATTGTTGAATATGTATGATTAGCTTATGATTTGGGTTCATTTTATAGCAACTTACAGCAATAAAAGAATATATAAACAAGATTTTAGCTTTATAATATGCTGCGCAATAATTCAACAGCATAAATATCATGCCAGTTAAGAAATGGCACTAAAGGAAGGTCACTGTATCATTAAAGAAATTATTAAGAATTACACAAAACAAAAATAAAATTCTGGAATTATTGCTACAATCTTCTTTCCAAATTATAATATGATAATATTTTTCAAATAAATATTCCACTGATGCACTGTTTTATAAAATAACTGGTAATATTCAATTATAAATTATTTAAACAAAATAGTTCAATGAAGTCATCATTCACTTACCATCTAGACACCATGTTAGGTGTCATGTTCTCTTTCGAAACATGTCGACAACTACCAAAGTCAGCTATAAGCATATTAAATAAATATAAATGCCACAAGATTACTACTCATTTAATGACACAGAATGCAATTTTGCAGATTATTTCTTAATCAATGTAAAGTTTTAAATTTACACATAAAAAAATAGGCCTTCCATTACAATGGCTTCAGACAGATGTTTTATATTATACCTTTATTTCACAATAATGGCATTTTTAAAAAGATCTTCTGTATTAAAATAAAAATATATATATATGAATTATATTTTGGATTTTTTTTTCTATTGGCTATTAAACGATATCAGTAATTTTATTTAAATGTAAAAAGCTCATACAACTACTTAATTCAACAGCCACGTCTTGCAAATCCAGGAAAAGGAAATAGTTTAGATTCAAATTAGGAATGAAAAGGAAAAGCTTCATAGCTGCATGCTTTGATAAGTGTATACATGACTTTGTGTGATTTGATAAGTGTGTACAAAATAGTACAGAATAAAGTCACTGCCTTTTTTTGACTGAAAAATATAAGTGACTTAAAAAAAAAAAAAAAAATAAGTTTTTTGTATAAAAAAAAAAAAAAAAAAAAAAAAATAACAATCTTTAATTGAATTTTTTAACATAATAAAGTTTTTATCAATTCTTTAAACTTAATAAGTTTGTATTTTATGTGATCAAAAAGTATCTTGTATAAGCAAGGACTTTTTTGATATGAAAAAAAAAATTGTTAGCTTAATAGAATTTTGAGCTTAGCTGGTAATTCATAAGTTTTGGATTCCAATTAGATCAATATGTAAAAAAATTTATAAAGTCAAGATATATAAAATAATTTCCAGAAATTCTGAAAACTTTTACAAATTATTTTTTAAAAATATTCCTACATAAATCAGACATTTAATTTTTGTGCTTTTACTAACTATAAAATGAAATGGTTTGGTTTGAGAGCAATATTTTATGTTTTAGGCCAAGCTTTAAAGAATGCAATCAAGAAAAAAAGCTTTTGAGATTCAATTCAAAGCAGAACAATTTTTATCATCTAAATAGTATTAAGTTAAAAAAAAAACAGAAATGTTCAAAAATTAATATGAATTCCAACTTAAGAATTCCATTTTAAATTTTAAAATATTAAAAACTGTTAAGCAGTATTAAAACGATTTTAAAAATAAATTGAAAATAGCAAATCCATTATGATTTCATTGTAAAAACATCAATATTTTTTTTAATTGAGAGAAAAACAGCAATCCCATTATAATTTACTTTATTCATTTATTTACGTCTAAAAATACATCCTTTTTTAAAAAGATTCTGCAATATAATAAACAATAAAAGCAATTTTTTCTATAAATAATCTGTGCTTTAATAACAAAATTGAAACTTATGAAAAATAATTAATATTTCAATTAAGCAATACACTAAAAAATATTATTGTAATTAATTTAATAATTTACAGAAATTTCACAGCTCCAATCATGCCACCCAAATTTATAATTTGCAAAACAAATAATTAAAAAAATATTTTTTAAAAATTGTGTAGCTAAAACTTAATTAAATCCACTAAAGAGAACTTACTTATCTTCAAAACTCCTGTTTCAGTGAAAAGAATGTTAGTCACAGTCAAGTCCCTGTTGACAATAAGAATTACCAAATTGATAAAAAACAGGAGTTAATTTTTTTTCAAATACTATGAAAATCAGAAAAAATTAAAAAGGTATGCCATACCTATGCAAAACAAGGTTTTCATGAAGAAACTGCAATCCAGTAAATAGCTGATACATGATACACTTTATCTGAAATATAAAGATCAATTTTCTTAATTATTTTTAAATTCATATACTGCTCAGCACATTTTATTTCAAACATGAAGATTGTTACTGAACAGAAATTATTTTTCTTAAGCAGAAATTACTACTTTAAACTTAATTCAATTGTATAAAAAATCAAATTCCAGGAAATGAACTACTTTGCTACAAAGAATAGTACCACAATAATAATACTTTTGATCTTAAATCAAATTCTTTAAAATTAATAGCAAAAAATATCTTAAAGTGAAAAACTAAACAAATCACCAAATAAGAAATCATTAATCAATATATTTTACAGAGGTCAAACAAATAAAATAAAAGGAGGACTTAATAAAAATGAAGAGAAATTGTGTGAATGCACGTATTGAATTGTCCTCATCAAGAAAAAATGTGACAACCTTATATTTTGGAAGAAAGATACACAAAGGAACTTATATACATTTTTAATAATTACAACCAAATTTCTAACATAAGAAAATATTTGTATTTACCTATTTCATTTCATCATTTCTATACAAAGATGTAGAACTTGTTAAGTATTTCAAAGTTCACGTCCATTAAATAAGGATGATATAACTAATATAAATCCATACATAAACTTTTTTTTTTTGTATACTGAATATGAAGATTGTATTGCTATTTTGTATTTAGTACTCACAAAAAAAATGACAACAGTATTAGTATTTATATAGCATTTTAACAGCTACAAAAAAAAAAAAAAAAAACAGTATTGATTTTAATTTATAAAAAAAATTATGCAAAACGATTAAATATCAACATTAATTACCAAAAACTGGTAAAAAAAATGCATATACAATTCCTCAAATAATGAGAAACAAATATTCAAGATTATATATTAATATTTACTATAATAGTATTTATTTCAATAATAGTTTTCTACTCTTTTAATACATGACTGATAAAAAAAAGAAATGGCCATTATTCTTTGTTTTCAAATATTAAACAAAACAAATAAAAATAAAAATACTGCAATCTCTTCTAATAATAAAGATGATTGTGCGTATGCATCTGTGTTTCTATTTGTGCTTTGGTGCTCTGTAACGAAACTATTTGACACATACATATCTTGAAATATGAGAATATGCACCTAGAAATGATTTTATTTTAAAATTTTATTTGGAATTTTAAATAATAAAAAATTTCACATTCTGGTGCTTTACAGAAATAATTTCCAAAAATATTATTGCATAAAAACAAATTTTAAGTCATTTTAAAATTCAGAAAATTAACTTTTCAATTATATTTGATTAATATATTCATACAAATTTCCCAGTTTTTTTTTTTTTTTTTTTTTTTGTTTGCCTAGTTTCTAACATTAAATTATTTTATTGATCTGAATTTCAAATTGTTTTCATTGTTTCATCAAATATTTCATCGAAGAATTTTCTTCTATTGTTGAAATCTAATAAAAGATGGCTTCTGTTAAATATATGTGCCTTTTACAAAAAAAGGAAAAAAAGAAAGAAAAGGAAAGAAGTGAAAAAAAAAGTATAAAAAAAAGTATAAGTTTGAAAACAGATAAAGCTGGCATTTACAGTTTTAATAGAGCTATAATGTCTCCATTTGAAAGGTTTTCATGTACTCAGTAAATAGTTCTTAAGTATGGCAATTAAAATAACATAGCTTTAATGTCCAACAATTAGACAGGATCATAGATATTAAGTTACATTGAAATGATTTATCTTACATTAAATAAAACTAATAACCTCAACAAATCAACTGTATGCCAGAGATGATTAGTATTAGAATAAATATCAAAATATCAATTAAAATATCTTCACTGACAAATAAATGAATAAAAATAATACATTGGCAATCATAAAATTATGTTCAGAATCATTTGATGATTACATCAAGAAATAAACTTACATGTGATTGGTCAATCTCAGTTTTTACCAAGTCATCATCTATAGCTTTTGAAAGTTCATAGGGGCAATACTCTAAAACAAGATAGATGCTGTAATAAATTTTTAAAAAAATTTCATTATTCATAATTATTACTATTAATAATTATTAGCATACATGAATAAATATATTTCATTACAGATTAAAGTGTTGAAGAGAAACATATGGAATTAATAGCTACAAATTTTGCTTTATATTTAGTTAATTCTAAATATTCAACAAACTTTGAAATTCCTACATTATTTCATAAAAGTTTATAAATTATAAGGGCTATACTGAAATTTTAACATTTTTTTTTTATGATTTGTGGCAATAACTTTGTAAAGAATTTTTTATCAACTGTTGTATTACTTTAAAATGCATTATATTATCTATCTAAAAATGCAAATGTATTGTTAAGATATTTTTTAAATGCAGTAATTATAAGGCAAAGGAAAGTACTTAATATTTTCCCTTGATAGAGTGTTAATGTATGTAAATAAATGCAATAACTACAGTTAGATATGGAAACCTCCAAGTTTTTGTGCATGGGCTAAGAGGCATTTCCCTAAAGAAAGAAGTAATATGAAAGAAAATACTTCAAACAAGATGGAAGTCAAAGTTAAAGTCTAACAAAGAATTCTAGAATAAACTCATATTTTTGCAAATCATCTCTGTGGAGTAAAATTATTCAAAATGCCAGTCTTGGCATTTTGAACCAAACAATATATAAATAATTTCATACTACTTTTTGTTTACAGTTTTTTAATTCTATAAATTTCACACAATTACATTAAAATTCTTAAACAATTTCATTAAAGCTAATAATTCAGAAAATCACATTTTATCCCAATAAAAAAAAATGCTAATATCAATAAAAATCAAAGTTACAAATAACATTTTGAACTTCTAAATGAAAGATTTCACTTATAATGACCAAGTAATTAATGTCTTAAGTCACAAAAAACATAAATGAGATAAAACATGATGCTAAATCACAATATAGCATTTACACTGCAATTTCTACCATACATCCTTTCTGAAATTTATTTTTTTACTATCTACAAATGTAAGTTCAACAAGTGTTGATGTAATTTGAATATAATATTTTCAAAATAAAAAATTATTTTACACTAATACTTTAGCACTATCACCCAATGAACACTGAGGTCTTCGACATATATAATTAAGAAGCAGGAAATTATGTACTCAAAGTAAAGCAATTTCTTTAAGCTTCTAAAAGATTGTTAGCAAACAGTAATCTTACTTTTACATACTGTTTCGAATCTATAATATTATTTTTCTGTGCAGTTAATCCTAAAAGTTATTAAGAGAATTTTACAGATATCTCTAACAGATGCTGAATGGATTCAAAGTTAATACTCTTCAATACTGGCAACAAATCTGTGATGAAATTTTTTGAAAACTCAAAAGTTTTATAAAATCTCTAATAGCAATCAATAATTGAAAATCCTTCTATATTTTTTGATATGCTATTGGAAAACTTATATAAAGCAAGAGACAAAAAGGAATGAATCTGTAAAAAGAATTTTCTCTTTGGGGTGTGATCATGAAGTGAACTCTCTGATTGCTATTGTGCTGTGTCAATATTTAATTAGCAATTTCCTGCTTGCATGTATAATATTTATTTCTACAAATGCTGTACATGTTTGATTACATTTCTGCTTTATTTTTGTCAATCACCAATGCTTTTTATTAAATTACAATAGGTTATGATTAGAAATTTAACATTTTTAATAGGAAAACAATTAAAAAGTTGAGTCAAAATTATATGAAAGCAAGTTTGGAAAGCAAACAAAGATTGATAATTACAACTTTAATTATTTTGTTTAATAAACAACATTACCAATTCAATTACTTAACTTTTTTATAAGTAGAAGAAAAAATTATAATTTTTGCATCAATAACAAATATGTCCCCCTCCCCCCTTAAATTTGATATAAACAAGAGAAATGTATACAAAATAAATCCTGTCATAATCATAACTGGTAGCAAAAAAAAATCTGCCCTTTAATTTTTTTTTAATTTGGAAAATTGATATAGGTCTCATTGCTAGTTTAGTAAAACTTTATTATTTATAAAAAGACAATTGTTTTAACACTAAACATACCAAGAACATTAATTTTGCTGGCTCTTAGATAAGGATTTTAATTTTCCTGACTGAAAGTAGAAATAAAGATATTGGTAAGAAAATATTAAGCAAAGTCATTTTAAGAAAATAATTAAACCAAAATGTTTTTTTCATTACTATAAAAAACAAAAAATTGAGTGTAATTAATTTATAAAAAACTATATTAATTTGTGAAAAAGTGTCTTTGTTTAGTAATTCCATTAGTAGTCAAGCAGCTGTAATCCCTATTCAAATAATAGTTTTTTCGCCCAGTCTTGAAAATCGGACTGATTTATGCAAAAGAAAAGAGGAATGAGTAGAAAAGGGATGAACTTCCATGATTTAATAGTCAAGAATAATGCTTGATTTTTAGAGCTTTTATGATGGTCTTTTATTCTTGCAATTTATAAAAAGATCAGCATTTTTTAAATTAAAAAAGAACTAAGAAATTTTAATTTCCCTGTACTTTCCCAGGTTTAAAAAAATTTCAAAATTCTCTACATTTTCCTTATTTTCTATATGATTTTTAAATTTGCTACGTTTTCCTGATTTTTCAAACTCATCGGCTGCAGTAGCAACCCTGTTATCTTCTTTTCCAGTCAGAACAAAATAAATATTTTTGATTTCCTTTAACTACCTATGGAAATATTATTTTTACTTTCCTTCATTCTGATCACATACAGGATGATTGAAGAGAAGAAAAATTGTACCAATATGTGTAGCATTTGTACCACTCTATAATAATTGTTTCAATAGTCCATAAAACATCATGCATGGTAACAATCAGGATAAAAATCAGTCACAATGATGGTTCTATTACACACATTTGTGAAAATAGTTACTCTACAAACAATCATTTTACTACTAATTTCCTCAGAGAAAAGAATTAAAGATAATAAATTACCTTTCAAAATCTCTACCCACAGCCACTCCAAGTAAATTTGCAATATTGTTATGCTGAAGTTGCTTCAGTGTATTTATTTCTCGAGTGAAATTAACAGGTAAACCTTAAAATAAAAGTAACATTTTTAAAATAAAATTAACATTTCAACAAAAGAATAAAAATTGAACAAAGTAATAATGCATAATAGTCCATAATGTTTATCTTTATTCAACCAGTTTAAGAGACCAAATTGCTCAAAATAAAAAATTTTTAAATATGAAAAAAAGAAAAAAAAATGTCTTCAATAATTTAAACATAGATATAAGTGGTATAGAATTTAATATAAAATTAATTACAAGTAATAAGTGTTGCCTTTTTTTATGATTTGTTTCATTGAATTAACACAAAAATTAAAAGCTGCATGAATTATGAACAAGGGCCAGATTAAGAGGATGTTATCTAATCAAACATTAAACTTTAATATGAGGATATCTGCTCACAGCAATAAATTTAACATTAACCAAGACCATATACATGATAGATATCAATATAATGGGATTTCTAACTTACGATGCTCTGCCAAGATTCTTATAAGGTCACTATTTACTTTTCTTAGTTTTTAATAATTCTGATATACACTTATTCACAGTTGCTGGTAGATTATAAAGACAATTACTTTTTGCAGGAAAAATTTAAAATATATTGTTAGTCATTGATCTATAATTGAGTTAAGGTTTGCTACAACACTTCAGAACAAATTGCTTTCATTTTTTAGTTTATAAATTAATATGAAAACTGCAAAAATAAGCAATTTATTTTTATAATTTGACCTTGGAGCTATTTGATATCCTGAAAGAATTGTTGTACATATTAAATGATATTTCAATGTGAAATTCATTTTCGGAGATATGATTCTTCCAAACTTGCAATGACACAAAAATGCATTACACTGTAGTAACAAGATTGCATAATCATGAACACTAATGATTACATAATCTTTTATAATCTGATAAATTGATCTTAAGAATCTTATAATGTTCTTACAGTAACTTTCAATAATCAGTGTTATTATTTCAAATTTTAAAATATAATGCAAAATAATAATTACTGGACATATAAAAAAATACCTTTACACTTAAAAAAATTATTAAAAAACTTCAAAAATATGTACTAATATCATTTTACACATTTAAAAAAAATAATCAAAGCTGTTTTCTTTCATGATCAGAAAATTTCAAAACATGCATCATTTATTGCATGTAATGCATTTCAAAGTTGCCTCTATGATGTGTTAGAGTATATAAAGTCCTAATGGTTCTAAAATTTGATTAAATCATAAGCCAATCGTTAAAGTGGATTTTGATTCATGTCATCCAAAATTTAAAATATGCCTATATTACAGATTTAGATTCAATAAATCATTTCCTGCTAAGTAATTCATGAATGAAAATGACAATATCAATAATTTGATGCCACTTCATTAAAAAAAATATAAAAAACTTGATATTCTTTTACTGAATTTTAAAAAAAAATGCATCTTAGTTTTTTTTTTTTTTTTAATATAGCTAAAGATAATTTTCACTCATGTATTATGTTATGTGGAATGCATATTAATTAATTTTCTCAAAAGCATTAAATATTTCAGGCTTTTCTTTAACAAAAATATAAATTTTAATATTTCTATTCAGTTAGATCTAAACTATTTCAGGTTATAGAAATTTTTGTTAAGCTGATAAATACATAATTTGTACTTTTTTTTTATTTGCAATAAATGCACTGAAATAAATATTTGGAGAAAAAAAGATTTACCTGCATCTTTTTCTATTTTCAATTTTTTCAGAGCCACGATTATATCCTGCTTTTTATCTCTGACTTTATCTAGAAAAGGCATAATAATAAATACATAATAATATTTTTCAATACTTTCCAGAACAAATATTTTTTTCTAAATTACAGAAAAATAATTTTATTTATAAAAAAGAATTAAAAATATTTTTAATTCAAACAATTTTTTTTTGTCTATATGATTGTTTATTTAAATTCAATCTTTAAAGAAAAAGTACAGTAACATGTAATTTCTACACAACACACTTCTTTCAATGAAAAAAAGAAAAAAGGAAAAAAAAACTTTAAAATATGATTAAAGATCTTGCACTGCTTTATATTGTAATTACAGACTTTAAAAAATCTTTTTAATAATATATAATTATAATATAGATTGTTAATATTATTTTAAAAGGGTGATCTGATATGACACACAACTCTGCATGTTTTAATTGTTACAGCTGTAAAGAATATTTATTGCAGTTATAATATATGTTTTAATGTAAATGTAACAAATAATGCAGTGATTTATAAAATATATTTTATTATCAAATAACTCCACAGGGAAGTTACCAGCTACCCCATAGGTTGGGGGTAGGGAATTGAAACACATATTTATCATCACACTTATAAGAGATTTTTTGGAAAGTGGGTTAAACATGAAACATCAGTTCATCATGTTAAAATCAAATCTGCCCCATTCTGATAAAAGTGAAAGAATTAGGAATTTCAAAAATATTTTAATGTAATTCAATAAATAATTTCATTAAAAATGGAAAACAAAAAAATCTTCTGCATACTGATTAATATTATAACACAAATAACAAATTATTAAAAGGCAAGCAGATGCATTCATCAACTTTTAATTTGTTATATTAAAATTCATCATGGAAAAGAAAATAGTATTTTAATCAATGAGGATAAATGAAGCTCACATGAAAACATTTGGGAACAGAAATGTATGAAAACAGATTTTATATCTCTTCATTGATTTTGCAATTATATTACTAGTTTTACATTAAGAAGTTTCATTTGTACTATTAGTTCTATCACCCAATATATCAAATAAATTAATAATAATTGCAATATTTATATTATGTGTAAACCAGCAAACAAAATGTAATCACTTACTTTTCAAATGTTTCAGTAAATATATATTCTGAATTCACTAGCATGTTTTTATTACATTGGTCACATCTCATATGAATTAGTAACTCATTTTCTGCATACATAAGAATTAGTAATGTTGCAACAATGAAATAAAAAAAAAGAAGAGAAAAGAAAAGAAAGTCTTAATGCAAAAGACAGCACTGAATTTTTATGCATTAACACTTTTTAACATGCACAAGTTAAAAAGTAGAGAGAAAATTATCATAAAACCAACAAATTGTTGTATCACATCATCTCATAAAAAAAAAAAAAAAAATGGATCCCACTCTTAGTGAAGAAAAAAATTCTAAGACTTTCTAGAACCTTTTTAAGAAAGAGCCCTAAATTATTTGTATTTGGGGCTTTTGTTTACTATCCATAGAACAGATGTTGTAGTTTTGTAACTGATATTGTACAGATATTTATTTATAGCTTGATTTACCAATTGAAATAGCATCAATTTGATTGTGTGACTAAAACCATATAATAAAAAAAATAGATATTTCATGAAAAATAGTTTACTATTCAGTAAAAAAAAATAAAGATTTGATAAAAAAAATAGTAGCCATGTAGAAAAAAAAAATAAAAGAAATTTATGAAAAATAGTTCTAAAAGGAAAATGTAACACTGATGTCACAAAAGATTAACATCAACCTTCACTACCACTGCAGTTTACTTAATTGCAAGTCTGCAGAAAAACTAACTGTAAAGTGGTGGAAGTGCCCTCACGTGTCACAAGACTTTGATATCATGCAAACAGTGAAACAAACATTCATCTGAAAATAGTAAAAACCATATTTTTTTTAATTTATTTTATTTAGAAATTTGAATAGAATGCTGGATAATGAGATTACAGGATTTATAATTTCATTATTTTAATGAATATCGTTACTTGCATGAGCATAAGAAATTGCTCATAAATCTAATTCCATAAAACTATACTTCTATGAAAATTTCATAGCTAAATCTGAAAAAGAATTATATCACCTTTTTAAATATAAATAGGTTATCAAAAAAATTATAAAAACAATCATCAAAATATTTTAATGATTTTCTAATAATGCTTACTGCTTCATAATAATAATTAAACCTATTATTTCATGCAAAAATGTGAAAAACTGATGATAGCAGGGGAAAACATAAATGCAACATTAAGCTGAAAAACTGATCGATCGACCTAATTCCTATCATTAATTATAAAAAAACTTACATTAATTTAAAAACAATGTTGTCAACAATAAATGTCAATGTATGTCAATTTTTTTAATTCTTTTTTTACCATTTCCTTTTTTTTATCAGAGTTACTGCAGATTATCTTAAATGTAAAACAAGAGATTAAATATAAGGAGACACATGAACAAATAATCTTTAAAAAAATAAGAGAATAAAAACATTAATACATGACCAACTTACAAACTGAACCATACGCTCCTTCTCCAATGAATGAAATGTTCTCAAATTCAGTAATTAGACGACATTTTTCAAACTAAAAATATTAATGAAAACAAATTTATCAAAAACAAATTATTTATCTAACATTTGAAAAATATTGCATTCAATCAAAACTTAAACATGAACATCTCAATAAAAATCTAGCAACTTATGATTTTTAAAAAATTTTGTAAATAAATTTCAAATTTATCAGTGTTTTCTTTTCATCTATTCAGATGAAACAACTTTCTCAGCTCTTTATTGAAATCAACAACTTAGAAAAAAAATTAATGGTTTCTACTGTTAAAATTTAGAGCCATAACCTCTTTTAATAAAGTTTCTGTCATTAAAATTTATAATAGTTTAGTAATATTGAAGCTATATGACAAGAAAAAGTTGAAATGAGTATAGTTCATATATCATAAATGTTTTCATTATTTGGAAATCAAATTAGTTATAATATTATGATTATTTTAAGTAAAATTTAATTAAAGTAACAACTGTCATACTCAACAAACAAATAACCACAATCTCTCTTTTTATATATATATATATGAAAAATTCCAGCTCTACTTTTCTGAATTCAACTAAATGCAAAGTAAGTTTGACTTTCTCTTACTTCAATAGCACTTGAATTCTGTCTGTAGGGTTATCTAACTCAATTGTATCTCCCACTTTCAAAATTGCTTTGTCCACTTTCCATTCAGTATGAAATTTTGGACAGGAATTCTTAGCTTATAGTACATATATTATTTAAGACATATTACATTATTTACAGGGGTTCAATTTTTTCAAAAATTTAATAGTGGTTTAAAATGAATGTAAAATGACACTTCTTTCAGCATTTTGTTATAATCTTTATTATTCAGGTACATATATATACTTTGCATTTTTGATACTTCTTTTATACAGTGGTGGCCAAAATTGTGGACACTTTTGAAAATTTTTATGATTTCTAAATTTGAATGTTTATAGAAAATGTAACATTTCACAAAATGTAAACTATTATATATCATTTTAAAGAGAATTTAACGCTAAATTCAATACAAAAAGTAAAATTAAAATATTTACTATACAAAGAAAGTTGATCAGCAATATTTATCAAGATACCTTAGATGCTGATGACTGCAGTAAGTTATCAGTGCTTCATAGGATAATATTTATTTTTTATTACAGCTTCACGCTGATATTTTATTAAGCTGAAGAGAGTTTTAAACTCTTCCTTCATTATTGCATGACGCCAGGAAACAATTATAGCCTCGATTAATTCTCGTTTATTTGATGAACGCTACATATGTACAAGAGTTTTCAAATGATGCCATAAGTTTTAAATAGTTTTGAGGTCAAGACTGTTTCCTGGCCATGATAACAATTCAATGTTCTTTGTACTGAACCACACTATTGATATTTTTGCTATATGGTAAGGAGCTGAATCCTGCTGAAAAATAAATGATGCATTGTATGGAGAGATCACAGAAGGTGTAAGGTTTGGTTCTAGAGTAGTATCAATGTATTTTCTTGCATTTAATGTCCCATCAATAACATGAAAGAGACCAATACTTTTTGCTGACATGCATGCCCAGATCATAACACTAAATGAATTCTTAATAGTTGCCTGAATGCATTTAGGATGTAGCTCTTTGCCTATTCTATGTCTTACATGTTTTCGCCATCACTACTGAATAACAATATCTTTGTTTCATCACTCCGAAATAACTTGTGACCACTGATCATCTGTCCAATTAATGTGTTGTGTTCCTTTGCCCATTGTGATCTTTTTACACGCTGCTGTAAATTGAGATGAGGATTTTTTCATTGAATTCTACCTCTTAGTGCAACATGTAATAATCTTCTCCTGATTGTTCTTGAACTGACATAAATGACAGTATCATTCAGTTAACTTCTGATAACATTCTTATATCTTGGTAACATAGTCTTTTTATTCTTCTGTCATCAACAGATGTTCTCAGCCATGTCCTGCTGTTTTTTATTGAATTTGTCTCCTGATATCGTAAACAAAACTTTCGGACTGAACTACACAACTGTCTTGAAATTTCAGCACATGAAAGACTACATTCATGTAACACTATAATCTTAGTTCTCTTTCTAGGTGTCCAATCTACTCTTTTATTTGATATCATTGCAAATGACTGATTATTAGAAATATTTACAAAAATTCCAAATATATATTAAAAAGTTAAACAAAATTTCCAACTTGCAATTTGATTACATTAAAAACCCTCTTCATTCTACAGAAAAAAGCACAATAATAACTTGTTCCAACTTTAAACATGATGTCGGCTTCTGCTAGCAGTTATTAACATTTGATTGGTTCCCAGAACAAGAACAATGATTTGTCAGGAAAGTTAGAAATTATAATCCACTTCACCACTGTATTTGTTATACAAATTAAAGTAAGAATAACTTTTTTGTATCACAAATATTTGAATTTGTATTAAAATCAGCATTTTTGTATTAAAATCAGCATTAACTTCTTTTTAAAATGATATGTAATAATTTGCATTTTGTGAAATGTAACATTTTCTATAAGCATACAAAGTTAAAAAAACATAGCGATTTTCAAAAGTGTCCACAATTTTGGCTACCACTGTACATATTTATGCCAACAGCAGCAGTCACAGCTCTGAAGTTAGTATTAATAATTATTATTATGCTAATAGCAAGAAAGTTGCTTCATTATCAACATTAAATGCAAAAATATCTCAAACAAAATAACCTTCAACCAACTGAAGATATAGAAAATCATGGTCTAATACTTGTTAACTAGTTTAATTCATACTTTCCTGGAATTTTAGGAAATGAACATCAAGTAAAAGATCTATTTGCAATTCTGAATATTGAGATAATATATCAGTTCAAGAAAAAAATAGGTTTTAAGATATTTATATGACAGGAATCTTACAAATTAGTTAAAAAGAGAACTTAGGAAAATTTTATTTAAAAATGAGCAGATAGAAATATATTTCCATCAAAGTTATAAAATTTTTAAGCATAATATTTCCAACAATGCTATTAACAACTGGAACTTAAATCTACCTTACATTGCAAAATAAATAAAAGTAAAACCAGACATATCAAAATGAAATATGCTTACTTGCTGCTTTAATCCTTATCAATAATTAAGTCAGAAATTATAACTTACTATTCGCAACAATATGTGCTAACAAATTTACATTTTATTATGATGTAAGGTTTCATTTCTGAATACAATTGAAAATTACCACGGAAAATGGATCCTAGCACAGCCCACCTTTTGGCGTCTTTTTGAATTCTCGCCAAACGAGTGTCGATAACGTCGCTAATGTGGCAGCCTAGACGGATTTTTTTAATTTTATTTTTTTATTATATTTCTATTTATTTCTTATTTTATTTTTTATATTTATTTATTTATATTTATTTCTTATTTTATTTTATTATTATTTCTTTCTTTTTTCATTTTATTATTTAATAATCAACCTAGACGGATTTTTTAAAATTTATTTTTATTTTATTTATTGTATTTTTTATTATATTTATTTTTTTATTTATTTATTATTTTTATTTTATAATTATTTATTATTTTATAATTATTTATTTTATTTATTATATTTATTATTATTTCTGGCATTCAAGTATCATTTTTTAATTGAAAAATAATAACAAATATTCAATTAGTAGTCAACTTGGCGAGATTTTAAATAAGTCGCCAAGAGGTGGGCCCATCTAGGATTTTACCAAAAAGGAAAAATTGATTCTTTGATTAAGAATAATTAAGTTAGAATGCATTGTTTTTTGTTGTTGTTTTTTTACGGAAAATGATTTTACAGATACATATATATTATCAATTCTTATTCATGTAGCATTAAATTAATGAATTTTAAAAAAATTGAGAACTACATATGCAAGACATATTCATGTGCAATCTTTATCTGAAACATGATAAGCAATCTTCTCTAAACTTGCATTCATACATTGAATATGAAAACTCCATAAGATGATTTGAAAACTCATGTCTAGCAAGTAAAGCAAGTGCTTTCATAAGATAATTTGTTTGACAGCATTTAAATTATTTTTTTTATTTTTGAATGAAAAATAACTCATGAAGGAATAATTTATTACTGTAACTAGGCACCTCCCTGAAAGGAAATTTTAAATACTTTTCATCAAAAAAATACATCAAAATTTACCACATAAAAAAAATTATGTGCTGATTAAATATAGTTCTATTTTAATTAAACATAGGGAAGCAAAAAGAATATGTTTTATATTATTTACTTCCAGAAAAAAAGGTTGATAAAAAATTATTGAAACTTATAAAAAATTATTGACAAATTACTTCATGAGAAGTTGGAACCATATAAGGTTCACACTCAAACGGCATTAATTTTATCCCAGAAACTTCAGAAGTTGTGGCTATGTCATCTATTGGACCGGTATCTAACCCAGGTATTGAAGCAGTTGTCATATTAACAAGTTGGTAAGGAAGCTTTATTGAAACTTCCACAGAACTTCAAATCAAATCGAAACTGAAGTTTGCATTATAACAAAAAAAAAAAGATTGATTTTCTCTCTAATGATTTAAATGACAAGAATCTTATTGATTGACTAAATTTAGTAGAGACCTGAATTTCTTAATGCTCGAAAGCTTCAACAACAAAGATTACAAAACCGGCAAAAGCGAAAACAAGCGCATTTGTTTTTATTATTTTGTGTTGCCAAAATCAGGATTTAATATCTTCTCTCATTTGATGCATGGAAAACGAATTTAGAGTTTGCTGCAAATATTACATAAAATTAAAACATAAATAATTAGAGTGCGTATGAAAATATAATAAAAAGAAATACTGATTAATCGTTTTTGGTACACTTTCATGTGTGTGCACTTAACACGCCTTTTAAATATTAAAAGTATGATTGAAATAATACTTATTTGGAAATTATATTTAAAACTAATAGTAAGGAAAGTAATCGCTGTTCGAAAAAACATGTGTAATGTATTTCTATTTTTTTTCCTCCAATGAATATTGATAATTTTATTTAAGCTTTACTAGGATAATCCAAAAAAATTCTTAATAAAAGCAGAATAAAAATAGAACATGAAATGAAGTGAACTAGTTTAACGGTTACCATAGCAACGATAGGTTGCGTTTTGAAAATCATAAATATAATAACAAATACTCTAATAATTAAATGAGCACTAATTCAAACGAAAAATTTACAAAATCAAACTAAACTAAATACTCGAATAGTGTAAAAGCTTATTTTACTTCCTCTAACTTTTTCTGCAATCTTTATACTTTGTTATCGTTTTTCGATTTTATCACAATAAATTTCCATTTTCATTTTCAAAAAGTTAAAACATGGAAGAACCATCCCCAACCAAGTAAGAGATATTTTTAATGTTACCCATTTATTAAACATTTTTAAAAATTGTAAAAATATTATGAATTTTCCCAATTACATTCATGCAGAAATTTTATTCATTTATTATTGAAATCATCAATGATATAAAAATATATTTATCTTGAATTGCATGGGGGGGGGGAGATTTCTTAGGCCATGACTCATATAAATTGGATATATTGTATTATATATAGATATTATTGTACTATATGAAACATCATCTACACTATATATTAGATTAACCACATCAATTCAAAATTAAAATGAAGAAAAATAATCAAAAAGTTATGTAATATAAAAATATTACATATTATGTGGGAAGCAAATTCTTGTCAGTAATAAGATGTGATAGGATTAGTGTCTAGAAATAACTTTCTTTCCCACCTAATCCATTTGTATATGTTATAAATTAATTTTTAAATTTACAAAATAGTAGAATGCATATTTCTGAGACAGGTATAAACTTATGCTTTTATCTTCTCTATAAGCATATCTGTTTCTTACAATCTCAGTTTCAAATAGTATCTTTGAATGTTTTGAAAAGTTATAACTTTATCACATTCATACCCATAATCTCAATGAAAATTATTCTTAATCTATAAGCACCGATTTTGACTCCTCTATGGACTCAATAATAATATATTGTAAATTTGAGAATTTTTCAAAGATGTAATTGAAGACTAAAAGTAATGAATATAATGTATAACAAAAAAAACCCATAAGAAATTATTAAAGATATGTTGTAGTATAAACCTCTATACATACTCAAAGGAATTGCTTACAGGACTGCTAGGGAATATTCTTGTTTACAACATTTCAAATCATTGTTTGTTTAATATTTCAATGAATTATTATAAATAATAGCTTATATTTATAATAATTCAATGAATTATTATAAATAATAAATTATATTTCCCAACTTATATTCCTCCATTTTCTATATTAAATGGTCAAATCAACTAGAAAAATATTGTTTTATAACAATTTTTTTTTATTAGATCTGGCAATAATTCCTCAAAATGGCTCCATGCTCATTATGACCCTTTGGCTACTTTATATACTTTTTCATCTTGCATGTGCTTAGCTGATCTTCATGGAGATGGAGATTATAAACTAATTGTTGCTGATTTAGGTACTGGCACTCATAATATGAAATTGAAAGTTTATAAAGGTAAGTCCTTCTTGAAAAGAAAATTTGTAGTTTCATTTTACTGCACTTATATTCAAAGTTTTGTAAAATTTACCACATGATTCATTTAAAATTTATGTGTCTGTATAATTTATTAATTAGAAAAATCTTTTGTTTCTAAAATCTGATTAAAGCATAAAATACTCTACTTCCTGATCTTAGCAAAGCATTTCTCTTAGCAAGCCATTTTTATAACTCTGTTAACAAGGATGTTGGTGATGAAACATTTCTTTTACTGTTTAATTAAAATTATCTCTCTTTTTCTTTTATTAATTGAGGATAATTTATATTATATACTGACTTAAATTTTAATATTTTGCTATACAGTTTAACTTTGATAAAATACTTTAGAAAAAAAAACTAAATGATTTACACTATACATATATATTATTTGTTGCTTATGTACTATAAAAATGAAATAGATTTTATGCCATGGATTAAGACTGAATGCTATTGGAAAATAAATCAGAAACAGGAAAATCAAATGAAATAGTTCAAAATCATTTAAAATAGTCAAACCTAATAAAATATTTTATTTCAAATAATTTATTCAAATATCAGATTTTTTTTTCTTCTTTTAAACAGTTTGCTTAAATTTTTATTAAAATTTACTCCATGAGGAAGTATTTATTTATTGAGGCACTCAAAAGATTTGTGAAATGATAAATGTGTAAAGCATTTATTATGTCATTACAAAAAATAGATAATATCTTTCCATTTATTTTGAAAAAATTAATTCAGTACAAAATTTATTACTAAATGATATTATCAACAAATATAAGAATATTAAGTGAATATAATGAAAAAATAATTCTTTACTTATATGGACACCTTGTAAATTTTTTCTCAGGTACTCACTTATTCTCTGAACATACCATTATTGATCTTCCTACTGGTGTGGTATCCTTTCACATGGATACTTGTGATCCTCGATCTCCAGGTAAACTTTTATATTTTTCCGTTTTTGAGGAAATTTATTTTTAAAACAAAAAATAGCTTTTGTAACTGAACACTTTTATTTATATATATTTTCCTAAATATAAAAAATTTAATATTTTTCACTTTCAATATATTTTTGAAAAGATTCTATCTAACTGTTGTTATTAAAACACATGAACTTTTTTTTATAAATTTCTGTCTGCATGGTAATGAGTTTATAATCTTTTCTTATAAAAATCAATCTTATTGATTTAAAAAAAAATTAGTTTAGTCTTTTTTGTGCAACTTTTTAGTAATTTATATTCCCAAGCAGGAAAAAAATATGAAACTGAGATATTAGTAATAAATATTTTTGTATCTTATATACAAGCATTTGGAATTGCTTCATTTTCTAAATATTTATAGCTGATTTTCCTATTTCATTTTTTATGTGAATTTGATCTATAAAGTTAATTTAATGAAAAATTTAAGGATTAAAGTTAATTTAATGATTCTTTTTTAACTGCATAAAATTACTGTAGTAGTATAATCTTAAAATAATACATTATTAGAATAAAAATATTATTATTATTAGAATAAAAATATTATTATATTCTGTAGGAAGTTTTGATACATTTAATAATAGCATTATTTTCTTGGTCAAACAGTAATTAATTCAAAAGAATCCAAATTTATTATTATGGGAACCATGCTGATAGAATGAATAGAATACAGTTTGGGCAATGATGTTGATATTGTGGAAACAAAGAGCCTAAATAGAAATTTGATATGGACAAATATATCTTATCCTTAATTGAGCTATAGAACAGGTGACCAACTATCGAAGGTATCAAAAAATTTATTCCCTACTCTAATTTTATTTTAATTATGATTCAAAAAGTCTATCATCATTAAGAGAAATCTTAATCACTATTTAGAAAAATATTAAATAGATATAAATAGAAATAAAAACATAGATATTGTTATATTAATTATATAGGTTGTATTATTTGAATATGGAAAATTTGTTCAATGATACTTTTCTAATATTATAAATGATAATTTTACTTTTTGTATCAATTAATGAACAATAATTTTCTTAAATGTTAAACAAAATACTTACAATTTATTTAAACATTAAAAGGGATTATTGATTTTTTATATTAAATAAATTTGTAGAATAGAATAAAAAAAAAAACTTTTTTTAAACATATTAAAATCTTATGTATATAATCAGGAATGGTGGAAGCTGTCTTTCTAAATTGCTGATTTGCAAAATTGTAATATATTAATCAGAGAACAAATGATCTTCATTTCATTTCATTAAGCATAGGCACTCAATTCTTATTTAAGATTCTAATGAAACATTAAATTATTCCAGAACAGAAAGCCCCCATTCATTAAGATTTCCGTAAGTATTAAATCAGTTTATTGGTTATTTGATATGGTTTCCAAATTCTGGTTAATTTTGTAAGAAATAAAAATCTGATCATATGTTTATATGTGTTTTCTTTTTATATTTTATGCACATATTTACTGCATTCTTCTGATTGTGAATATTATATTTTACTAAGTTTGTAATAATGCTTGTAAAGTGTTTCTTTTTCCTTCCTTTTTTTTATAATGCATGTACATATGTATATATATACTTGTATCCTAACATAGAATTTTTTTTAATATCCACAGTTAAAATCCAGTTTATTAAATCTAATTATAACTAAAAAAATCTTCTCCAAAAGTATCAGTCAACTGAGGAGGATTGATGTCTCAATGACTTCTTTTTTTTTTTCTCTCTCTTTTCTTTTCTTTTTTTTTTTTTTTTTTTTTAATACAATCTCTTATTCATTCTGATTGTTTGATGTTTAACCAATGAGAAAATTAAGCTTCTCTTATATTTATATTAATAATCCAGTTTTTTTTTTCTTTTTTTAAATAGTTTAAATTTTAAACCAAACTAAGATAAATGAATTTTATAATTTAATTGATTAAAAGCTTTATATCGATATTTTATTACTGATATTTTTTAAATATTTTTCAGCTATTGCTGTTGCTTCTGGAGCTCACATTTACATATATAAAAACATGCGTCCGTTTTACAAATTTACTCTACCAGCGCCACCAGTTTGTCCTTCAGAAATGGAAGCTTGGGCTCAGGCAAAAAATGTAATTTGATTTCCTAATTTTTATTTTTATAAGGATCACTGCTATGTGATATAAAACACGTAAATAACAGAAACAAATATTCACTGTCTTAATCTTTATGAAGATTCAAAAGAGAAAAATTGCTTTAAAATGCATTTTAATTTTTAAAAAATCTGACTACATGTAGTGATTTATAAACTAAAGAATTCAGTTCTTCTTTGAAATAATGAGCTCATAGATTTTCATTGAATTCTTAAACAGTGTAAGGCTTTTTTTTTAAAAAAAAAAAAATCCTAAGATATGTTGTATACTGAGCGAAAGTACTGCAATCGCCAAAAAATTCAACCTTGAAATTATGACGAAGCTCCACATTACAAACTTTTCTGAATCTAAAAATGATGTTTTACAATTACTTCTGTCTGTCTGTGAACACGATAATTCAAAATAGTTTGGAGAAGACGAGTGAAATTTGATGCTCGGTTTTTACACCAAATTTATTGATTTCTGAAAAAATGTAAACGAAATCTTTTCTCTGGAATTATATCTGCCCTTCTATAATTAAACATCAAGATACTATAAAATGAAAAGAACTAGATGGATAAAATTTATTGCATCTAAATATAGAGCCATATCAAATTTCGAACAAAATCTGTCCACGGGTTGATCGTATATTGTTCTGTATATTTGCATGCATGTAAACACGGTAATTGAAATAACTTAGATAAAGAAAATTTTACTTCCGTCAAATTTTCCAAAAGAAAAAATCTTCCAAGAGGTATACTCAATTTTTTTTATTAAACTAGAAAGTAAAAAATGCTTGCATACTGGATTTCATAAAGAACAATTGCATAAAAATGTCATTGAATTCATGACCATGCTCAAGGTCCCCAGTTTTTATGCAAAGGAGGAAAGGAATAATATTTCTTTATTATAAAGCATGTGAGAAAGTTTTAAGTTTTAACCATTCCTGAAGTTTTTATATTCAAGAAATTAAAACATATGAAATCTCATAACTCAGTTTCAGCTATCTGAAAACTTACTTCTTCTTAATATATTCAGAGAAAATTTAATTCATATTTTTATAATAATCCTGAAAGACTACTACATTTTTATTGAAGTTTCAAAGATGTAACATTAAATAACTCTTATTTGAAATTTGTTTGAGAATTTTCAATAAAACCTCATTAATATGTTTCTCAAAGACCGTTTCAAAATAACACACTAGCAATAATGACATATTAAAGAAATTTCATTTTGCATGGTTTTCCTTATATTAGCAAATATATATATATATATGTGTGTGTGTGTGTGTTTTAAAGTATATATATTATTCTAATATATAAGAGTGAATACTTAAATATGAATTTTATAATAGCTATGCAACTGCAGTAAAAAAGAAAAATCGTCATTTTATATGAATAACACATTACAAAAAAAGGTTTTGAAATTCTCTAGTGCGCTGCAGATTATGAAAATATGATATTTTGGGTTTTATTTTATGCAGTAATATTTTATAATAAATATACACAAAAAATAAAAAGTATTGTTTTAAAAAGTTTATTCGATTATTTGAATTGGTTTAATATTAAATATTAGAATTTAATGTTATTTTTACAAAATAATTTTAAGAGTCAAATTTATTTTGTTTTAGGATGAAATAGATATCAATACTCTCAGAGAATTTTTGGAGAATATTAGGTTTGTTTATAATTTTTTTTATTGCGCTTAAAGTATATTTCCTTCTTGTAAGTTTTATAATTTTCTAAATCATTTCTCTAATTTCCTGTTCCTTTTTTAGAGCTGAAGTTGGAGAATCAACTCTTACTGCTAGATCTCAAAGGTATATTTTTATAACAATTTACTTAAAACATTTCATTTCCCTCTCCCTTTTTCTTTACATTTTAATAAATTCAATTAATTCATTCAACATTTAAATAATTTTAAAATTAATGTCATTTCACATATTTGATTTTTTTTTATGTATTTTGATATATATTTACTTACAAATATCTGAATTCTTTTCAAGATCACGTATATGCCAACATTTCATAATTAATTATTCATCTAGTAGGGCCATAAAAGTTATTTTTAAGAGATATTTTAACTGAAAATAAAGATTTAATAATAATGTCAAAAAAGGAATTCTATCCTCAAAATTTCATTGATTTTATGATATGTTTGCATAGAAATATGACATTTTTTAGAGAGCTTCTTTCTTTAATCAATTCATTTTGCGTTTTTAAAAATTAAATTATTATATTACAAACAGATATTTTTTAATAAAATTTTATTGTCTTTGATTGGATATGCTTTAATTGTTCTGTCTTAGATATAAAATCCAATTGCACTACTATTTTTTATTGGTTTTTCTCTCATTTCCAGATTCTTAATGCTTGAGCAGGATGAAATGGAAGAATTTTTCCAATTGCATAAACAATTTCCATTAAAAAAGCAGGTAAAATTTTTAAGCAGTTCATAACTTTTGTTTTTATTATAAAAGAGCAAAACATTTTTATTATTTCTTCTGCTTTATTGCCATTCATATTTCATTTATTTCTTTTGTTGTTAGTTTTACAGATTGTACTTTTTTGTTTTAATGCACAAATCTAGAGCCTTATTTTTTTATTCAAGTTTGCATTTATATATCCAGTTACTTCTGGCATCTTGTTTGCATTTTCAATTAATTTTAGTTGCATTTGATTTCATTAAATTAATTCTCATCATTTATTTCAGTAATATTCAATATATATATGTGTGTGTATATATGCAACATTTACATAAACTCTTTTTACCTAATAATGTCACTAATATAATCAATTGAATATTTCTTTTCTATTTAAATACTATATTATCATTTAACTTTAAAATGTTAAATATTCAATTAATTAGAAATTAAAAATTTCTCGTTTTTCAGAAATAACTTCAGAGCAAATAATCGTAAAAGAAATATTTCAGTACCATCTTAAAATTATTCAAAATTTTACCGTTTAATGATCTTAGTTTCATTTCTATACACGGTTTCTTTCAAATGTAATCAATTGTTTCAAATTTAAAAGCATCAAAATTAATGTTAATTTTTAACTACATAACAGCTATTTTTTGAATTTCTCTTTTATTTTAATAAATATCTTTTTACAGGGTTTTTTTTTCCCATTTACTTCAAATAGAATTAAACAATACCAAAAAGTAGACATAAATCAATAGCTCATGCAAAGATAAGAAAAGGAAAACTCTTGTCAATAAATGAAATGGATGTCTGAAGACAAAAACCACTTAAAAATATGAAAAATTATTAATATTTTACCCCTTTTGCTTGTTTTTTTTTTTTCTTTATAGAATTTCGGGGGGAAATGTTTAAAAAAAAAACTACAAACTACTTAAAAGATGAAAAAATTTTACCTTTTGAATGATATGTCTTTTTTTTCTTTTTTTTTTTTGCAATTTTTTTTTAATTGTTATAAATTTCTGAGACAATTTAACGCAGATGATTTTGGAATAAAGAAATATGTACATACATCTTTGCTATTAACATTAAGATTTTGAACTACTCTACAGCTATTTTTCATTTATCTTTTATTTCAATACATATATTTTAAATAGGGTTTAGTATTTTATAATATATTTTTACAACAGTACTTTCTAGGTAAAAAATATTATATATGAAAGGATTTTCATCCCAAACAGCGTCGGGTTTGTCGACTATAGAAAGAAGTATGAAATATGAATAAATAGAATATATGAATAGAACTATGAAAAGAATGAATTTACAGTCAATGCAAGAAAATATTTCACTGTACAAAACTTATCAACTGAAATAAAAATCATTCTTTCATTTTCAGTTGAGGAACAAATTTTAAAGAGTGTACGACATCAAACTACGGATAAAAATATAATTTGGAGTTAAACATCAAGAAAACGTTTTTTTTTTAAATAATTTTTTGAAGGATACACTTGAAAATGTCTTCCGATTTTCAATAATAAGGCAGCTATAAATGATTGAACAGAACTATTTTATCACTAGTTCAGTATTTCTATCTCTCCTTCGAGAGGATGGAACTTTGACTCATCTCTGCAAAGATTTTCACCCACACTGCAGCATATTATCCGTCGATTAAAATCAAATCAAAATCATTATAGTTATAATTTCCACAAAATAACACGTTAAAAGTTGTTGAAAAGCTCTTTCATTTAGTATATCATTAATTGCTAATTCTGTATCTTATTAATTATTTTGTCTGGAATCATTTCAGACTGTTGTTACAGCATTAAGTGCGATGAAGAAAAGTATGGCAGAAGAAGATGCTGTCAGTTGTTTAGTTCTTGGGACAGAAAATCAAAATGTTTATGTGTTAGAGCCTGATGCATTTACAATTCTCTCAGCAGTATGTATGTCCCTTATGATTCTATTAATGGTTCCTTATATTAAATATTTACATTTTCTTGAAAATTATACCATAATAATGGAGCTTAAAAGTATTTTCAATCATTTGTTGAGTTCCATGAGAAAGTGAATTGATTGTTAATTTCTTTTAAAGGCTAAATGCCTTTTTTTTTTGTAAAATTTATGAAGAAAAAAATTATTCGCACTATCACTATAATATAGTTTATCGTTTGCATTTTTTAAAAACTTGAATTATGTCATTAATTTTCCAATTCAAAATGTTTGATTATTTTAAATTATTTTTATATATCAATAGGTTTTAATTTTAGTTATTCATTTTAATATGCGTAAGTCGAAGTTTCATATCCATTTTCTTATTGTTAGATGACCGTTCCCAGTGTGCCGGTCTTCATGGATGTGAGTGGATTGTTTGATGTTGAATTCAGAATTATTGTGGCTTGTCGGGATGGCTGTTTATACACCCTCAAACGGTGCGTGGGTGTCTATATCAGTATATTCTGGAATAGAATGAATGTAATGCAATTTTATATTTAAAAAGAAATCCTTTGAGATTAAGGTAGATGACTATGTTAAAAAATCTTTTTTTTTTTTCGAAATTTTGAAATTATTTTTATTTAATATTTTTAATGTTTGAATAATTTTCTTTACAAAGCCGTTAGAATTTTGTTTCTAAGTCTATTTTTGGAGAAATTGAATTGATTTTTATATTATCATTTATATATATATTAATGTTATTTTACATTTAGATATTATTTACTGGAATTCTAATCTTCGATGGAATTTTCTTACGAAAAACATCCCGAAATAAAACCTAATGCATATTTTTCATTCAATTTTGATGCAATTTCTCAATATTTTCTTCATTTCTTGAGCTAGAGATTATCCATTTAGAAATATTTTATAGTTGTTTTAGTGCTTCACAATGTGAAAAAAAAAAATGAAAATTTCGTGTTATTTATCATTCGGATAGAAATACTGCTTATTTTTTAGTTCAGGAACTAGATAATATATTTTTTTAAACTATCTTCAAAATTTTAAGTAAATCGTTTGATAAACTAGCTAGAAGCATGATGCTTTATATTATTTTTCAGCCTCCCCCCCCCCCTCCAAAAAAAAGAACCTTTTTTTCCAATTTTAGAAAAACTTGCCATTTAATTGATATTCTTTTAGTTTCATAGATGTTTTTTCAATCTTTTATTGTGTAAATATTTAAAAAAAAATTAATTATTTTTGAACTTTTTTTAAAAATTTCATCTTGAATGTAGTTACACTTAATTCACATAAAAAAATGAGTCATCTCACCTTATAATTTAAAATCAATGAAACTTTGTTTAAATTGTTATTACTTTTATTGATAGATTTGTTTATTAAATTTCATGATTTAATATGAGCATTAAAAAAGACAGTTTTTGTACTTTTAAGATATATAATAGCTGTGAACTCCAGTTTCAAGTTTTTTGACTTAAATTAATTTCTATAAGGAATTAATTTTTCTTCTAAGAGAATTTTTTTAGAAATTTTTTTTTAAATGCTCTTTTTTTTTCTTGGAAAATTTGCAAATTGCAACTATGAGATGGAAAAAAAAACTGTTTTAAAGATACTTTTGTTATAATTTTATGAGCAAAATTTCTTGTTTAAACTACTTGATTTTTTTTTTTCGTTTTAATAAAATATTTATTTGAAATATTTTCTAATCATTTTACTTTCCATAGATTAATTATCTTATGCTTATTTAATCCAACTATATAATTCTCATTATTATCACAACAAATTTCTTTGTTAGTGGATATAAAACAGCTCGATTTTGTGTCAAACTCAAGTCTCAATGCGTAGGACTGCAGCGAGTCAATAATAGTATTATTGTCGGATCGATGGATGATATGCTTAGTAGCTATAATAATAAGGTAAAGATGATGTTTAGTTTTAATTATTGAAATAGTATTGTCATATCTAAGATTATGTAAATTATTTCATCATCTTTATTTTAGGGAAAATGCCTGTGGAGTATTAAACTCCCAAGCAGCATTGTGACTTTGGAATCTGTGGATATTATGCAGATGGGACTACGCTTAGTTGCAGTGACTCTTGGAAATGGACTCATACATTTTTATCAAGATAAATTCCTTGTTGATGTTTTGGTGGCAGAAGATGTTGTATCAGCTATGCGATTTGGAAGATTTGGCCGTGAAGACAATTCTCTTGTTATGTGCATGAGAGGTCAAAACGTTCACTTCGTTTATTTCTATTTTTATGACTGATTATAAAAATTTAAAGGTCAGCTTAAAAGGTCAAAACTTTTTTTACACATAATAATAATAAATCAGTTAGGGTTGCATTTTTCAAGCTTTCACCTATTCATCAGGCTGGGCTGTGATTACTTTAATGCATACTTATTCAGTTATTTTAGTTTGTAATTCAAACTTATTATTATTCCAGTTCGGATAACATAATCCATATATTTATTCTGCTGTGCTCCATTCTTATTTGACTCCATTCCATATTTGACTTTCTTAATGTTATTCCTTCCTCTTTTTAAATAACTTTTTTGAAAAATTTCTTTTTGAGTAATTTATTATAAGTTGAGGAAAAACTGTAAAAAAAAGGTTGTAAAAATTCTTTAAAAAAAATTTGGAACTTTTTTCTAAGTTTTTATTCAAACTTTAATAACTATATATTTCTATTCTTGAATATTATGTTGCATTTTTTTTAGTTCGATAAAATGGGAATAAATTTATTTTTTAAGAAAATAAATTATTGTACTGCAGTGATAGTAATTTACAGTAATTACTAAGATTGATACATATCCTTTTTGTATTCTAAATAATTTCAAACATTATTTTAAATAGTTAAAAGTTTCAGATAGTAACTTTAATTAATTCCTTTTAAATATTATTTAATAATATTATATTTCCATTATCCTATCAAATTTCAGTAACGTTTGTTTGTTGTTATTATATTTTCCTCTTTAGGTGGAGGATTGTGTGTCAAAATTCTGAAAAGAACGGCGAAGTTCGAAATTCAAGACTCTGCTGCAACTGCAAGAGATTTGCAAAACACAAAATTAAATCTGCCAAAGAAAACAAAGCTGTTTGTTGATCAAACTATGCGAGAAAGGGAACATTCTGTTAGTAAGTTGATTCATTAAAGTTAGAAATTTTCTTTAGATATAATATTTTTAGAAACCTAGAATACATAGTAGCTGTTATTCTTTTACTTTGTAGTCATGCACAGAGCATTTCAACATGATTTGTACCGACTTCGTCTTACAACTGCTCGTGCCTATGTGAATGCCCTAACATCTAGTCAAAATCCTGTTTCTTATGGAGCCATAGATCCTCTAAAGTTATCAGCTCAAGTATGACTTTGAAGTAGTTAATAATTAAATGTTTAATAATTAAAGAAATTAGATTCTTGCTATTTACTGAATTCCAGAAGGCGATCATGCCAAGGAGAAGGATGAATAAAAAAGTTAATTGCAGATGACTTAATAGTATAAAATCATTCATTTTTACTTTCTCGTACACAAAGTATAAAAGAAGTATGGCAATAGTTAAAAAAATTCGAACTCGAGATTTTGACGAATATCCACGTGTTAGATCTCACTAAGTTTGAAAAACATATTTTTGGAAAATGTTCGTCTGTCTTTCTTTGATAAAGATATCTCAAAAATGCTTTGAGCTAGACGGATGAAAATTGGTACGGTCTTAACAACAAATTTGTAGATTTTTTTTTAAATCAAATTCTCTGTACATAAGTCTATCTGTCCAGTAATTTGAATATAAGTTAACAAGATAACTGCAAAACGAAGATAGCAAGATACATAAAATTTGGTAAGAATCTATCGTACAGATGTCCATAGATGTAATATATATAGTGTGGACATCAAATTTTTAACAAAATCCAACAAGAAGTTCGCCATCTACCTCTACTTTCAGAAGCATGTAAATGCAATCATTGAATTAATAATGACAATAAACAATGACTTAAATATATCAAATTTGATATGAGATTTCATTATTAGTGTGGTTTTGCGTCAATTTTTGTTCCAGTCGGTTGGGAAAAACGTATCTTAAACACAAATTCGTTTTTCGGATACTGATACCCGCATGCCGAACATTAATCGCCAAAAAATTCGCCAAGTATCCCACCACAAATTCAGTAAAAATGCACGCCAAAGGTTATTACTTCGTAACTATTGTATGATAGTGCAAGGCATTCTCTAGGATAACACCTTTATTAGAGTGCCCCCCACTAGTTTATTACTTGTAAAATTTGACCATGGGTAATCATAATCATGGGTTAAAATCTACATCATAAAAACAATTTGCAATCTTAGATATTTTACCTTTGAAAATTCTTTATTATTTCGAAATTTGGTGCCTAATGAGTTGTATGAATCTTAGAAAACATTTTAAGTAATCAGTAATAAGAGCATAGAAATTATAAGAATCGATAATAAAATAAAAAGCACTAGAACTGAAATAATAATAATTTCACAGTGAACTTCAAATAAACACTATAATGTAAAAGTTTAGTTCTTTTTATGAAAAAAATTAAAATAGGAAAAGTGATGTAAAAATATGCTAAATACTTTTACTGAAATTTAAATAAAAGCTGTATTTTGTATTGAAGAGTTTACATAAATTTTGAAAAAGTTTATATCAAAAAATACTCGTAATTTAGTTATTTTTTGCAAAGTAGAAAAATATTTTCTTTATCTAAAGTTGTACTCAAATAATAAAACAAAAATAAATCCTTCTTTGCAAAGTATAAATATATCCATTATGCTTTCTGTTTTGTAAAAAATTAAATTCATTTTTCAGGTTCAAGGTTTGGGACCAAAATTTATTCTACATTTAGAACTTCAAAATACATCTAGGAATAAACCATCTGTAAACTTATTCTTAACATTTCACTGTGATGCACGTATATACAAGATACAAAAGACATTTATACCAGTATGTATAAATTTATTCCCTTAACTGAAAAATGCAGAAAATCCAGCTGCTTTAATGTATTCTAAAATTAAAATTTTCTAAGACAGAATACTTTTTAAGTGAATTTAAATTTCAAAGTAACGTGCTAAAAGTTTTGGGAGATATTTATATACCTGATTCACTACTAAGTGAAAATAAACATTATTAAAAAATTTGCCATTTATCAAACCATATATCTATATAGTAGTTTTATCATTAATTTTGAGCATTTGAAGCCCATGAAGAATTATGATTAATCAGTTAGTCATTTTCATTAAATTGGTGCATTTTCAAATAAATAAATAACTATTGAAATGAGTAGAATTAAAAAAAAAAATCTTATCTATTAATATTTTAAAATCTTGAAAATAATAAATATTTTTTTTTAAAAATTATAATATCTAAAATGTTCTAGATTATTTCCCATGTTTTGATTATTTTTTATTTGGAATATAATTTACCAAAGATGAATTATTTCCTAGGCATTTTCACTGTTTTGTGCCACCTCTTTCAAATTCATGCAATTGAAAAGATGTAATATGCTGCCTTGCTATACATTTTTTTTTCATACTATGTGGATAATGCATTAACTTTTACAGTTCTGTAACAAGGTATTTTTTTAAATTTATTTTTATTTTTTTTATAAAAAAAAAGGAACTGATATTTCTAGATTATTTTATGAAAAAAACTAAAAAAACTAAATTAAAAAAAAGGAGATCAAAACAAATTTTATACAAGAAAAAATTAATCCACCTTGAAAGCATTTTACCATGATGATATAGAATTAATAACCGTATAACCCCCTCAAAAATAAAATTATTTTAAATTTAATATTTATATTAAAATGTACATCCAATTTATTTAAGCACATTACTTGCATTTTATTTTGTCTTTCTATTACTCCATGCATATTTAAAGCATCCTTTATTTGAAAATTATATTTTGATCTTTCAGATATCTTTCCTTGCTCCAGGCTTGCCTTATACATTTGTGACTCCTGTTGAGTGTGTGAGTGAGATGAATATTTCTGATATTATAAAAGTAAGTAATTATAAGCAAAAATCATTCAGGCAATTCTTTTTGAAACAATATACTTAGTTTCAAGGCATTAATTTCCAACCAAACTTTTTTTACCTGAAAAATAATTTCACAAAATTTGAAAAAATAGTCAATTAAATTGAAAACATGAAAATATAGCTAGTAAATTAAAATTTATAAAACAAAATAAATCTTTTTAATTAAAAAAATTAAAAAGACAAACTTACCCATTAGTTTTACAATAAAGAAAATTTATTATAAAACTGCTAATAATTAGTATATAGTTTATGTTAATCAAATAATTAACTGGATTTTAATTAAAATTATATCTTCTTAAAACAGTAAAATTGCATAAAAAGAGTTATTGAACTATTCAAAAAAATAGTTTTGCATTGCAAAATAAAGGTACATTTTAAGTATTGAAATTTTTTTATCTTCATTAATTTGAAATAGATATCATAAACTGATGAAATCTGTCGATCAATTACAAATATATTTGTAATTTATCTCTCAGTAGATGAATTACAAATCATACATACTAGTATTCAAATTTTATGCATAATTCTAAGTTCCTTTTTATTTATTAAATTTATGTGGGCACAATACATTTCAGAATCAATAAATATTTTATTTTATAGGTTTTCGTGTTAAAGCAAGGACAAAATATTCCTATCATTACTGCAATGATAAATATGCCTGTTAGTGAAGGTTTTCAACCTATTTAGTAGATTGTCTAACTCTCTTCTGAAAGTTAAGCAGCACTTCAAGAAAAAAAAATCATTTATCTTTTCGTCATATTGAAATACTGGAATACAAATTTTGGAGTGCCTTATGTGTATGTTTATATATTTGGAGTGTATGTTACAAGTGTATATTTGAATTTATTCATTAATTGTATATTTCAACGAAATGACTTCTATTTGTTTACATTTCACAATATGAATGAAATAGTCAATGAAGAAAATCACATGTATATTATATACACTTTTAAGAATACTGCATCATAATGAAATAAATACTAAAATATAACAATATTTTTAATTCAGTGTAGTTTTTCTTCAGGAAAACTTTCTTTGAAACGTTTTTAGATGTAATTAAGTTGGGAAATCTGCAAGACTTTAATGAGTAAACAAATTCATAATAGAAAAACAATTTGAGCATAGGAATGTATAATTTTGATCGAATTAGTATGTATTTGCTTGTTTCTTAAAAATTTACTTCCAAAGTGCATAAATTATACTTTTCTATATCTACTTGAAATTTTGAATCATTAAGAATATACTCAAATTTAAACACTAACTCCATAGAAATTGATATTTATTCATCAAGAAAGGCACCATTAAATTCAATACCTCGTTCTCTTCACGATACCAGAATTTATATTGCTTGCCAACAGATTCTAAAATCCTACGCGCTTTCGTGCATGCTTTAGGGTGGGTTTAATTCGGCAATAGGAAGAGGGGGGGGGAATGAAAGGAGTAGATGTTTACATTTAACAATAAAGCAATCTCGGATTACTCTCGGACTGAATTAAAATAATACAGAGACGACGCGATATTTACATACACATGAAGAAAATTAACAAAAAAAGTATCTTATTAGATACTATTATACAGGGCAAAAATCAAGGTCAAAGAATGAGGAGAAATTCTGAAAATGCTCTTTCTTCCGTCCTCCCTTAGCGAGATAGAATCGTTGAAAAGTGGTCGTCTCACGATACTGAAGTATAAACGAATTACATCAATTCAGCATTCTTTATCAAAGAAATCCTTCAAAGGTTATTTTGGTAATTATTTTATTTGTGAACCGTGCTCTTGCTTGCTATTAAGAAAAAAAGGTGTATTGATATAAGTATGTATATTTGTGAAATTACACATAAATAAGGGGAACAGGGGCTAGTTGTAACAATTTTTTGAAAAATATTTATATTTTTAAACATATTCCCTATTCCATTCCCGAACATGGGGCAAGTTGTAACAATATTTAAAATTATATTCCTTCACAATTTTCTTATTAAATTACATAAGGCATTTGATAATTACCATCACTTATCATATTGATCAACATAGAAGTCAGTCTACATCAGAACTGCAATGAATGCAAGCAAATAATTGAACCAATGAATGCCCATAATATTGAACTAATTTTTCTTCATTAGAATTTGGGGGGGAAGGGTTCAGTGGCTTGTTTGTATACCTTGATTCCAGGCCGGAGTGTTCTCGACTTGGAAATCAGATTTTTCCGAAGGACCTCTATATAAGAGGATTTGTGTTATATTCTAAATCTGTCGAGCCCGAAGGGGTAGAGGGTGAACCCAACACAGACGCTATCCTTGTCATCTGACCGCTGTTCAAAATTATGCGATCTATCATAAAATAGACTTAATATCACTTCAAAATGGGATGCTAATGAAATATACTATATTGTAATATGTCATCAGGGATGCTGTATGTATCTACACAAGCTAGAAGAAAACCATTCTTTTTTTTAAATTTGTATGTTAGTTTAAAATTCTCTTCTTCGTCCTTTTTTTCTTTATTCATTTTTAATTTTTTCTTTAAGACCTTCTTATTAATTATATAATTTTTTTTCCACTCTCTCTTTACCAAATAAATAAGATAGAATTTTAATAAAAATTTTATCCTTAAAAAAAAAACTTAGAGCTTCTGTCAGACTCTCTCAAAGGTGAATCTTGAGACAGACATCCTATCTGTGAGGATGCATGATATTATTTAAAATAGAAAGTATATGTAAATCAAACATTATCATTACATTGATCCCACATTATCATCATATTAATCCCACTTTTGATGCAATATATCAAACTGAGTCATATTTCAGTCCACTAACTTTCAAAAATGCAGGTTCAGTAGTTATATACCACATATCAATCACAATTATCTTCTTCAGATGAAGATTTTGTTTGGGATCTCATTAGCATTTAATCATTGTGTAGATTGGCATGATTGTGAATATTGCAACAAATTTCTTACTACTCTGTTTTCAAATGAAGAGTTTCAATCCTGGAAAGCAAAGTGGAAAATATTGTTAGATTCTTCGATTTTGTTCATTAATCTTATAGCCCTGATTTACTGAAGTTTTTGACTTTATCAAATGCTGGAAAACTATTGAATAATGTCTAATAGATCTGTCATATCTCTTATAATATGGGGAGGTTGATTCAACTACAGATAGCAATCTATTGTTTTTGATGGTTGGTGGTGCAAATCCGTCTCGTTTTCTTAGATTCACGTCATCACATCATAAATTTTTGAAACATCACTATATGTTTTTATATATTTACTGTGTTATCGACAAATGCTTTGTTGATACATCTGGTTGCCTTCACTATATTGCAGGCTAGTGTGAATTTACATGGATCTATGAGTGATTTACACTTATAATGTGTTAATGGGACAATTGAGCATTCTTAATTCCTTGCTTGCAAAAAAAGATAATATTCAAAAATTAACACCATTTCTATCATGTATAAGTGTTTATAAAAATTATAATTCCTTCATCCGGAAATCTGATATTTCATCAACAATAACCTAATATTTAAAGATTTTTAAAACACTATATAAATAAGAAAAATTTCTTTTTAAGGTAAACACACACACAAAAACTGGAAAAAGCCCATTTGAATATAATATTCAATATTATAAAATGATGCTTTGACAGTGATTCATTATTTAGACAAAAATAAACAGACCTGTTAATTAAAATACTGTGCTATTAAATCAAGTAATTTTGAAGCATCATTAGAAAAATATTAAAAATTTTATCATAATAATAGACACGAACTTAACTTGCAATTGTATTTGCATAAACATTTCACAAGAAAAATTTCAGTACACATTTTAATGTGCAAGTAATTTATTGTAGAAAGATACAGTTCCAAGCTGCAATTGAAAACTTTCAAACATTGCAGTAATATAGTTTAAATACAATGAATATGTTTAAATAAAGAAAAACAGTAACCAAATAAATATTATAACAAAGAACAAAATTAAAGCTTTTATAGATCAATTATAAATCAACTGTGATACTTTGAATATTGATTATTTAACATTTAAAACAAAGCAGTAATGACTAGAATAGAAAGAAAATTTCAGGTTAGGATTTTTCTACATATTTACCAAATTGTGAGTATAACATTTATTTAAAAACAAAGACAAGGCTTATGCTTTTTATTTCTTTTTAGCACAATTAGTGATTAACAGATCAATATCGTTCTTTTAAAAAAATATCTAAATTTAAAAAAGCCAATTTATGAATACAAGAAAAATTACTTATAATTTTTAAAACTAAACCACTGCTTTAAAAAGACATTTCACAATTGAGATGAAAATAAATAATACAACAGAAATAAAAAATAAACATTTCATAAATTTATAAAAAAAATCAACATGTTCAAAATGATTGATATCGATAAACTTATCAAAGGATTAACTCCATCAAATAATCTCAAACATGTAACAAAGCAGAAAGCTCAAAATAATTATACTTGATAAGCATGCCAGTTCAAAAGGCATTAAATGTTTTCATTCTAATATGAGTTAATAGAGAGGTTTAATATAATTAAGATATCTAAAAAATAAAAATAAAAAACAATATTTGGCAATAATAATATGAGCATTTTTTACATATATAGTAGAATTTCATAATATCTCTTGTAGAAAAGAAAAAATTACCATTAAGAAAAATTAACTAATATCATAAATATATTAAAGGGGGGGGGGGGTCAGAATAAAAAAGGAACCAAATTAGAAGGAAGACATGCACTAAAAGAAATAATGTTATCTACTTCAGATGTTATGGCAACAATAATATATTACAGATTTTACATCCTTAATTTTAGAATAAAATTCACTATTATATGTTCCACATCCTTCATAAGAAAATAACAAACACATGTAAAATAAGCAAGATAGGATATACATAGATAATATTGCACTAAAAATATCACAATATAAAAATCTTTTTAAGTAATATAAAAAAAATAGTAGCCACAACTAGAAGAAAAATCACAAATATGACCATAAATACACTGAAGAATGCAAAAAGAGCCCTTTATATATATATAAACAATTAAAAACTGTGTGTAAACACATAGGAAGAAAATTGTGCAAAAGTTTTCTCACATTCAATTTAAATAAGGCATTTCTTGTCAAAAGAAAACATAATGAATATTCCACAACTTTATATTTCTTAATACTGATTGAAACAAAGTTTTAAAAATGCAAAACTGTATAAATCTTTAACAAGAGCTGATAATGTAGGAGCTGTATTTTTTTTTAATTATTATTCTTCAAAAAAAGAAAAAATCTGAAAGTGGTTTAAGATTGACTTGAAGCACAAAAATTTCTGCTGAATATATATTGGAACCAATTATATCTTAATTCCAATTAGGAAGTAAAATATAATATGGAGATAATTTGGTAAAGACTAGTTAAAATTTTACTTGCTTCAAAATATAAAATTATAATAATTTTTATAATTCAATTTTATGTTGCTGTACTTTTAAAGAGGGATTAATATGCTTAGTATAA
>JAPMOR010105474.1:0-40537 GCA_026543865.1 Argiope aurantia | reverse complement strand
TTTTTTTTTAGTTCAAGACATAGCACAAAATGAAATTATATTAATTTTATTAGATATGAAATAGAAAACTTTTTATACAGCTAGCTTATAGAGTAGTATAGGCTTTACATAACAATAATGATAGCTTAATTATTAATTGTAAAAATAAGTATGTATTGTTTTTATTTTAAAAAATACATAAATCAAAAATTAATTTTTAAAACCATTTTTCTTACACAATTTATATTACAGTTATACAATTGATAGTTAAAAATAATGCAATAATATTAATACTTTCAAAGAATCAAAAGCTGAAATTAGCTTAGCAAAAGCAGAAAATATTTTTTTACAACACATACAGTAAAAATGGCCCAGGTCATCCAACGGATAAGGCGAGCTTTGGGCTCTTTGAACATTAGTAAAATTTTTCCAGCCTGCAAAAATAGCAAATTTTTTTATTATAAAAACAATGAAGCACATAGAAAATTTAATAAAAGATTTGGTAGAAATAAAACAAGAAATGGAAAGAAACAATACAAACCTGTAATCCTAAGAAAACTAAGAAAATAGAAGTAAAATATCCAAGTATACCTTCAGGATCATAAGGTTGGGTGCCACCATAGATAATCTAAAATGTAAGAAATACTTGGGTATTCATATTATAAAAACCATATTAATGTATTGAAAGTTATAATGGAAAATTTTTGGATAACTGCTTGCTAAAATCAACCATCAGAAAAAGAAAAAAAAAATATATTTACCCAGAATAATTGCAAATAAACATATTTTGCACATAAAATATAAGTAGATATCACTAAAAACCACTTAAAATTGCTGTTAATTCACATTCATAAGATTGACACTTATTGTGTGATAAATGTAATGACATTTGAAATTAGCAGAAATTCTTTAAAAATTAAAATAGCTAAGTTTAAAATTATTTGTATTCAATACAGAATTTTAAAATAAAATGAAAATGTACAATGAAAATTTCAATGATTTAACTTTTTACATAGATTTATTTAACTGATATTTTTCAATATATTATGCCATCTGTATTAGACATTATACCTGTCAGAAAAGAATTTAACTATTCATCATAAATAATCAAAAAAGGGAAGGACAAAAATTGCAAATCCTTCATTCCACTGTAAAGTCAAATCATACTGAGACTTCTTATTGCCTTTTTTATGAATGGTAATAAAAGACGAAACATGTGTATGCGTCTATTTCTTGAAACAGTATCCCAGGAAAGCTGCAAGCCTAACAAGCAAAAAATCATTTTGAATGTAGATATATCGTGAATTATTTCTCATAACAATTCTTTTTATCATTCAAAATTCTAAGCAGGAACATTTTAATGGTCTTCCATATATTGTGTACAAAAAAATTATATGAATCTTAACCCTACAGTGCACTGTACAACTAATTGACTTCATGTTTTTATTTCCAATTATAAGTTTCACATGACTGTTTACCCAAAGTACAACAATGAGTGCTTCGAAAGCTGTTTTTAAATGCTTTTTGATAAATATTTGCACAAAAGACCTATATATGGCAATAGCAGTATTAGATTAGATTTAAACTGGAAAATTAGGAAAATATCAAGACAGCTGTTGTAAGAACAGTTCTACCATTATTTTTTTTTTCTTTTGTATTGCATTGCATTGCAAAAAAATACATAGGTAAAAAGTTTTATTTTTGTTGCAGAATTGTTATGTGATTTAAGTCACTGAGAAATTGTTTAATTCATAATATAGCCATTTGGCACATTTCATTTTTTTTAAATTTCAAAAAGAAAAAATTTAACATTTAACAATAATTTTCTAAATTATATGCAGCCATTCAAAACACATAATTTTTTGTAAGAAAAATAAAAATCATGCATATAAGGAATAAAGAATTTCCATATTTAGCCAACCAAATTTATACCAATACTCTCTTGTTGCTGGGAATAATTAAAATGGTTATCTTTATTTCATCATTTCCCAATCATCACATTCTTTTTTGTTTATTGTGAATACAAGATAAAGATAACATTTTTATTATAAGAAAATAAATTCTTACCAGATTCTAGCAGCTGGAAAAATAATATATTTTTCAAAGTGTGTTCAAAAATTGTTAAACAATCAATATTATATTTAGAATATTCAACATGGAATAGTATTGGGTTGTTCAGAAAGTAATTTCGTTTTTTTTTTTTTTTTTGTGGAAATGAAAGACAGTTTTCATATAATAAATAAATACTTTATTAAATTATATATTGGCCGTTCTGGTCCAACACCTTTTGCCATCTTTCTGGTAGTAGCATAATTCCACGCTCATAAAATTTTTGGCCTTTGCTACCAAAAAACTTATCGAGGTGGTTTTTGACCTCCTCATTTGAGGTGAAGGTTTTACCGTCTAAAAAATTTAGCGAACCAGTTCTGGCACTGGCGTACTGTCAACACACCTTCTCCATACACATCGGTCCATTTCTTTCTGGCTTGAACAGCATTTTTAGCCTTTCTGTAGTAAAACAGTAAGATATGTCGAAAATGCTGCTTATCGCTCTCCATATTTAAAAAGGGTATTAATATTTTAACATTAATATTTTAGAAATAGAAAGCAAATGAAAAGCCCAGTATACACAGTTAGAAATATGAAAATATATCAAGACTTACTCTTAAACTTGGATGTTGGTACAAATGAGAAGGTCCCAATAGAAGTCTGTCAATGTAGCCAGCAGCTCCACCTGTGCAATTAAAATATGCCCCCTGGTCATGTAAGCCACCAGGCCCAAAATAACCCCTAAGCACACAGGAAAAAAAAGCTATCAAGCAAATTGCGTTTATATATGACAGAATAGCTCTCAGAATAATTAAATCAACAGAAATTATTACTAACAATTTTTTCACAATTATTGGCAATTTCATGAATTTAAAATAATATATTTCATCTCGCACATAACCTCGCCATTCTTCAGTCAAAGATAAAATGGGATAGAGAATAAAGTATTTTTAAGAAAACTTCAATTAGTTTCCGATAGCTTGCTCAGCATTATAGAGATGCTGAATTGTTGTTACTAACCATACTCTTGAAATGCCATATTTTTGGAATGGTAATGCTTTTGCCAATATTTGTACTTAATCATCATCATACTGATTAATAGTTTGTATGTGTATGCCACTTTCTACCATTGTTTTTTGATTGATTCTAGGAAAAATCACTAGGTAAAAATAACAGTCCCTTAAAGTGGCAGCTTAAATTTGGAATTAAAAAGAGTCCACAACAGTGAAGAAAACTTAGAAGGGATTTTTTTTAATGGCACTAGCTTCTATCCAATGCAAGTCTGTATGGAGAATCAATATTAGTCAATCTTTCTATGCAAGTAAGATAGTATTGTCAACAAAACACTGATTTTTAATGTTCACCAGCAAAATCAAATTTCACAGGAAAATCAGCATCCAAAATTGAAAATGATAAATCCACCACCATAAACGACTATTTAAACTTATATCATAAGCTGAGATCCAAATTTAAAATTACCTGAAGTTTTATTTTAGCTGTCTAAAGTGTAAGCCATTTTGGAATCTTGTATTCAGTTGAATATCTGGATATAGAACTTACTGCTACATCATTATCAATAAGAAAGTTTTAGATCTTGTTTTTTATTGATAATGTGTAAAGAACTGGGTAAAATTCCATATTCTGCCACTGTCAGGAATGCTACAAGGCGTAACACACCTATGAGCCATTTGGCTGTACTTATGGCTTTGGCATGTTTCGATATCATAACTGTCAAATGATCTAGCATCCCATGAGAAAGATGTACGAACCCTTTTCTTAAGATTATTGGTTCAGCCTTTACTTAACTCAATAACCTACTTTTGTAAATAATCCATTTCTGTCTGCAATGTGTGTAAACTCAAGTTTTCACGAACTGCTAAAACTTTTCAGTCAGAGGCAGAAATCTCAAACTTGTCGGCAGAAAGTGAATCAATATCCCCAAAGGAAACAGACAGGGTTTTGAATAGAAACCAAGAACATAGGGCATTGCCTATTAGAGCTGTAGCCATACACCCAATCAAATAATTCTATTAATATTAGTTTAGTTTAGTTACATTAATGTCCCGTTTGAAGCAACACTAGGGCTATTTTGGGACGGACCTCGTAATTTTGAACCGCAGTCACATGACGAGGACGACACCTGAGCTGGCACCCCCTCTCCACACCACACCACACCACACCAGCGGGAGAATGTTTGGTCAGGACAGATTTAACGTGCAACAGACCCCCTTACACGACGGTTCTTCGGTGGAATCGGGTCTCGAACCTGAAACCCTCCGGTTCCGAAGCCGAGACCTTACCACCAGGCCACCGCGGCCCTAATTCTATTAATATTAAAGCCAACTGAACAATTTGAAGTCACTGATCACAAGCATCCAGAATAGACCAATAATAAAGGGGAAATTTTTCAATAGGACAATACTAGACTATATACATCTTTGAAAGTTGTTGGAGCTTGGTTAAGATATCTTAGTTCGCCTTCTGTATAATTTTAATTTGGCATCTTCGGATTATGTTTTGATAAAGTTGATAAAAGAAAAATTAATTTCCTAGAAGACTGTAAACAGCAATTTGAATGGTTGTTTAACAATAAGTCAAGGACATTCAATAAAAATGGGATAATGAAACTTTCAAAATAATCTGATTATCTAATAAAATTATTTATATATCTTATATATGTGTGTGGTAGCACTCTAGGCTTGACTGTTTGATCTAGAGCTTCCAAACTTAACACAAATATAATTTTAAGGATGAAAATATGCACTTTTTTTTGGAAATTATAATTACTTAATTTTTTTTATTGAAATTCTAAAAATAATTTTCATATCAAATTAAAATTTGACAAAAATCTGTTCAATTCTGTTTGTGCCATATGAATATTTTTTCTATATTCAATAATTTTTTTTTAAATGTAGCATATTTTCCCTAGAAGAATCATTTGAATTCTGGACAAATATTAAATAATAGTACAAAATTAGTTATTATGAAATAATAGTTTAAACGAATATAAATGATAGTTTTTGTACTAATAATAGTACAAAAACATAAAAATTTTGGAAGAAAGTTATTAATAAAAGTCACTATTAAAATTGTAATATTTCTTCGTTTTTGTTTTAAAATCCTAATTATATCGTCTTAATCAATATTTGCAAAGCAGATTTCAACAAAGCAAGTGATATATTTTATTTAATTGTCATAAGAATCTAAAAAGTTCAAATTAACATTTAAAATACTATTAACATGAAGGAAGTTACTAACTTTTAAGTTATCAACTAGTTAACAATGTTAAAAGACTAGATATAGAGGAATGCATAATTTTTTTTTCTGGCTGAAAATACAGGAAATTCATAATAAAATGAACAGAATTGTAAAGAAACTTAAAAATATTTTGCTGATCTTGTAACATACAATATTTAATTAAAAATTTTTGTGACCATTAATCTCAACACACAGCTGGCCACCAAAAGCAACTAATTATTGAATAAACATCATAAATATTTTTTTAAGAAAATTCAATATATCTTAAAAATTTGAAAGTATTTTCTGAATAACCTAATACAAAATAATTTATTACTTGAAAAGCGACAGGTTTAAATTTTTTTACAAATGAGAAGAGATACTAAAATGATATAAAGCTCAAATTCATAATTTTAAAAAAATTTATTTTTCGCTATACTGATTTTTTTTAAAAATGTATTTCAGAACAATAAAATGTTTTTCAAAATATTGAGACTGGAATGATGTGCATCTGCTATACAATTCCGTTTGAATTTTTTCTGATTTTGTTTAAGAAATTTGCATAGTTTAAAAGTATAAACAAAATAAATGCTATAAACGCACTTCAGTTATTTATTAAAAATAATACATGTTTTGTGAACAAGTTCAGGTCTACTATATTTCAACTCCTAAATAATCAAGCCCAAGTAAGAATTAAAGTAGTCTTAATTATATCTGAAGGAATTATATTTATTCTGTAGGCATAATGCAGAGCATATAAATGAAAATAAATAAAAACATTAAAATCAGAAGAACCCAAATAATATTTTTCAATGCCTATCCATAAAAAAAAAAAAATCAACTAAATTGTTTCAACTTGATTAATTTATGCATGTGAACTGTTGAACAATATCTATAATATTTGATCTGATACTTTTTTGAAATTCTGAAATTGCCTTAGCTAATAAAAAAAGTTTTAACCAATTAATTTTTAATTCACAAGATGGTATATTAAAAAAAAATCTAAAACTTACTCTGGACAATCGGGTTCATGGACAAGATACATGAGAAGAATATGCGTAGTTAAAAATGCCAACATAATCAACCATTCACCACTATAAGAAATAATATCCCTGAAGGGAGAATTAGAATGGCCCTAAGAAAAAAAATAAAAAGTCATTAATTTTTCTACACAAAAGAAAAAAATTCTTTGGCAGCCAAAAAAATAATCTAACAAAAAATGAATGTGATGTCAAAAAACTAATATGCAATAGATACCAAAAATTATTCTTTAGCGTTATTAAGTACATATTTCTATCTGATTAATAATGATCGTTCAACTAATCCTTAGAGGAAAATAAATAATTAAAAAATAGCTTATATAAATTAGAGAAATTACAATTTTCTGTTTGATTTTTCAAAGCCTTTAAAAATTTAAATCAAATCCCATCTCCCAATATTGGAGAAAATTCAGTTTTACACAAAACTCTGGTGCATCCAAGGTTTCTCAGATCACATATTTAAACTGAACTTTTTAATAATGCCTCCATATTCATACCATTTTTCAAAATTGTAACTTGGATTTTTACTAAGTAAATATTTTGAAAAGGGCAGAAAATTGTGTAAAAAGAATTTTTTAAAAATGAATTTATAAATATTAATACAAACGGATACAAATTGCATTTAAAAAAAAGCTCAACTACAAATAGAAAAATTGCAATATTAGAGTGAAAACCATGCTGAAAATTTTAACTTCATTTTAGTTTACACTCAAACAAATTATTCAAGGATTTCTATCCTAAGGATTATTACTAACACCAAAGTTAGTGACTGATTTAATAATTTTCATCTATTATTAAATCAGTCCTCATGATCATCAATGCTAATAATAAAACTGAATACTGAAAATATTTCGGACAATAACTTTGCAAAATCGCATATCATTACTTTTATTTAAATGAGTAAATATAGAACCAAAGCAGAAAAAGATAATTTGATTTATATTGCTTATATGTAAAGCAGATACATTTACCCTATGTGTTGGAGAATGATCTTTTATTAAAATAATGCAATGTCATGCCCATAATACTGATTATGAAAAAAAAAATTAAAGATAGGTATAGCAGAAAATACATGATATTATGATAAATTTTGATCAAAGCATTATAAACACAATTTACCGTGTCATCTGCAGATGCATAAAACAAATGTACAGTTGCTACAACAAAATAGCATACTCCAAATCTCTGCAACACTCCTAGAATTCTAAGTTCGTGCAAATTCACATCTGAAATAAAGTACAGAAAACAATAAAAATCTTCAGTTTTAGCTACTCGAAACAACATACTAATTTATTGCAAAAAAATCACCATTTCTTGTGCTTTTATATAAACATATGATAAAAAGTTTAGGTTTAAATAAATCTCTAGAAAATTTGTATGCTCCAAGAACAACGAAAAATTACAGTGGGAAAAAAAATTCATAACAGGTCCTATCAAAAAGCAGTAGTCTTCAATAATTAGAAGAATTACTTAGTCTAAAACGTCAGGAATAAAAAACAGAGCATATTTATAAATGCATTAGTGAAAGATTGAAGAATAATCGAATTGAAACTTCTTATTAGTTTAAAAGTGATAAAAAAAAATCACTAATAACCTTTTTGAGATCCAGAATACATGTTGAATAAAAGGTGGAAAATCAGGAAAATCACACAGCATCAAAGGGTTCTCCCTTTCTCTGTCTTTTTTTTTTTTTTTTTTTTTTGTTAATTATAGAGCAGTGTTTGCTTGTTGCAGATTTTTTTTTTTTCATAAAGTATTTACAGATATTGCAACAGAGGTAAGTGATTACAATAATCTCATTTTGGTTTTGCTGGCTTGATTATTTTACAAACTGTAGTTCAACTTTGATGAAGGGAAAAAAAGACAACAAGTAGCACAAATTCAATAATTAAATAAGATGGTCATCAAATGATTTAAACCGTAGGCATCAGTCATCATAAAATTAAAAATGTTATACAAAACAAATAAAATTCCCACAGATAGATTTTTCTTTATGCAATTAAATTCAGTAAAAGATATTCAATTGTTTGCTTTTCACACATTCTTGTTATTAGAACAACTTTTGAACACTTAAGCTTATAGGAAGCTACATGTTGTAAATGGTTCTCATCACAAACTTCTCGAAAGTTTGCACAGTCTCTCAATCATAATGCCAGCAAACCAAAAATCAATCTTTATTCAAAAATTATATAATCTTTAATTCCTGCTAATTTCAGAACAAATTAACTACAGCAATTCTGATTAGATTTCAAATGTCAAGGCATATGATGTAGAGAGGGTTGGCAAGTTCAAAGATGAGGGCCTACAGCTTTAAGATATAGTGCAGGGAAGGATTAAATTTTTTATATTTCTCCCAAACTCCATTGCTATTTAAGATGGCTCAAATTAGTTGAATAACTATAATGTATGCCTCATAGCAAACAATCTTTTGACAGCTACTACCACTTGGAATTTAAATAATGAATTAGCTGAAAAGAATTTTTTTTAATGAAGCTGCAATTGCTTGGCATTGCATTCAAATGGTTGCCATTTTACAACAGATGTATAAAAATATACTCAATATACCCTTGCTCACAAATTTTTCAATCGAAATGCTCCTTTTTTTAATAGTTATTTTGCCCAGAAGGAAATTTTTTTCCAAGCACTGAATTCAGTGCAACTTTTAATATTTTAGTATACAAAGAAAAACTATGACAATCTTAAAAAAATCTGAATTTTAGATAGATGAATCTATGTATCGAGCTCTTGGAGTTCATAAAGTACATTTTTGGAAATATGCCAGTCTGAATACAATAACTCAAAAATGCTTTCAGATGGACAGATGAAATTTGATGTATGGTTTTTAAAGCAAATTTGCAGATTTCTATAAAATTCCTAATGAAATCCATTCAGAGGCAGTTTGTCTGCCCGGCTGGCCAAATACAAGTGAAAATGATAAGTACTAAATGGCGAGAGACAAAATTTAGCATATAAAATGAAGTGTATCCATATCAGCCATAGCTGTAAACAGACGGGCCACCTATCAGTATTTGCGCATACATATAAATGCAATGGCTTAGATAAATAAAATTCAGTTTGTGGTCTTATCAATGAAATTGTAGTTTTTGGTTTCAATCAACCAGGAGGGGAAAAGCAGCTAAAAATGCATATTTGGTTTCCTTCATGATGCCATTGGAACACATTGGAACATAAAAATCTGAGTACTCTGATAAAAATAAAAATCCGAGGTCTCATGGCATTCATGGCTTGGCCTAAGATTCAATTGTTTTAAAGGGAAGAAGGGAGGATAATATCTTCAGTAGGAAAAAATTTGAAATAAATCCGGGGGGGGGGGTAGTTTAGTTATATTAACGTCCTGTTTTAAAGCAACACTAGGGCTATTTTGGTGCGGACCTCGTAAGTTTGAACCACGGTCATATGGCGAGAACGGTACCTAAGCTGGCACCGCCCTTTCTAAACTTTAACACCACACCAGCGGGAGGATGTTTGGCCCTGACGGATTTAACGTTCACCAGACTCGTTTATACAACGATTAATTGGTGGAATCGGGTCTCGAACCTGAAATTCTCCGATTCCGAAGCCGAAACCTTACCACCAGGCCATTGCGGCCCTTTCGGGGGTTGGGCAGGGATCTCTCCTACTGGTTTATAACTGAAAAAAAATGATCTTAAATAGAAAAAAATTCTTATCATAACCTCTGTACTTGAAATAAAAAATAACAATTTACAGGATTTCGCGATAATCATAATTTACTTTCATGTAGCACATGCTAAAAATAAGATTTTTAAAACTTGAAAAATGACACATTTAAAACAGATAAACAATTACTTAAGCAAATTGTGTTCAACATCACCCCAAGTACAAACAATTTCACAGAGCGCTTAACGATTTTGTAAAATATCTTCTTCTTTGACACAATCTTTCTCAACTGAGATTTCAAAGAAAAGGCCATTGACATGCCCATCATCCAAATAAACCTAGATAGATGAAAATAATTGTAATAACCATAAAAGAAAGTGAAAAGATTTTATTCTATAACAGTTCAGATATTTTGACATATATAAATATTCAGTTCTGGATTATTATCTTCGATTTATACTTTTTTTTTTTTTGTATTAGATTCAAAAATTTTAAATCCATGCTGTTTAAGCAGGCATCATAAAAAATAAAATTATTTGCATTTTCTTTATATTATTTAAATAAAAAATAGACTAAAATAAATACTGATCATTAAAAAAAAATTGTTGATATGTGAAACTGAACTGGTTAGCTCACTAAAAGAGGAGCCCAATAATGTCTTGCAATGCATATGCATGCCATTGCAGACTGTATCAATTGTAAATGATCACAATACCTTATATTAAACATTTCCTAATGCACTAAGTCGTTTGTCTTGCTATAACCTTGTTAAAACCCATCATTTTTATTCCAAGCATAATTACGCACAATTGTTACATTTCATTAGGTATAAGTAGTCTATGTTACTATTAAATATGCATAAATATCCAATACATAAAAAAGCATGTCAAAAGAAATTTATCATACAAAACAAATAAGAAAAAAAAGTAAAGTAAAGAGAGAAAGGACAATTAAATAAAAATAATATAAGCAAAATTAAAAACTCTGAAAATGTACAACATATTTTTCAAACATTAAAGGCGAAATTTGAAAAGGTTAATATATAAAAATGCAAATGTTAAGGAATATACATGAAAAATATATCAATAATAAATGTATTTTTTTAATAATAATTGTTATATAAAAATTTTAACCAATGGGTGAAATGGGATAGAGATAAGGATTAAATAGAAATGGAAAATATTATCTTTAGTCACTTTTTTAAAACCTAAAATAGTATCACATTTTAAATTATTATTTAAAAATATGTTTTAAAGTTTTAATTAGCATTACATTAAATTCTATAAAATTTTAAGTATATCCCATTTATTTTAGTATACATCCATAAAATATGAAAAATTACTTTTCAATCAATTATATGTAAATTATCATTTTATTAACTTTAAATACAAAAAAACGTGCACGAATCTTAAACCAATACTTCAGAATTTAATTTTAAAAGAAAAATTTTGGAAGTGACAGTAAAAAAAAGAGTAAAAAAATTTTAAAGTTTTAATGCTATTCAATTAATTTTTTACCAATTTTGCACTTTTAGAATGGCTAATTTACTAAAATAACACTCAAATCTTTTTTCTAAATAGTAATTGCATAAATTTAAATGCAAATTTCCTTTAATCAATACAAACCAAGGAAATACAAGATCTGCTACAGTTAAACCATTCCAGAGGGCATGCTCAAAATACCAATATCTTCCTCCGCCATAATTGACAAAAATCATCACAATAATAGCAATTCTAGAGGAAATATAAAAGATAACAGGCTGTGAAAAAAAGAATGGAATTCATGCATTTAGCTGCTTGATGTTAGTGAAATTTAAAAAAAATGTAGATATAGCTAAAAATAAGAAAAAAATAATAATAAAAACTTAAATGCATACAAAACAGATCATTACAACATGTAACAAAAGCAGAAAGAAGCAAGAGAAATAGAAGAGAAAAATGAGGAGAGGAAAGTGGACAATTTGCAACTTTGTGCACAGTTTAAAAGAAAATTGCTGATAATGCAATATGCACTTTGAAGCTACTAATTTTAAAATTCACTATGAGGTGTTAATAATTAAGGCATGTGCATAATAAGTAATTCAGCCTGAATAAAAAATAACATGCCGAACAAGATGAGTTTCCTGTTGCAAGATTTTAAAAAGTATTGAAAGACACCAACCAAGGGAAAACTAAATCTGCAACTGTTAAACCATTCCAGCGAGCATGATGAAAATATGTGTATTTGCCACCACCATAATTCACGAAAATCATGATAACAATAGAGATGCTGAAAAAAGAATAGATAAGCTCACATATAAAAGGAGAATAAAAAGTTTTTTGCACACAACATAAGAGTTATTCAACAAATAAAATAAGTAAAGCAATAAAACATGAACTATATTCTTTAACATGTTGCCACACACTTTAAATTTAATGATCATGCTCAGAAAGAGTTTTTCAAGAAATTGAAAATCTTGAAGACCGTCTTAAGATATTGAAAATCAATCATGCGTTCAGAAGTGAAAATTAATACAATTTGCTACAGATTTTCCCAAGAAAACTTTCAAAGAGCTGCAACTGTCATTTGCTTATCTGATATTCTTTCTCTCCACAAAGCAAATGACGGTTACAGCCATCATTTGCCTACATATCACCAAAAATCGAATGATTATAGCCATCATTTGCAGCAACATGTTAAAATTATACAAAACCGATTAAATAAACAATTTATACATTCATTTTAAAATACTTTTTACAGATTAGTTCTATAAAGAATCCATTAATGAAATGAATAAACAAAATTGTTTCACAAATGACACTTTTATTTTACCACGTCCATCTATTTATGGAGTGACATGTACTTGTAGGTGAAAAATTGCACTCTTTTATACAGTCTACAGATATAATGAAAAAAAGTAAGCCCTCCCTCCCTCCCTTTTTTAAAAAGTTCATAGCTCACTTTATCAACTTGCAACTCTTTCAGTTACAATTTTAAGTTCATTCTCTTACTAATTTCAATACATACTTAAAAATTTTTAAATAAAAGAAAATATAACTTCAATATGATATGATCTTTAATTTTAAATCTATTAATACTTTACTGGAAAACGCTGCATAAATAACTTTATGCACCAATCACAGAGTACTAAAAATAATTTTTTTCTTATTTTAAAAGCATACATTTTTTTTAATATCATAGCAAATGAACAAATATTATCAGAGCTCTTTTAATAATAATGGAAAAATACATGGAATGAAAGATTTTGGAAACATTTATTATAGTAGCAATAAATGAAATTGTAAAACGAACAGAAAACGATAATCACTACAAAATTCACTAAAAGAAATAAAAATATTGTAGAAAATTCTCAGATTTCAACGTATTAATTATTAATAGAAATGCAAGCATGCTGTTCATCTCACATTTCCTTTTATATGATCCTTTATATGCATGGTGGGAATTTTATAAACTGAATTTGTCTTCATGATACCTTTATTATAAAAATTGCTCTTTTCAGGATAAGAAAATAATGTATTAATGAATGTGAAAGAACCAAAAGGAAATCAATTTAGGATTGGTAATAATCATTTCTTATGATATTTCAGTGATAATATTCAGTGTATCGTACCACTAATTATTAACACATTTATTATAATTAATTTTACATTTATCTTTATATATTTTTAAAATTTATTTGAACCATCATAATTTTCTTTATTTCAATTGATTGATGCATTTGTCGCTTAACTTTTACAAGATTAATAAACAAATTTTTTTCTAGATCAACAAACTTATATTAAAACATTAAAAGCAAAGCAATTAAGCTCAACCATAATTGTGATAGGAAGATTATACAGAAGTCATCTAAGGATCTTCGAACAGGAGACAAAGCCCCTTAGTTCTAAATAATTTTGAATTGACTTGTAAGTTGAACAGTTCAATTTGAAGTCACATTTTGGAATAGATTTTAAAATTTTCAACCAGCTTCAACAGACATCAAAATCAGGATGCCAGATTCTTGACTTCGATGAACCTATTACGAGCCTCCAGCTAAAATGCAACGAAAATACAACTCGTCCTTTATTAATAGCAAATATCTACAATTCAGCTTTATGCTTTCTCATATTGATTTAAAATGCACACTTCAAACTAAACTCTATGATATAAACTAACATCATTGTGAAGGTGAAAAGGACTAAAGAAATATTGGAATAAACATAATAATTAAGAGAAAATTTCTTGGAAATACTTTTGATTGATCATCATGATCAATGTTTTATCTTTAACATTTAAAATTAATAGACTAAAATGAGAACTAAAAAAATACCTGACATTTAAAAGCAGTTACTTTGAAACATCAAAGTATTTTGTATGTTTTTAAAAAAGATTTTAAAAAACCCAAGAATATCTCCCATGACAAATTATGTAAAATAAATAAAAATATTAAGAAATTCCTCTTCTTATTTAGTTTACTGCCATATAAAAATCTCAAAAATTACCTGTAGTACTATTGCAATTTGTAAAACAAAACAAAAATGTAAAATTAGGAGTACTAAATGCACAACAGTCTAATAAAAAGATATCAAACAATTACCCTCTCACTGTATCCAATGACCTTAATCTCTGCTTAGTCGATTTTGGTTTTTTATCATCAATAGTTGAGCTGGCAGAAAATGCAGCAGCTAAGTCCTTAAACAAATGGAAATAAAAATTTCAAATTTGGTAATAAAAATACAAAACAGTATTGTATGGATGTTTTATATTTTCAAATAGAAATAAAATAAAATTGCAGCTGATTAAATTATTGTAGTTACCAATGATTACAAAAACATTTTTTTTAAATTGTCAACAATGAGAATCTCCGAGGTAAAGGAATTTTCAAATAAACAATTATTATATTTTCAAATTGTCTCTAAATTAATGCAAGAGAATAAGAATTTTGCCGGCGTCCTTGCATAGGGGTAGCGTATCTTCCTCGTGATCTGGGTGTCCCGGGTTCAAATCCTGGTTCGGGCATGGCTGTTCTTCATCCGTGTTCTATCTGCAAGATGTGTGAATGTGCACCCCTGTAAAAAGGGGTTGTGCAAGCAAATGTGTGCGTTTCATCTTCATATGAGCTAGATGTCAGACTTCTGCCCTCAGGTGCTCAGGGGTCTTTACCCTCAGAAGCTACTGCACCCCCTTTCCGTGATAACGTGGACACAACATCATCATCATCAGAATAAGAATTTTAAACAAATTTCATATCATAAGATCTTAATGAATAATATTTATAATATTGAGACTACTTTGATATGTATGCAATTGAACAGAAGATCTCAGTAGTCAAAACACAGCATTAAACAATAATTTTAATGTTTGCATATAATGTATAATCTAATAAAGTTGAGCACAGCATAAAAAAATTCCAAATAATTAAATTTATGAATAGTAATATTTATTATATATAAAGTTAGATATTAAAAAAATTCAAATAAGAGTACAAATATTGGCAATTAATAAAACTAATGTGAATAAGAAATATTGCAACCAAATATTCTAGAATTTAAATGAAGCAAAAATCAAGAAAGATAGTAAGGATTTTAAAAACGTAATCTGCACAAAAAATAAATACAAAATAAACCATTTAATTCAAAAGCAACTTGCAGCCCATAAATGCATTAACTTGCAATTCAAAAGGATAAAATAAAAATTACATAAAAGTGAAATAAATGTATAAAAGCTGATCATACACAGTCAAATCAGTCTTTCTAATAAAAAATATATTTAACCTTGTCACTACTAACCTGGCCCAATCCAACCACACTATAGTAATGGTCTATACTAATGGGTATTTTATGGGGCAATTTTCTCTTTCAAACAAGGAGTGTAGACTGTAAAGCGAGAGCATCATTGATGACTTTTTAATCCTGCATCCCTTGTTTGAAACCAAAATGGGCACCAAAACAGCCCATTAGTATAAAGCTTTTTATAAAACAACCCCATTAGTATAAAGCTTTCATGGCCAAGTTGGGCAGGATTACTAGTGAAAAGGTTAATAAACAATTATGTTCCAAATAAAACTAAAAAGTAATAAAATACTTATTGCTCAAAAGAAAAAAGTGCAAAAATGTCCAATAAAAAATATATAAATACATTTGAAAATAATAATTTCCTGATAAGCATTATGCAGCTCTTCAACCACAAAATTATACCTGCACCTTCCAAGCAAAAGCTTCATTTCAAGCAATTAGCTCCTTGTGCATAAAGCAGTTCATGCAAGCATTTATAAAAATAAAAACGTCAACTTACAGTACTTACATCCAAAGAATTACGGCGGAATAAAGCATTAAAAAAAGCAGATCTGTAATGAAAGAAATGCAAAAAATTTTACAAATAAAATATTTGTTCTTAAGTTATTTTGACTCAGTAATTAACACAACAACAAAAAAATTGTAAAATATTTATATTATTCCTTTCTGTAGGATTTTGTATGCTCGTAAATACTTTAAATCATTCTTTGCATTTAAATATTTATAACTGAATAGTCTTCTGTTTGTCTTAATTTTTTCCCCAAAGATTCCCTATAATATTATTTTATTAAATTCTAGCACAGTTATGAAAATCATTTTCTCCTATCCTTTTATATTTCTCAGTTTAAAATAGTATGTTGTAGTAATTACCTCAGTCAAAATTCTGTGACATATTAAAGAATTTTTAATAACTAATTATATTTTTACAGCTTATCTAAAAGAAAAGTAATTTTGTTAAATCGGCAATTTTTTATAAGATTATAATAAAATGCTTTATATAATTCTTCAAATGTCTTTGTGAAGATAAAATGAATATTAAATAACATTTATATAACATTTAACAAATTAATTTTTACATTTATGTTACAATATTTTGCAAACAAAAGCAATATAATAGAAAAAACATTAAAAAAATAATTTTGAAACACATAATCAATATTGCATTTTTCACACAAGCAATTTAATTTTCTTTTATTGCTCTAGTAGTAAAATCCATATAATAATAGATGCATATGTAATAACACCTACCACCTCCTCATACAACTGGCAATTAATTGTATTTATATTATAATTAAAGGATGTAGGGGACACTGAACTTAGCCTCATGAGATATCTTTGTATGAATGGCTATGTAATTATTTCATCTCTAAAGTTGTTAGTCTTGCATACTATAAAATGCAATCACATAAAGAAAAGAAATATAAATCTCCCTTGTTTTTGAATAATTTACAATCTAAGGACATCATTTTTTTTTCTAATACAAAAAAAAAGAGAGAGAGAGAAGACGTTATGAAATGGAAAGAGATAAATTCATTACAATAATTGTATAATAATCATGCATTGTTAAAAAATAACATATCATAATCAGGTATTGTTAAAAAAATGAAACATCACATTCTACTAACAATATAGAGAATAGCCTTTAGAGGCTGCATTTTTCTTACCTGTATACAAGTCCGCCTAGAGCATATAAGATGAAAAGCAATCCATAAAATGACAAAGCAATGATCACAGCTGTAAGATAAAAGAAAATCCATTGATAAATTCTGCTTAGTATGGAAAAAGCTGATATCAAGATTTACAATTAAATACAAGCATTATGAATTGTAAGTTTTATTTAACATTTTACTACCTTAAACTATTATTCTATTTTACTTTTAATAATTCATAACATAAGTTATATATTTTTAATAAATTCTTTCATACTGATATACCAACAGTACCTCCCAACTAAAAATATACAAGGCTTTTCATAGAGAAACTGCAAATATACATATATGCAATATATATATAGATATGTAAATGTATATATATATATATATATATATTGTATACATATCTTTTACATAAAGAAATATTATATCCATTCTATTTTTCTATATTATTATTTCTATTTTATATTCTTTTTTTTATTTTGTTGAAAAATCTTATAAAATATTGAAATTTTTAATAATCTTATGCAAATTTGAATTGTAATCAATAGATGGACACATTTTAGAATATTAGCATACCAAGCAAATTGGGGGAGACAGATAATAACATTTGGAAAAAAATTAATAAATCTTATATTGAAAGTGTGAATATAAAAAAATTCTTATTAATGATAAATGCAAGTAAAAAACAAAGCATATAAAATTTAAAATGAAAAAAAAAATCTAAAATATAAGCAGCTTTATTTCCCAAAATGTGATGAAGTTACAAGATATCAGTAACTTTAAAAGCACTCTATTATTCATATGCAATTTAATTATAATAGCACTTTAAATAGTAACAAAAATTAATGTCTTGATGTAAATGATTCCAGATATTAAGAAGTAATATTGCATCACATAATTATAAGTGACATGTGCCTAAATTTAAATTATGTTTCTCAATATCTAAACTTTTTATTAAAAGAGTATTAATATCATACAGTTGAATTCCAAATTTTGTTGTTTCAACTTATAAAAATATATAAATATTGAAAAAATATATAAACTTCATATCCTAAAAATATAAACAAGAAGATTTATACCTTTTTTTTTTAATTAAAAACATTCAGAAAACTTTTACTTGTATTTAGGAAAAAATTCATTTGAAATAATTCATTAAATATAACTGCTTTTATTTAGAAGCAAATATAAATAACATAGTTAATTTAATTATATTTTTGTAAGTTTGAAATTAATAAATTCAATTTAAAAATATTTTTAACAAAGTCTTTCTTTTCTTGAATACTTACGATAATAAGCAACTTCTGCTTCTTTATCACAAATAAGAAAGCATTCAGTTTGATTAACATCAATATGATACCAAGCTTTTTCACCTAAATAATTCCTCCTCAAACTAAAAATAAAAACAAATTTTTTAATGAATTTTTTTAATGAAGATTCAAAACAAAAGTATTTTAAGCAAACTTTACAAAGATACAAGTTTGACAATTAAGAATAGTAAATATATCATAGTGTCAACATTTGAAATAAATTATTGAGTTGATTTGCATATAATACAGAAATTATCACGGTAAATAATCCTCAAAATTAAAAAAGGTAAAAATAAAATTATTAATGAATTTCAACATAGCTATCAATGTTTTCCTCCCTTATGAAAAGTTATTATAGGAAAAGAATACATTCAAAATAACTAATCATTTTCACTTAAATATCTTAATTGAATTGATGTACTATTCATTATATTTTGAATGTCATCCAATGAAATGGTCACACAAATCTATCATTACAATTATCCACAAGATTCCGCCTCAAAAATCATTTTTTGATACACTGCCTATTTACCAGATTTAGCATCCTGTGATTTTCATTTTTTTTTTTTTCTCTCTCTTAAGAAGATAACGTACAATTTACTATAATAACATTTTTGGCAATACTACATCTGTCTCAGCAGATGACATGTTACGAGTTTGGCAAAGACTCATAATTATTGTGAAAAGAAGAAAAAGAAGCCCATTCCAAACTCGAAACAAATCTACTTTAACAAGAAAAACAACAGTTAGATGAAACATTTCTGTTCATTTGGAATAACTGTCTTTGTTTCCTCATGAAAATTACTCTTATTGATTTGCTTTCACATACATGCATATAAATATATAGTTATAGAAGGCTTTAAAACATTTTCAGCTTTTAAATTATAAACAATGTTTACTGAACAGGTAGATAAAAGGCAGTGAAAGTCTATTGATCCAAAATTAATACTATTTTACAGTTAGTAATGCATGAGCAATTTTATCATATTCATATGACATAAAATACTCATCGGTACTAGATGACTCACTATGCCACATGCAACTAACAATTTGATGTCAAAGTTATTCTATTTTAATAATTAAACTTTTAATTGCAAATGATGCAGATAATTGTTATTAATGCTACTGCAAATTACAGATTTGAATTAATGACATGAATACATTAATTAAGAATCTATAATTTTTTATTAGAATTGTATTAAGAAGCAATCATTCTATCAGTAATGAATCAGCTGTTATATCAAGGAAAAAAAAAAATCAAAATTACTGATCCGATTCCTAAACTAAAACAAAAAAAGCCCACAAACTTTAGTCCTTCTCGCATTACACCATATAATTATATGGACAAACCACCTGACAAATCCAGTAAACATTTAGAACGATAGTGAATCAAGTTTATATGCTCTGAAATTCTACAAAACTTTAAAATCTTATGCAAAATCAGCCTTAACTCGCACAAAGACAAAAACAATCACTTTGTATAAATAAAGGCACACACTGGGCATCAACGGAATGAAACTTCCAACAGTTCAGAGAAACAAGCTGCCATCCTGTCACATGTAAATAATTTAATAGAGAGTTAATAAAAAAAAAATGAAAAATTAAACAACCTGCCTTTAAACTAATGTTCCAACAGTTTCAAGGATTCAGTGACCAGTTGCAAATAGACTGCCTCTTTTTAGATGTTACAACACAAATGAATTTATTTAATATAAAGTATCCAACTATCATATGGATAGAAAGTTTCAAAGAAGTTGCAAATACTATCAAACAAATAGAAATATATAAATATTTTACTGGTAATTTCATTTTAATTTTTAAAAATATATGCTACTGCTAACCTTGTAAATAGAATACTTACCCACATATAGTTTTATTATGTGCATCTTGAACTTTCCAGATTGTGCCAAACGATGCAAGCTTTAAAGTAAGTTGTTGAGAATGATGAGGTTGTAATGGTTCAAGGGCTAACATAGAACACTAAAAAAACAAAAATTATAATTTTAAAAACATCTAAATAACTCTTTTCACAGATTCATTCTACATAGAATAAAAATTTAAAATATAAAAAAATTATCAAGGAAAAATTATAACTGGAATAAAAAAAAATGAGCAAAAGAAAAAAAAAATTATTTCTACTAATAACAATTTTTTTTTTTTATTTGTCAAATTATTTGACTTAGCACAACCAAACTCGGCACTTTACAGAGTGCACCTCAGACTGAATTTTTAAAAATTTTAATTAAAATTTTATATGATTAAAAATTAAGTGAAATGCTTGGTGTTTTTCCAAGATAATTTCGTAGATATTAAAGCACAAATATAATTTTTATAACATCGCAAAATTTTAAAAATATCTAAAACATTTTTACAATAATATATTTTATTACTGAAATGACAGATCGTTTTTATTATTGCTATTAATATTTCATCTTAGTGCTTCTTTCCCAATTTTGATGACCCAGGTGATCTGGTTTATTTTTCCCCCCCATGTTGTATACATTTTAGTATGCTTTTAATAATTTTTTTTGAAATTTTGCTGTACATAAAATGAAATCAAACTTGAGAGTCAAGCAATAGGGAAAATTCTTTTAAATACACCCATTTTTAAACATTGTTGCTCTTTCACCTTATATAAATGGTTGTAGAAACATGTAGATAAAAAAATTATCAGGGAAATGCATAGCAAGATGCAAAACTTCAAAATATTTTTAAGCTTCAAAGCTCATACTGTTTTAGAAGAAACAATTTTAAGACATAATTATAAAACATCTTTAATGTAAATTTGTAGCAACCATTAATTCCAATGAACCAACTTATAGCCAAAGGCAGTTATCAATTTTATCATAATGGAATTCAAAAAGATTAAAGAAAACCTTTCCATGCTAATAAACGATAAGCACGAATTTTTTAGTTAATTATAATTCTACAAATGGCTTGCATAAGTAATAAACATGTTTAGCCGACATTTGAATAGTAAACTTTCCTGCTCTTGAGCATGACTTGAATCACTTATTTAGTAGGGCGATATAATAAATACTCCAGAGAAAGAAAAATTTTATTGTAGATTATTTTTGCGTGTTTCATATTATTTTTGAATTTGATTCTCTTTCTTCTTCGTCTCATTTCTGAACCTTTAATTAGCTTACTTAGCCCCCCCCCCTTTTTGTTTTTAACTATCTCGTCCTAATATTAGAACAGACATCACTTAATTCCATGTTCATTTCTTTCAATAAGAATTTCTGATAAAGGATATTTATGGAAAAAAATGTCATTTAGGAAATAAAATACTAAATATGAGAATTTTAGTATAAGATTTTCTGCATTTTTCAATTTCAGCACCGTAAACATAAGTAAACATTTTTACAACATCCGCATTTTCTGAATTAATGAAATGCCAGGCCATTTTAAGGCTTTTAATATCCTTAAAAAATAAAGTTTTAAAATATAAAAAAGAAATTTATATAAGTTTAATTAATGGAAAATGTTTATGATTTTTTTTTAATCACCGAATATAATTTATAAACACACATGCAAACAACAGATGTAGAACAATCCATTTTGGCAAATTTTTTTTTCTACAAAGTTTCTCTAATACGAAGAAATTATTACAATTGACATTAAATTCAATCTCAATGAATCTACGTGCTTCAAACCTCTCCGAGTTCGAAAAATACATCTGCAGAATTATGACTGTCCGTCGATTTATAAACATGATAGCTCAAAAATACAAAAAGCAAGATGGATAAAATGTGGTCTGTCGTCTTTGCACAAGAGCTGTATATTTATATCAAGATTTTGATGGAATCTATCGCTTAGAAGTTAGTCAATCTGTTTACACGAATATATTTAAATATAACTCAAAAACGCAATAAACTATCTGCATGAAATGTAGCGTATAGTTTCTCGATCGGAGTTGCAGATCTGTCTCAACATTTTAAACAATCCGCCAACGTGTTGACTCGCTGCTGACCTGTGCGTTCGTTTGTTGTTGAATTCGATGTCAAAAATACATTAATGAAATGTGGTTCAAAATGTAGATCTTATCAGACCGTGGACCTAGTTGGTCAGCAAAAGATTCAAATGCATATTCTGTTTTATTCATTATATTAAATTTAAGGTATCCGACTAGGTTGTACAGATGCTTTTTCTAGAAAAATTTGAAATTTTTGTTATGATCGGGAAATAAAGTCCAAATTTCATAGATCCTAAAACAGACTTTGTTTTTAATATATGTAACACAGAACAATAGATACAGTAGTTTAAATAATACACAACAAATAAAAATAAAATCGGAAACAGCGGTATTTTTAAGCGAAAATGAGTTTATTTTATTGTAAAATTCTCCAAAATAATATTTGATATGTTTATATTATATTTCTACTTACTCAACCGAAGTGTGCTTCTTTTTATCGTTTCTGTTAAAAAAGCGTGAAAACTATTTTCTCAAGCTTGAAGCTCATTTTCTTTCCAGAACATTTGGATGAACTCATTCACAAATACAATATATAAACGCATTTTCTGAATAATGAATATATCAACGTGATTGATTCACGGAACATATATCTCAAAATCAATTTAATAAAATTTCATGAAATTTGGTATGCATGTATCGAAAATCTTTAAGGGGGTGACAGACCGCGGATTTTGAGATGGTTTCATTTAAACACGCTTTACTGACTCTTGAAATTCAAAACATAGACAAATTGTGACAAAATCATTAACAGCGACTTCAAATGCTGATAAAATTTTTATTTATTAAAATAATTGTTATCTTTGCAGTCTATTACACTTTATGTAGCTTGAGTTATATATAGATGAAATAAAAATTAAATATTTCTATTATTTTTTTTAAACTTTCTCTGTTTTTCCTAGCAGTGAAAATTTTGCTAAATTTTCATTAAACAAGCTATTTTTTTTTTTCAAAAATTAAAGGCAGTAAGTGTATTTTTCCTCCCTTTCTAATAGTGACTTTTCAAGTCTGCTTTAGCTATTTGGTACAATATAAAAGTTTTATGCATAATTCTTTCAAAAAAATTAGTCTCCGAACCTGGTCGGATACCTTAACACAAAACATGACAGAAAACTGGGAGAAGGACACTCCGTTGGTTGGTTTCAAAGGAGACAAAAATACACTGCCAACAGATAAACAAATTAAAACCAGGAACAATAAGAAAAAGATGCGAAGTGAAGAGGAATTATACAACATATGCACCCAAATGACTAGCGAAAACTGCTGAAGAATGATACTTACATTTTCACATTCCATACTTTGATACAAAAAATTCACTACATAATCGACATTTGAATTTATCACAATGCATGATTCGTCAATGCCAAGGTTTCCACAAGACATGTTCTTAGATTTTGCAACTTCAAGCACGCTGTAATGCGTGCTCTTCAGGGGAACTTCAAAGTACACGTCAAATGGCTCTACTGGGTTCAGAGACTGCAAACGGGCTAGTCCTGTGCCAACTGTAAAGAATAAAATGATTAAACACTATTTTCTTTTGTTTCAAATAATTTAATTTAAAATAATTTTTAAAAACTTAATTTTATTAATGTGCTGCATATCAGTAATAATAGTACTTAGTATATCATTGTTTTTTTTTTTTTTTTTTTTTTTTTTTTTTTTGCAGGGCCATCTTGAGATGTATATCAAGCTCACTATTACATCGCATTATTGGAATAAAAAAAAATTTAATGGCTGATCTATAATTATATTCTGAAAATATTAGCGTATAATCATTTAAAATGAACGTGCGTACAAAATTTCAAACGAAATTTAGGAAGTGAAAGAAAAAAACTATTACACGGTTTCATAATAAAAAACATGAAACAGATCAAGTTAAATAAAAGTGCTTTAAAAATAGTTACATTGTTTTACAAATAGTATTCATAACTTTCTCGATGTTGATGTGAGGTATGTGTCATGGTTCTTAACTTCGGTCTTAAGGTTCTTGAACTCCGTACTGAATTGGTGATATGGGTATTAACATGGCATTAAGATTACTTAATGAATTTAGTAAAATAGAAATTTCAAAAACGATCCAAATGGAATTAAAAAATTGAGGGTATTTAGATATGTATTCAGAGCATATATTATATATACATATACTCTCCAGATAGAACATCAGTGTGCAGATAGTACAACAGCCTTAAAAAGTTTATTTCAAACAGTACCATTATGATAATGACATTTGAAATCGCAGAACAAAACTTATTCTTTGAAAGATCCCTCCCCACTCCTTTCTATCCGAGAATTCGGGCAGATAGAACGGTATTTATAAGCATTTTTCGATGACCGTTCTTGTTGGCACAGTTGAATTTTTCAAAAAAATGATACAAAAATCGATCTAATCATTCTCATCTGTGTAACATACTATAGTGTAAAGACAAAAAAAAAATCGCTCAAATTGAGGGGGAAGGGGGGATTTTAATTTAAACTATTTTTAAAAATGTACTCCTATCGTATTTAAATTTTAGAATGCGAAACCTTACTGTGCAGGCGTTTCTAACATCAAAAATTCAAACGTTCTCTCCAAGATAAATAGCTTTTTATTCAAAAGCGAAAGAACGATGTTACAACTATTCTATTCGATCAAATATCTGGGAGCAAATGCAATGGCGTTTTAGATGATTCAACCATAAACGTAAAATAATAAAAAGCTGATACTTTTCAAGACAATTCCATCGGAATATACATGCAATTCTTTTTACGCAGTGTGTATGGATTTGAAGAACACTGATAATAAAAAATAAAAAAATAAAAATTTGAGGCGTATTATTGCCATTACGGTATGTTTCATATATATCGTAGAAGTAACTGTCCATACGAATAAAGGCCCTAGGATAAGTTCTATGCATTGATTAACACACGACGTGATCAAAAGCATCCGAGCACTTACGCATTCTTCCGATTATCTTTAGAAAAGCTGCAAGAACTGTCTTTGAACTGCTGTCACGTAAAACATATGATTAAACCCACATTTCGCCGAAAACATTCGATTACCGGCTATTTAAGGAACAGACTACAAATCGATGGAAAAAAAGATATCGGTTCATGCCATTTTACATAAAGAAAATGATTTGAAACTTTGTTAAATGTTTTTATTCGCTACAGGCGATACTTGCATCCATTTTTGCAGAAAATAGCACTATATTCGAGAAAATGTAAAAGATTAAATTCAAAAAATCCCAAATTTTTCCGCATTTTGTTTAATACAAAGTTTTTAGTCAAATTATACGGACCTTACAAAATATGCGAGAGAATATAATCAAAGTAATATAATAAAATCTGAAGTGAATCTTATAAATATTAGTGGAAATATGAAAATTTTTAAACTAAATTTTAACTGATTATGCTTGAAATATAACATTTTCTCTATCTGGCTTAACTTTAAAGCCAGATATGCAGAGCAACCTACCTAAAAACTCCAGTTGAAATAGCATTGAGATTCAGAAAAATATTGCAGTAAGCAGAGTTTCAGTTGCTCTCTAAGCTAAATGATAAGGGGCTTTCCACGAATTAATATTCTTTCAGCTTGTATCTTTGGATATTTATCCCAGATTCTACAAAAGGTTAAGAAATACTACATACTTTGCATATTTAAAAAAAAATAGATATATATCATAAATTGTAGCTGAATAAATAGCAGAAAAATTGTGTTAATCATCATTATTTGCATACTTTACGTAACTTGATATAAAATACAATGATAAGCACTCACTCAGTAAGGTTAGTTTATTTGGCGAATATGTCAGTTATTAAGGGGTGGCACAACCCTTTGTTGTTTCGACGGCTGTTAAAAGTGCACCTCTTTTTTGTAATAAAAAAAACGAAGCCCCTTTTACTGATGTGAGGATTGTGATCTACGTTGAATTTGACGTTTCCATTTAACCCTACAGATATTTTATGCAATTTAGATTCGGACTCCTAGCAGGCTGAATTGGAATTTAGAATTCGCTGTAGATCACGACTTCTCAAATCACTAATACAGGCTTTCCAGTTTTCTTTTAGAAGAATGGGATACAATTTATTATATATATTTTAATTACAAACAATGAGCGATATGTCGCGTGTATCTAACCTTTTATTGAATCCGGTATAACTATTTGAAGATATGTTTCAAATTTGTAGAAAACTTATCATTTGGCTTTCCTTAAAGAGCAATCCAAAGCATTTTCGATATTTTTCTGAATTCTATACGTAATCAACTGGAATTTTTATACCGGTTTCTCTATATATCAGGCTTCAAAAGTGTTAACGAAAAATAAAAAATACACAGTATTTCGCGCATGCCCAATTACATTTTTTAAATGTTCATATTTCTTCTAATATTTCTCAAATTCATTTGAGATATTAAAATACTGCTTTTATTATACTCTGCCACATATTCTGGAATTCGTAAAATTGGATGAAAACTCAATATTTAAAAAATATATATATGGGATTTTTTTTAAATATTTTTACGTTTTTCCGAAAATATGTGCGATTTTTACGAACGATATTTGCATTCATTTTACGAAAATAAATGCAACTATCGTTCGTAAGAAATAAGATCATTTTTTGAAGTTTCAAAATAATTACCCGATTTCTATAAAACAAAGTAAGCCAATATCTTGTTTTCACTTCATCAATCTCTAATCAGCCTCCTAAATGTCCCTTTTTAACAAGCACGAAGTTCAAAGACAGTTCATTCAGCTTTTTTTGGAGGTATTCAGAAAAATGAGCAAATGCTAAAATGTCCTGACATTTTTTATCACAGTGTGTAGTATTTGAATCTGAAAAGTGCCACTTCCCCGTGCAAGTTTCGTTGCGCCAGAAAAATTCTTGCTCAATCGTACTATTTGACCTAACGGCTAAACGCACGTGCTTTTCTTGTGCTCTAAATAACTACTGCACTGCATTTTTATAATTTTATAGAAGCTAACGCTTTCTGATATGAATATATCTCATGAAATGTAAATTTACGATGTAAAATGCTGATACCAAGTTAGTATCTTTTCTTAAACGACAAGATTCAGGTTTTAAATAATGCACAAGTTTTGCAACAAACAAATAATGAATTATCTTTTCTACGATCGGTTCGTAGAAAAGAAGATCATAAAAATTAGGATTCTGATTGCAACGAAAAAAAAAATTGAAAATAAATTCTCATATTATATATGATATACTAAACAATGGTTGATTTAATAATACAAATTTTTAATTTTATCCGTTTCAGAATATTGCCACACAAATAATAATAATAATAATAATAATAATAATAAAGCACGAGCATGAGATGAATTTAAAAAAAAAATCAGACTCACAGTTTCCATTTCCACACACACAGAAAGAAACTCACTTTATTTAAAACCAGCTGTAAGACTGCCCGACACAATCACCAATTCTAATGAAAGCGACAAAAGCATTTAGTGATTTTGTAATTGGAAAAAAAAAAAAAAAAGATTACTAAAATGACCCAAATCAAGAGAAACCGGTTGCTGTTAGAGAGTAGTTTCGAAGGAATATTGTGTAAACGATATAGGAACGCATAACAGTAACAAATGATCTGGAATTTAATTTACGGTAAATAACAAATCGAGCATTACGTATGAATTGTTATTAAATCTACAACATGCAAGTATAAAATAATGTAAATTTAAATACAAATGATTTTACTTTTAATTTACACAGATATGCAAGCGATTTTACATTTAATTTACACAGATTTGGAAACGAAAAAAAAAGCTGCATGGAATTTGAGAAGGCGGGAACCTTCGTTTTTGTAGTATGCATGCTTTTAAAGTGCAAATGGCTTTTATTTTATATTATAATTATATATAAAAATACTTTGTTTTTGAAGGAAGAAAAGAAATTGACCAAATACTAAAAGTTTAATATTGCAAATTGAAATGGCGATCAAAATTCAATGCATTTGGAATATTTATATGTCTCACCTTCATGCTGCTTCTAACATGTAATCGTTATTATATATCTGCATCGTTATCTGAATCTTCCAACAGCAGTCTGCCATTATAGTAACTAATACACATTTGACTCTCTCGTGGTCTATCAATAAAGGTTCCTTTCAGATAAATTATTCAAATGAAAATACAGAAAACGAGTTTTTCAGTAGCTCAGTTTTGCTCCTTGAATGCAGATAAATCCATTTTATCACGTTCACTTTTTTCGCGCTATATCCTTGAACGAGTCTTAGGGCTCCTTATCAGTTTTCATTTCTAGCGTCCGAAAGGGAAACCAAATAAAAGTTCCGCACCTATAAATATTCCCCCTTTTAATTGGATCTCGGACAAGTTAACACTAAACCTACCGGCATTTCACCGATACATTGGAATTGACATTGGAAGCGGGTCAAATGACCCGCTCGTGGTAGCTTTAGTGTTAAGGAGCAAAAGCCGTGAGTGTTTGCCATTCAAGAATGAGTAGTGCTGGGAAAAAAAAAAAAGTAATATTTCACAGGAGAATAAGACTAAAATAGAAATACGGCGTTTTAAAAACTGTTAATAGCCCTCCAAATTTTTAATTGCAATTATCTGGATTATATTTTTAAATATTATAAGAGTATCTTTTTTTTTCTTCTTCTTTTTCCGATGAATGGTCTAACAAAAGAAACCGAATGGGTTTCCGTCAGCATAAAGTGAATGTGGAACTAGAACCAAATTACAGCTAACGACAAAAAGCAAAGAGAAATGAATCAACACAACAAAGGCGAGCTGTGTGTAGACAAGAGAGAAATAAAGAAGCATCATACAGTTAATCATGAATCAAATATGGGTAATGATTTCAGCATCAAAATCATACTCGGGAAGCGGGGTCAATTATTTTTCATTCTACGTAACCACGCAGTGAACAAATGTTGATGCTGTTCAGAAGTGTTCCGAGACCCTCCTCAACTTGTTTAATGCTTATTTATTGATCCCCAAACTGTTTTCTTTGCCTTTATCATTATTTATTAACTATCGAACATCAAAGTGGCAAATTAAAAGGATTTTAAACGAAAAAGGCTTTCACAATAATTCCAGTGCAGCTTTGCCGCCTGAAGGAGATGAGTAAGTGTTTTCAGGCTTGAGCTGTTCATGAGGTTGCCAATGATTTTTTTTAATTCTAATTATCGAGCTCGACAGTTACACAGGCAAAGAAAGAAGATTCCGAGAAAAATATTTGTGCTAACTTAAAAGCATGAATAAAATTTTGAAATTCCTACCAACCATGAATGGAATTCATTATAATTTATCTTTTACAAAACAGAGGGTTGTTTTTTTTTCCCAGATCTTGAAGAAAGATGTATTAAATTCAGATAGGAAATGAAAAAATAATTATCTCGAGCAGCAAAATGCGTCTTAGTGTTGATTTTTGAGGAATCTGCAAGTAGGGTCCATCCAGCGGAATTGCATTCGATTCTTCAATGTTCCAGTAACCCAAGTGACATAAATAAGCCCACAAAAAAAAAAAAAGTCTAATGATGCATATCTCAAGTAAATGTTCTAATTGATAAAAATAATTTTTTTTTCGGGGAAAAAGTGAAATTTATCAACAACGCCAACTAAGATAAATTTCATTATAAATTAAAACGGATTTTTTTTTGAAAAGGTTTTTTTTTTTTTTTTTTTTTTTCGTTTTCAGCAAAGATCTACCAAAAAATTAAAAAATTTAAGTCGATATTTTGATTAAAGACATGTGTAATTATCAAATACAAATAAGCAATGTCAATGTTTGTTGGTCTCTTAATAATCACAAGTTCATCGACTGCATGGACTAACATAATTTAAGTCTCAGGTCAAAGATATTCTTTGGAATATTTAAATGGAGGAAAAAAAAACAAAAAAACTACATATAAAATCTTTTTGGACCAGCATTTCCCCCCCCCCCTTCTTACACAGATGACAAAAATCTCTTAAAAATAAATTTAAAAAACTGACAACAAAAATGGTGCAAAAATTATTACACTATAGCATATTTTGAAACGTCATGATAAATATGATAATTGCACTTAACTGTCAAATTTTTAAATGGAATGTTAAGTTTAATGAAATTATACGAGAGGTTACACAATCATGTAACCACATCATTTGATTAGGCATTCTCCGAATTAGGATTCTCTCTAAAACTTGATTAGGCATTCTCTCTAAAACTTCCGAATTGCAATTACGAAAGGGTATTTTAATCCGACAGATTAAACATAAATGAATTTTACACACATAGTATCAGTTGGCGAAACTTAAGATTCTAGACACTTCAAATGCTTTCCTGACGGCCACACAATTATTTTTACAATGAAGAAAAACAAAAAAATTGTTTCATGCAATTAAGTGAATTGAAAAGTATAGAAATTTCTAGATTATTATAGATAATTGAAGAAAATTTATCCGTAATGAGTGCTATTTCTGAACTACGTTCTACAAATATTCGAAATATTTCGAAATTTTTGTCAGATTTGTTGTTTTCAATTACATTACTAGAAAAAATGACGCACATCAATCCCATTCGTAATACCAGAATAACAAGAACGAAATAATTGTTTTAGTTTGATAAGTTAACAGCTTTTTTTGAAGTAGCACAGACTATTTTTGGACGGACAACGTATTCTGAATGGTGGTCAGATGACAAGGACAACACTCGAACCTACATTCTTTCTGTAAATTCCCACGCCACCCGAGAGAGGTCGTTTGATTCTTGATATCAGATTCAAAGTTCACATATAAGCAGGATCTTTAGGAAAAAAACTGTTTTTGAACTTGAAAGTTCCGAAAATGAAACTTTAGAGCGAAGATATAGCGACCAAGAATTGAAAAGAAGGATAACATTTTAACTATTATTTAATAAAGCAATATAAACGCTGTCTCAAAAACGAAATGATACCCGATAGACAATTACAATCACGCTTTGCAGTATGTGTCAGATTAACGTATCTTTTCGAAAGTGCGTGATGACTATTGGGAAACGGATTCCATCATTTCAAATCATAATCGAGTCATAACGGCCAAGCAGGCGTCTCACTTATCGTGATTCAAGGCAGAACAAAAAGGGGGCTCCACTCATAAGGTAAATCTTCGGGTCAATCAGGCTTAGAGATCAACGCCTTTCCAACCTCAATAGTTCTACACCAGACCAGAAGGCCTCATGTTTACTATAAAAATAATATAATCTTAAGTTGTTTTTTTTAAGTTTCAATTCCGAGCAATGCTAGAAAATAAGGACAACAATGCCCCGGCATTATTCGTTTCAAACCTCGTTTTTGTTTCAAGCTTCTTTATAAGGCGGATTTTCGAGATTTTATGAAATCAGATTTTAAAGCATCTGTCCCAAAACCGGAACTTAACATCAAACGGCGATGCATATTAACAACATGCTTTGTACGTAGTAACGATAATCGTAAGGTAATAATGTTATTCGCAAAGACCTCTCATTCTTCACCTATCAACGAATTCGACAAAAAAAAAACTATTATTATGATTAATTTGATAAATGCGATAATGATACAATTAAAGAAATTGAAACCTACCACCCCAAGCATCCCAAGAGCGCCAAATCACTCATGTCTCATGGTAATTAGATCATCAATACTTGTTGCTTTACTACACCCACATGACTCTGTGACCCGAATCTTTGACAATTGATTCCAACATGGGAAAAATCACTCTTTTGGTTTTACTTTTTGGTATTTTATTTGAATTAAGTTTCAACAATTAGACATTATTAAATTCAACAAAGCATAATCAGCGTGCTGTGTGATGTTATTACTAAGCCACTTTTCTTCCATCCAAGGAGCTTGAGATCAAACACTCCGCCCATCTTTCCGCAAATCGAACTTCACAATCAGATCATTGAGAGAAAAAGAGGCTTCACTAAACAACATTTTATACATCTCCCATAGCTCTGTATACTGATAAAAATCCGAAATCATTTGTAATTCTTCAATTAGGTATCTGCATAGTTTTAACTCGTATGTGTTCCGATCAAATCGTAATAATCCGATATAATTCAAAGTTATATATTGAGAAAAAAAAAACTGTTCAGTCCTCCTTAGTTAAAAAAAAAATAGGCAAAATATATTTAAATTAATAGATTGTATTAGAATAACACATTGTTTAAAATACTTTTTTTCATATTTTATTCGTTTTAATTACCACGGATTTGTTTTTTGTTATCTAATATATAAAAATCTCGTGTCACGATGTTTGTGTTCGTACTCCTCCGAAACGGCTCAACCGATTTTTATGAAATTTTTTTTATGTGTATTTGGTAGGTATGCGAATAGGTCGTAAAGTATATTTCATAACGCTAGATAATTAGGGTGTCCCTATCCAGAATTTGTTTCACTGGGACGATATGCTTGCTGAAGCAGCAATGGGCTGTACAGCAACACAAATTTGTTTACTATTCGCTATAGTGTTGACTACATGTTTCCCGGGACGAGCACAAAGATTCAATGACTGACGATATAGTGCATCGAATTCGTACACGGTGCAACGATTTAACGATTACATTCAGCGACGCTCTGTACAATGAAGCATTGATTGCTATCGAGGATCTTTGTGTTGTCATTGCCAATTTACCACTCAGTCATTTTGGTACGAGTTCGCCGAATCGAAGTGCATCTGATTTAATAGACACCAAAATGAATTATAAACTGCAGTACGATATTGCAGAAATGGCAGCGATTGTTACTCGCAATGTCCCACTACTGACGCATTAACCAAAAGTTTACGACCGCATTATGCTGGCAGTTTCAACAGAACAAGGCGGATTTTTTTTTTTTTTTTTTTTTGATGCACCATGTGGAACTGGCAAACCATTTCTCATTTCGCTAATTCTCGGCGAAATACGATCTAATAATGGCATCGTACTTCCCGTTGCATTGCATCATCTGGCATTGCAGCAACTTTATTGGATGGAGGCAGAACAGCTCATTCAGCATTTAAGCTGCCACTGAATATTCAAAATAACCCAGACGCAGTGTGCAACATGAAAAAAAAAAAACAATCGTTCATGGCCACGGTACTGAAAAAAAAAATGCAAAATTATCATCTGGCACTATGGCACACAAACATTCTCTTGAGGCGTTGAGCAGAACACTCAAAGATTAAAAACAATTCAGCGGCACTCTGTTACTCCTTTCAGGTGATTTCAGACAAATAATTACCGTTATTCCATGTTCAACGTACGCTGATGAGATCAACGCTTGCTTGCTTGAAATCATCGCCACTGTGGCGTAATGTTGAAAAAGTCCAGCTAAAAATAAACATGCGCGTCCAAATGCTACAAGATCCATCTGCTGACACATTCTCGCACCAATTGTTAGATATCGGCGATGGAAAAGTTGCTATGAAAATACTTTATGCATAAAATTTTCCACTAATTTCTGCACTGTCGTTGATTCCCAAAATGCTCTCACTGACCGCATATTTCCCGATGTACGCACACAATATATAAATCCTGCACGGCTGGCAGAAAGAGCTATTTTCGTAGCAAAAAATGTGGACATCGACGATTTAAACTTCAAGATATCAGCAATCGTTGCCAAACGACTTGGACCATACAAATCGATCGACACAGTTTGCAATGCTAACGAAGCTGTAAATTATCTAACAGAGTTTTTGAACTCACTGGATTTTCCAGGCATGTCAACACACCTACGACTGAAAGTTGGATCTCCGGTTATTTTACTTCGGAAATCGAAGCCACCATTTTGAATGGCAAATTCCGAGCCGAAGATGTTTTGCTACCACGAATTCCAATGATTCTCGCAGACAAGCCAATTGAATTCAAACGCGTTCAATTTACTATTAGATTGGCATTCGCAATGAAAATTAATAAGTCGCAAGGCCACACGATGTCAGTTTGAGGCTTAGATTAGGGCACACCATGTTTTTCACATGGCCAATTATACGTGGCATGTTCTGCCGTGGGCAAGCCATCGAGCTTATTTGTGTTGGCTAAAGACGGACTGACAAAAAATATCGTACACTCAATTGCTCTTCGAAATGAATGTTGATTTTTTATATTTCATTTTTATACTTCAGGATAAAAAAAAAATATTACTTTTAACACTTTAAGTTTAACTTTTAAGAGATTAAACAATGTATATGTTCGTTACGTTCATGAAATACATTGTATTGAGAAAATAAATGTTTGGTGTTTTTTTATCGGCAATCATCGTCTACAGCGCTCCATTCCTCTTTCTGTCATAGATCCCATCCCCACACACAATACATTCGTTATTTTTTAATTAACAACCAAAATGTTCACTAGAAATAGTTTATACGGCTAAACAACGTTTGCCGGGTCATAAAAAAGAAGCATTTTAATATAAAAGAGATCGTTATTGTTTTGTAAAAAAGTAATTACCAAGTTTTAAGAACATAAATTTTTCATTAAATCTTTTAAATTTAATTTTTATGCCCTTGCATTAAATAAAAATTGCTCTCAATTATTTTAATATGCATTATTACTTTTTCCCTTCTGTATTACTATTTATCTATAATGTTTACGTCTCATAAAACCGCATGTAATCCGAGTTTACTTCATTGTTAAATGTAAACATCTCCTTGCATCTTTCCTCTCACCCCCATTTTGACGAATTAAACCCATCCTAACGCATAAACAAAAGTGCAGAGGGATTTTACAATCCGTTGATAAACAGTATATACGTCTAAGGCATTGGAATAAAAAAATGTTTGTTATAAAAAGTAAAGAGAGAAAATTTGATTCAAAGCATTTAGGGAAATTTTCAATAAGGAATATATAATTGTCGGTTTTGCACATAATCGGAAATAAAATATACAGCGAACGCTTCTTAAGATGATAGCGGTTTATATTATCACTTGCTTGATATTATTAAAATCTTTTGTCCCGAACCGATATAAATCAAATTTATTCAAAAATATTCCTTTATTGGGATTATTGCATCGTTTAATGGTATCAATTTTGAAATCGAAAACTGATCTTTCATTTTAAAATCTTCGTTAACGATTGACATTCGTGGAATTTCCTGTTAAATATATATTACAACTTTTACGGCGAAATTTATACCAGAACAGATGCTAACCATGTTCAGCAAGGACTGATTTGATAAAATTGTAAGGTTTAAGTTCCTTGTTTATTACGCAAGCGTTTAAAATAAAATGTTACTATCAAATGAAAACAGTATACAATTTTGAAATCGTTTACCATAGTCAACTAGGAAACGATTGCAAAATCTTTGAGACATTATGGCGCAGGATATCCGCCCAAACGTCGAAGGAAGAAATTCGGATGCGACACCCACTTTTAGGTGCAAATCATATCGGAAGGTGTGAAAGCACAAAATATCAGCAACAGTTAAAAAGGCCATTGTGGAAAAATTGCGGTGAAATCTATATATATATATATATATGAAATTGGCACGAGAAAAATTTTAAGTGATAACGAAACGCAGGCACATACAGACATTACTCTAAGAACAAAGAAATTTTGTTTTAATTCTGTTTTCCAATTTTCGTTTATTTAACAAAATTGAATATATCATGAAATATGAATTTTACATGTTATGTACAAAATAATAAACATGCTTCAAGAAACATTAAGGAAGAAAATTCCAGTAACACTAAGAAATATGCGCCTGAGCAACGTTTACTATTGTAACTGCAGGGGAGAGAACAAAGCAAAATTATTAAATAGGAAAAAAAAAACTGCCTAGGGCTTTTAAATTTTAAAGGACCTCCCATGCCCAAAAGATTTCTTTTTCTTTTACGGTATTTTGAAAGTTATTTTACTTTATACTTTTAGCTAATTATAAAATTCATCCAACCGAAATTGCCCAAATTAAATCAGTTTAAATTAATTTCAAAACATTATTCGAATAAAATTTCTAATTAAATACAACTTGCAAATTTTATAATATTTTACAATTCTAAAAAATGAGGCGCGATTTCTAATTTTTTTTTAAAGTTGCAATTTTAAAATATTATTAAATTGTGATAAGAAAAGCTTCCTCATTTTTTTAACTGTTTTGTTTAAAATAGTAAAAAGAAATATCTTTTAATTCCAGTTGTGCATTACTTTTATTTTTCCGATATATTAAGCTTTTTAGAAAGTGTTCAGAAGTTAAGTGTTTTGAGTCTTTGTTAAAATTTGCTACTTAAATTATTTATAAAAATCCTTAAAATTGATTAAAAAAATATTTGATTTTAAAAGGCTCCGAAATTTGCATTGTCTAAGAACCCTTGAAAAGTTAATCCGGTCCTAGGAAGGGGAGGGGGAAAAAATGTCAAAGAATAAAAAAAAGTCAAATAAAAGAAGATATAATAAATGTATATTAGCTGCAAAAAAAAAGAAAAGAAAGAAATAGCATCATAGTAATCTTTTTTTTTTTTCCGGTCAATCAGCAATTAGTCTGCAATATCATTTGTCTAAATTAAGGGGGAATTTTGCTTGCGATGATTATTACTTTCTCTTAGGTTCGATCCTGTCCTAAGTTTTGCTTTCGTAAATCAATTTTTGGAAATTCTTCCTTACGTTTATCACTGAATTTATCATTTTTATAGTAAATAAAAAAAAGAGCATGAAAAGATTTAATTTTTATTTTTCATTTTCATTTTAGTCATTTTAACAATAAATTAATTTCTGCTTTCCATAGAGCACATGTTTTTCTGCACTCCACGGAATTTCACTCATCTCAAGTCAAAACTTTTCCACGAATACAGCTGAAGGGCCCGGGCGGTGGTCAATGAACTACAATAAACCTCTATAACGCTGGTGGTGATTATTTTTAAAATTAATGCACGATGGATATCGGTAATAAAGACACATTTAGAAAACTACGTAAATTTATAAAAGACAAACATTTTTTTTTTTCTTTTTTTTACATTAATAGATGATTTCAAAGTAAAAAAATTCTAGATCCTTCCGACTGTTAACAAACTTGCTTGATAAAAATTAAAAAATCTTTTCAAAATTCTGACATTATAACTTTATTGAATATTGATTTAAATGCAAAACCTTACTACATCCCGATTACCTGAATCTATGCCGATTCGTATAGTCATATAGAAAATCTAAGAAATCCCTTAAAAATTTAAATGTGCTAAAAAATTGTTTCAAATTCAGTTTTTTTTATGTATGGCCCAAATTATCCTAATTAATAAAATTAAGATACATAATTCTTATTAAAATTTTTGTTACATACTATTACATTGGTTGGATCGTAAAAATATTTGCCATGAATCGCAAGTGTCTCGAGTTAGATTTGCTTGCCCTGGAACATGAAAAAAAAAATGATAATGAACCGCAGAAAATATTGAGTCACAAAAAGATAAATTTTTTTTTCAACAATGTTAGAGAATTATTCATTGTTTTACAACAAGCTAATCTACGCAAAGAATTTCACAACTTAACATTTAAAAAAAACTTACTTTACACCCCAGCAATGACGAGAAAGATTAAACTATCGCCCGCAAGTGTCATGAGTTACGCTCCGCATGACAAGAAGCAATAACTAAAAATTACATTATCTGTCGAACAACTTTATCCTTTCTGACAGATACGAAAAGTGATTATAGAATCACTGCTGATAATATTGAACCGGCCACAACACACAAATGCTACGAGTTCGAATCTCTATTTATAAAGTGATAAGATAAGAGGACAATTTTTCTTGATTCAGCAAATAAGTAACTTTTAAAATTAATGGAATCGGACAGGAAAGATGTGAAATGAAGCATTAAAGGCAAAAAATAAGTTTGACCAAAGGTAACAGGCAATCATGTGGAACTTTCAGGTTTTGTGCGATTTTTGATAACCTAATCCATCGTTGTTGTATGACAATTAATTGTGTACAGTACACTTTGCGTACCAGTCATAAAACTGTCAATCAATAGTCTCGTTTACAATGCGGTTGTGTTACCGATAAAGGTCAGTTCTAGAAGAACTGAAGAAGTTTTTAAACTTTAGTGTTGCTTTATTTCTTCTTGCTTCGTTTATTTAATTCAATAATTTCGAACATTAAAATATGTTATTTAAATATAGGCACTTAAAAAAAAGTTGTTTATTAAATGAGATTAGTGGTATTGGAGTAATTTGTAAGAAGGGAAAAGTTGCAAAAGCAATTCTTGAAATGCCGTATGTAACAAGAAAAGCTTCCAACTACGGATGTTAAGTTTCCATGCTATATCAGTTTTTAAAAAAATCAGTTTCCAGAGTAGAACGCCATTACAAATTTAAACTTTTCTGTTTATCATCGTAGATTTAATTTAAATGTTGTTACATTTTTTTTTAAATCTGTACTCTGATAAAAATAAATTAATTGTTCATTGTATGACTTTGCATTTTATATACGGTGCATAAAATAAACAGCTTACTAAATCAGAAGTATATTAATATTTTGCTAACTGATCATTTGCATCTGCGAAAATTTGTAGGAATTATTAGCTGAATTCAAATTTAATTTTCTTCTAGTTGCACTTTTATTAAACAAAAATCCAAATCTACTGTTAAAAAATAAAATAGAATTAAGAAAAATAATTTTTACATTAATATATGTTCTTCAGGAACTTTAATTTTATTGAATATCGTTCTTATATGTACAATAAATCATTAAAAATAGTGTTGAATGAAGTTCTGGTGATATACTCTTCAACAATATACACCCACACCTTTATTGAAATATTTACTGATTAGCTATGCGTTTTTTTCCATATTTTAAACGATGTAATTATTTCTTTCAGAATTCATGGCCATTTTAAACCTTTCAGGGACTCTGAGATATTGCAAATCTCAAAGCCCCTTTTCTCTCCACATTTTTTTTATTGATTTTAATTTAATTTTTATTCAGCAATTTTAATAGTAAATTTTGAAAACTGAAGGCGCAAGTCCCTTCCTAAAATGTCCATTTCAATATTGCACAAATAAAAAAAGTGCACAGTCAAAACGTAAAATTAATTTCAAGCAAAATATCGAAAACAAAAGAACTTTCTATAACACTCTAAACAATATTGTAAAAGGTGGGAATATATTTTTTTAAACTGTAAAGCTCCAATTTTTTTAGAATTATAAAATAGCATAACGAATAACTTGTAAATGGTAATTAGGAATATTACTAGAATAAAGTTCCAAAATTAATTTAATCAATACTTGATTATGACTTGAATAAATTTTACTGCAGGGCCCTCTGTCATTAAATGAAAGTATAAAACTAAATACCTTTCTACAAGTACTAAAAATTATTAAGAACTGAGTGCATTTTTCTTTGTTGCTTTATTTATATCATCAATAAATAATAAAAATAAGAGAATGCAGCCTTTCAAAATTATCTAAATTTGTAACAATGTCACAAAAGATAAAAGAAATCACACTGAGAATATTTTAAAATTATATTTAATTCACTGCAATATTATAAAAATCAAATAAATAGCAAATGCGAGATAAGTTTAAAAATAGTGAAAAATGCTTTCTTACGTATTATTATTCTATTTCCAGTTGTTCCATTAAAATATCCTGAGTTTTATTTTTAATTCATAAAATAAAATAAGAACAGTTTTAGGAACTTAAATAACAAACTACCTGATAACATACGCGTGCGCGCACACACACACACACACAAGGGGGGGGGGTAATGGAAAAAATTGACTTTTAACAAGGAAGCATATATTTTAAATTTCACAGTTATCTCCAAATTTTTCGTTTAAAATTATTCAAAAATTAAAGTGTGGAATATTCAGACTTTAATTTAAAAGTTTTAATTAACAAAATAAGATTTTCTTCCAAGAATAAAAGTGAATGTATATATATGCAACTATCAGTCTATTTAAAATATAAACCATTGCACGTAGAGACACTAAATTTAACACACGTTTATTTGAGGGAAAGAAAT
>JAPMOR010105456.1:0-18413 GCA_026543865.1 Argiope aurantia | reverse complement strand
AGATATTGTGCTTTATTTTTAAGAACAGCTATTTAACAATCACTTTTCGGTTTTTAACAGCTGTATGTCTTAAATCTATGGCATAGAAATGGATGTACTTTAAATAATAAAATACAGAATAATGCATACTTTAAAATACGTAGGACAATATCTTTTTATTCAAATTTATTCTATATTATAAGCTTTTATGTTTTAGGGATCAAATCATAATTAATATAACTTTGAATTAAAATTCCATTTTAGATATTATCCACTTCGAAATCTATAGTAAAGGTCCATTACGAGTAAAATGTTATTTCATAATGGCTGCGAAAAATGCAGATATAATAAATCATAATCTATATATTTAAAGTAATTATCAAAATAATAGAACCAATTCTCCAACCCGATATCACCATTTTTTTTTTCTTATAACAGCTTCTGACTTCTATGCATGCAATCAGCATTCACCATTTCTGAAGTATCTTCCAATTTCAAAAAAGATTTCAAAACTTCTAATTTTATATACATTCCTTATAGCAATAATAATAATAATAAATAAATAAATAAACGTTCAATTGAGTCCTCCTGCTGTCACAACAGGGCTGATTTAGAAAATTTTAAAATTGTATGAAAGTTTTTGATCTCTAAATACTTTACCAGCGGTTGTGTACCTACCTCACCATTCTAGTGTTTCGAGAAATATCGCAAAATAAAATTTGTCTAAATCCTCAACATCTATAGAAATTTCGCTAATAAACTTCGCCGCTAAATAAACATAGTGTTACGAAATTTTACCGGGCTTCGTTTAGATAGTGGAAGGTGATATGGTGTAAAGAACGCTCAATCAGCAGGCGGCAGTAGAAAAAGAAACAACGCCGTTTATTTACACGAAGACACACAGGACAACACAAAAGCGACAGCTATATACAGCACAGAAATGACTATCCTCAGCCGAGGCGTGTAGCATACAACCGCATACACAGCAGTATATAACCAGAATCTACTGCAGACAGTAGCGCACAGCTCAGTTCAGCACTAGCTTGACTCCGTCGCTACCGACTACTCTGTCTTCGACTTCTCCGACTACTCCACTCTGACTGACTTCGGCTACTCGGACTCGGGCTACTACTTCGACGACTCCGTCGTCTCTCGACTTCTGACTTCGACCACCACTCCGACTTCCTGCTCTGGCAGCTGCGGACCCCTTTATAGGTATTAGGAGGCGGGGCTAGAAGCCTCTCAACCAATCAGGAATGTTCGAGGCGTATCTCGGTTCCTACTGGACGGATCGGGAAAATTCTCGAAATTTCGGGTGTAATCTATTTTGGCACCAAAGTCGCCAAATTCGTCACCAAGTCGCCAAATGGTCGCCAAGCTCTGGGACATCCGACGTGACACACGGACTCCGTCCAATACAGATGACTTTAAAACAGTCTTTCTGATAGTGGAACAAACTATGCTGGGAAGCCGAATTGCAGGTTTGTAACAATAGCTAACCCTCTAAATAGCTAAATATTTATTGCATAAGTTAAATAATTTTAAACTAGAATTAGGTTTTTCAAATGTTATAAAGCAACATTTACAAATATAAAGTTTTATAATTTGATTCTAAATGAAATGCATCAGTATATAAAGATCTATATAAAATATTAATAATGGGATAGTTTTTTTATGTTTTTAATATATAAATATAAGTCCGATCATTTTCATTTCTCGTGCATGAAGTATAGTATTGGAATCGTCAAGAAAGTCGAACTCGGTATTTTGATGAATCTCCAAGTTTTAGTCCACTCTGCGTTCGAAAAATACATTTTTGGCATTATGTTTTGTCTATGACAAAGATAACTCAGAAACACTTTAAGCAGGACGAATATCATTTAATAAATGGTCTTTACAACCAAATGAAAATCTATTCAGGAGAAGTATATCTGTCCGGCAGTTCGAATACTCAACTTTTTCATCTCTGTCATTCGTATAGATTTAATTGAAATTCTTTCTTATGCACTGAAATTTTCAATGCAAGTAACATTTTAGTTTTCTAACTGTAAATAGCAATTCCAAAATGTTTACTGTATTGATTCGATGCTGTAACTCGCTAGCAAGTAAAAAAAGGAATTTTCGTATTGTAGACTGAAGATGCTAATTCGCTCTTTTCATTAACTGATCATCAAAGCTTTTGAACATTTGTTCAAATTATGAACCACAAAAGAAGTATTTTGATACATAATATGATAGTTTGAAGAAAAGCTTAGTAAAAAAGCTGCAAAACTGTTTTGGGAATATTCATTCGAAGATATCTAATCGCTTAATTATTATTGTAGTTGCTCCTTATTTGTAGAAAGATTTCTTATTTGGAAAAAAAAATTATCCATGTCTTTTAAAATAAGTTTGGCATTATTTGAAATACAGGGTTGGCAAGAAATAAGTAACCATTTTCAGAGGGCTCTAAAATGCGTTCTATTGATCCAAATGAGATAAAATTTGAACTACTGAATATTGATATGATGCGCTTTACATTTATTAAATGAAAAATAGTGCAAAAATTCACCGTTAGGTGGCGTTGCAATATACATAAAAACATTTAATATGGTTTATAATTGTTAAATAAAATGAAATTAAATTTGCTCAATATGTCCGCCTTCATTTTCAACAATATGCTCTAATCGGAGAACCATATTTTCTATTGATGACGGAGTCAGTCTGCCGGAATATTAAGAATATGGAATGTTGTCCGAATGTTGTTCTTCAGATATGGTAGAGATGTTGGCCTTTGACCTTAGATATTGTCCTTCAAATAACCCCACAACAAAAAGTCGCAAAGGGTAATGTCCGGCGGGCGAGAAGGCTATTGGGAAATGACGGCTGATAGCTTGTGCTTCTGTGCTAACAATGGCTTCACTCGACGATCAATATGAGGTGGTACAACATCCTGCCTGAAAATGCTGTTTTGAAGGTATCCACGCTGTAGAAGAGTTGGGATTACAAATTCATTTAGCATATCATGGTATTGTTGTCCTGTGACGGTACCATGAAATTCTAAGGGATTTTAAGGGATTCCATTTGAAGTTATCTTTTCAAAGAATTATTGTCCAATGATAAAGGTAGCTGTAAAACCACACCATATTGTCACTTCCTCAGGATGCAAGGGTTATTCCTGCATAACTTGAAAGTTATGCATTCCTCTGCCCAAATTCGACAATTGGTTGTGCTAACTTGCCCATTGAGGCAAAAATGGGCATCATCACTCCATAGAATGTTCCATGGACAAGTTGTGTCAACCCCCATTCGAACAAGGAACTGAAGTGCGAAAGATTTTTGGACCTCTAAGTCCAACAGGTGCATAGACTTGATTTTGTATGGATAAAAATACAAAATCTGGATAAAAATACAAAATTACGATTTTTCCTTACGATTTTTCGTACGGTTGAATACGACATATCCAGAACACGGGAAACAACTGGCAAACTCACGCTATTATGCGGCGACTGACTGCTGGCTTCAAAGAGAGCAGCCGCAACATGTACGGCGCTGGAAGATGTGATTTTTTTTTTTTTCGTCCTCAACCTGAAAAAATACCAAGTTGTGCAGTTTTTTTCAAATTTCTACATCATCGTTTCTAGGGCGCCTGGAAATATTGGACCTCTTCGTATCTGCTTCATACGACGAACTTCTTTTAGAGCCGCAATGTAGTTTTGTTGGTTCTGGTAGAACAATTTCACCAGTAGCGTTTTTTCTTGCAACGTAGGCATGACGAACTGAGAAGAAACTAATATTCGTGCAGAATCAGCCTTCTTTTAATCCAAAGAAAAATGATAATGGACTGCACTGCAACGCAAATTATGTTTCACATTTTCAATATATGCAAATAAATGCCATTTGTATTACAGAGCCATCTATTGGTGGTTTTTTGTACTAAATTGTTTTTTAATTATTAAATGTGAAGCGCATCATTTGAATAATCTGTAGTTCAAATTTTATCTTATTTGGGCCAACAGAAAGCATTTTAGAGCCCTATGAAGTGGGAAACTTATTTCTTGCTAACCCTGTATTTTAGAAATTACATAAAAACTATAATTTCATTACGAATATATACATTCATTGCTACAAAATATACAATAAATAGTGCATATAAAGTCGTATTTATTTACATTTTTTTAAATTTATTGGGTGTTTAAATATAAATCCGAGTTTTTTTAATTAAAAAGAGCACTTGTTTTTCTGAAAATTAAAGACTGATTTATTCAAAATATTTCGCCTCAGGAACTACAATATTTTTCGATCTATGGCGCAACAAATGAATGATCCGCAAAAAGCAATAAGATTTTTTAAATCTAGTTATCAAGTGAATTTTTATTTATGAATGTGAATTGAACCTATTTTCCAAAAAAAAAGCACTCCGCATGGAACGAAATATGTAATAATCTGTAGGAGCAATATCTAGTGAATAGGAAAGTAAGACACCTAATCTCAGTGAGATGATTCTAAAGTTTCTTTCACTGATTTGTCAACGTGTAGGCCAACACTGCCGTATTGGAAAACGACTTTGTCGTATCCTTTGCCATTTTCTGTCGGTTTTTTGTTGAAAGCCTTGTTCAAACTGACTATCTGTTATTTGTATATCTTTCCATTGATTTTTCATCAAAAAATACTTCCAAACCTGCGTGTTGGAGGTTTTTGATAGCTTAATATGACTGTGATATACCCTTTGAATTTTTAGAACGCCGAAACCGCTTTATGTCAATCATATTCGCTGGAATATTTTCACCATAAATGTTCAACAACAACCCATGTGTCTTTGCTGCAGTTTTCTTTGAAATGTAATCATTTAACAGTCTCCCGATAAATGCTATTTGTTTATACAAAATCCGACATGTTTTCTAAGCTAAAAAGAAAGAAAGAAAAAAAGGTTTTCAAATATTAACTAGAGGTCGAGGGCTAAATTTTAAAGGTTGTTGCCAAACTTTTCAACTACAACTTGCCACATTTATTTGCAAGCAAATAATACCTTATGGACCTTGTGTAAGGCAGCAAATACCTTGTATGGCATTAGCGAATAATAGCCAAAGAAAATATATCTTCGGCATAAAACCTTTTTGCCAATCTAATGAAACCCTAATTTGACACGGAACTATGATTGTAGTCATAAGAAAACATCGAATTTCATTTCATTTAAGTCATTTCGTTTATGAATCGTGTTGACAGGCGTTCGAAAGTACAAACTAACAGACTATCATCTGATTGGTGATTGAAATATAATAAAAATATATATTTCAGACGCTAAACTTGTTTCTCAAATTTCATGTGCCTAGCTCTTTACTTTTTGGAAACTCTGAATTATCTTTTAATCAAACACTCAGGGAGCCAGACAAACTTCCTATGAAAAGACTTCGTTCAAAATTTGACGCCTGCAAATTTAATCATAATTCCAAATACCAAATTTCAACCATCTAGTTCAAAGCATTTTGGAGCTATCATGCTCACAGATGACAGAGGATTGAATGGTTTGTTCAGATGCAAAACAACAACACAGAAACTCTTTTCTAGGTTCTCATCTTCAAAAATACTTTTGCTAATATTCTTGGCATGATCCTAATTATGTATCGCCGAAGTGATAACAGACAATTATCGATTGTAGCTTTGTTGCCCTTTTAAGATATGTTCAAATGTAATATGCTGGAAATTAACATAATATCAAAGCAAAAAGCTTTCAAGTTTTCCTGTAATAACCAGCGCAGGGGGGTGTCCTCAATACTTTCTAGCATGATTTCTAATCAAAGCGTTATCCTAGGAAACCCCTTCCAGGGAATTGGCGTACGATTGTTAAGAAACATTAACCTTCAGAGTGAATTCAGAATTTTCATTGGATCTATCGCGTATTATTTGATAATTCCTCGCATGCGATTAATAGTACCTGAAAATCGAATTTGTATTTTAGACCCGTTTTTCACAACCGATTGAAACAAAAATAGTATACAAAACTATATTTATAGTCACAAAATTGCATTTCTAATTTGATATATTTAACTAATTGCGCTTTTGGGTTATCACGTTTACATGCTTTTGAAAGTACAGACAGACGGACAGTCAGTTCCTAGTTGGATTTGTTCCAAAATTTGATAGGTGTCCTCAACGTAAATGTTAAATCTATGTATCACATTCTATTCATCTAGCTCTCTTTGTTTTGTAATTATCGTGTTAACTTATATTCGAACAGCCGGACAGACAGACTTCATATAAATGGAGTTTGTTCATAATTTGATAGATGTCTGAAAATCTGGTGTAAAGACCGTACACCAAATTTCATTCGCCGGGCTCAAAGCGGTTTTCGGTTATCTTTATTACACACAGAACAGGCATTTCCTAAAAATGTATTTTTCAAAAAGTCTAAAACATAGGGATTAATTAAAACCTCGAGAGTTCGATTTTTTTTTGTTGGTGATGAGTGTTTTAGTTTAGTTACATTAACATCCTATTTTAAATCACCACTGGGGCTACTTCGGGACTGACCTCGTAATTTTGAACAGCTGTCAGATGACGAGGACGATACCTGAGCTGGCATCCCCTTTCCCCACCAGCGGGAGGACGTTTGGCCAGGCCGGATTCTGCGTGCATCGGACCTACTAACACGAACGGTTCTTCGGTGGAATCGGGTTTCGAACATGAAACCCACCGACTACGAAACCGGTGTCTTACCACCAGGCCACAGCAGCCCTGTAGATGATTGGAATAATTTCTTTATACTATATACATGAGAAAGTGAAAAAAGTGATATACAAAGTGTCCACTGTATGGAAGTCCCAATAGCCGATTTCCAAAATATTAGAAACACATATAAACTCCCATTTTGAAAAATGCTTTAAATGATGTACATAATGTCATTTCTTGTTGTTTGAGACAATAAATATAACATAAAAAAATTATGAAATCTAAATTTCAGTAAAGTACTTATATCCTATCAGTTATATTATCGAAATATTCATGATACAACAATATTTTAAACAAAAAATGTAACTCTTCTACGATTAAAACTGTTCGAGTTATGAAACTTTAAAAAATCTCCTTTTTAGAAAATTTCTATAACTAAATTCTCTTATCTCACTTAAGGGGTGCTAATAAAAAATGAAATTCTGTATTAATATGTTATTAGGTATACATTTCTTTATGTTATTTGGCAGGAGGGACTATTTCTACTGCTTCGATACAAACATTTATTTATTAAGTTAGGGGTAGCGCGTCTTCTATCTGTTCTGGGCGCCCCGGGTTCGAGCCCCAGTTCGGGCATCGTTGTTCTTCGTTTGTGTTCTATATGTGAGATGTGTGAATGGGCCTCCCCCCCCCCCCCAACTGTAAAAAAGGGTTATGCAAGAGGATGTGACACATGAAGTAGCTAAGTCGTACTCTTGGACCTAGTCACGCTACTGAAAAAGCAAGAGACGCTCACTCGGCTTAAATCGCTGACAGATAACTGTCCGAGAACTTGTAAAGTGCCATAAGTCAGGATAAAAGAACACTTTTTGCCATTTAATTTTAGGTGAATGGAAACCTATGGAATTTTTAAGAATTGAAAATAAATGCCTAATTTAGATAAATTTTGTATTTAACAAGACATTTTGTATTCATTTCGTATTTAATTTAATTGATAAAATCTTATCCATTAGTTTTTCTAGAAGACGAACTTTACAAAATTAAATAAGCCAATCTTCAATAATTTGATGCATTTAAAATGAAATCAAAATATGCAAAATAGCTCTAGAATTCGAGTAAGATCTTGCTGCATCAACAATTTGTGTTGCATCTCAGAAAAGAAAAAATATATTAGATTAAAGACATTGAAAATTATAGCTTGAAATAGATTTGTGAACGGACCTCATTTATTTTCGACAGCTCAGTCGCTTTTATACATAAAATAATAAACTGATTTTATTTGTGTGTTAAGATGGCAAGAATTCCCTTTCAATTTGACTAATAGTATTCCGTGGATTTTATAAGCATTGTATTGTGAGAAGTTGAACAACATGATGTAGCATTTTTTTCACCTTGTTTAAATCATTTTTATCAATTAGAATCATATTCTTTTATCTCTAAATATTTAGAAAGTAGCTATTGGGCCGCATATAGAATGACCGATTTATATAATTTGATAAAAACCTAAATTGTTGATTTAATTTAGTAATTTATTTTTAAAAAAGGAAAGATTATGATAGACTAATTGACATCATTGTTAATGGAGATAATAATGATTGACTGGAGACACTCATTCCTGTCTTTTAGCAATCAATGCATAATATAAACGTCCAACAAAATCTGTAACGCTGGGGAGGCTTAAAAATATTCCGCTTCTTTGATCTACTTCATTATTGTATAAACTAAGAAAAAACTTTTAAAAAATAAGATAATGCAAAAAGTAATAAATTGAATATAGAAATTTAATATATCATCTAGTGCGACAAAAATAATTTTCAAAATGATATTTTGTTTAGCGTAATGTAAATAATAACGAAAAATAAAATTTTGCTAATGTGTATTTAAAAAAAATGCTCTGGCCATCTTTTTTTTTTTAAAAAAATCATTAAAAATCAGAAAATTTATAGAACAAATACAAATTTCACTTATTAGGAAGACAATATTTTAACATTACAATTGAAAATTATAATTTAATGAGAATATTAGGGGAAAATTTGTCGAAAACGCCCAAATTTATAATTTAACACAATAAATAAAATAAAAAAATAATTCGAAATTCAAAATAATTTAAGGTAATAATGTCCACTTTTGTTAACCCATTATATTATCAAATTTGGTTCAAAACATCGGGGAGTGCACAGCAACTATAAAATGTACCCGACATTAAAAGATAATATCCGTGACTATCAGTGTGCACATGTGTGAATATGTGCAAAATAAATGTCATTTCGCTTGATAAAACCAGCGGGTGTGATCTCTCCAAAATTCCTCACACACTTTCTAATAAGTCTTTTATCTCAGAGAACGCCTTGCACAGATCAGCTTACAATAGCAACGAAATATTAACCTTTCACGGGAATTGAGCATTTTTAGTGAGTCTATCGTCATCCTTGGCGAGTTATTTGGCGATTAATCCCTTTCGTACGGTAAATAGTATCCTATAATCTTGTTTTAGACGGGTTTTTCTCCGCCGATTAAAACAAAAATTTGACACAGAACTCTATTTACAGCATCACATACCAAGATTGATATATTTAAGTCATTGCGTTTACATGTTTCTGAAAGTACAGACCGACAGACGCTCAAGCACTTGTTGTATTTGTCACAAAATTTAATAGATGTCTAGACAATATATCTTAATTATGTGCATCGAATTATATCAATGTTACTCTCTTCGTTTAACAGTTATCGTATTAAATTATATTAGAACAGCCAAACAGACACATTTCCTCAGAGTGAATTTTGTTAAAATTTGATTTAAAGTCCTTATACCAAATTTCATCCGTCTAGTTCCAAATATTTTTTTAGTTATCTTTGTCATAGACAGACAGGCAGACAGAGTTTTTCGAACTCAGGGAAGTCTAAAACGTGGAGATTCGACAAAATCTTGAGTTCGAATTCTATGAAGATTACTATACATTCTCTATGCAAGAACGTCACCATAGTGTCATTTTTAAATGTTATTTTAATCTGTGGCGGTTTGTTTTATTTTTATATTTCTTATGATTGTATATTTTAAGTTACGTTTTTTAAAATTTATGATAGGGATAGACTTAAGGAAAATCCACATTTTTAATCATCAGACAAACCCCAATTCACGATTTTAATCCTATGACAAATAATAAATTTATAAACAATCATATGCATTTTAAGGTATGCAGATTTTTTATTCTACACATAAAACAGCCAAGGGTTCAAGTGGCCAAATCCATCTATTACAGGCTTTTTCCTTGGAGAAAATGCTGTAATAAAAGGATAAAATGAAATCAAAATATCGTATAGATTAAACACTTGTAAATTTTCTTCAATAAATAATAAAACACAAGCATGAAATTATATGAGAAATAAAATCAGTTAAAGAAACGTTTTTTGACATGGAAATCGTTTGCTATCTGTAGTCCGAGTCAATTCTTTACGTCAGCAATAAAAAAAGTTATCTCCGAAATTTAGATAGAACTTTTAACTTATCTAAATGTGAGTGATAATTCTTGAATAAAAAGACGAAATTTAACCTCATTCCGAAGAACTACTTAAGCAGTTTCGATTCAAATATCTTTGCTATGTCATCTGTAAAATTCTGTTCCCTTTTTGTACAGAAGGCAAAACAATTTTATAACACCATTAATAAATTTCCGGATTTTTGTAGTAAAGATGTAAGGATTCAAAATTTTCGCTAAAATATCGTTTTCTAGTAGCGTTATCGTTTTATGTTAAAACAGAACTTCGCTAATCTGTACATTTTTAATTTGATTCCTCGAATAATTTAATTTTTTTTTCAGATTTCTTGAATTTTCTAATATAACCTTAACAGAATAATAACAGTTCAATCCCAGTTTTTGAACAATTCAAAATTTTATTTTAATCCCGTTAGCTTCAAATTATTAAAAAATTCACCGCGTAATTCAAAGAATGTTTTAATTATGCGGCGTATTTTTAAAAATTTGAATTTTTGAAGTGTTCCTTCTTCAGAAGCCATAAAAAAGGTGGCATACCAAGCTAAAATCTGTGGTGAATCAGAGTTGTTTCAGGTGAGCGAAGTACAAACATAGAGTGGAGTACAAACAAACTCAAGCGATTAGTGAGTTGAGGATTAAATCGTGTGCAGAGTCTTAGAGGCAAGTATTGAAGCAACATCAAGTAGCCAGTCGCATAGTAGAAAGTCGACTGTTGAGTTCACATCAAGTGACTAGCCGTGGAAAATAGCAGACGTTTGAAGGGACGTGAGTAGATGTGTGAAGTCACTCTTCCTGCTAAGTTCTATCTGGACACTTTGTTCTGTTGTTGTCATGTATTACCGAATAGCTACTAGTATGCCGTTGTTTATTGTAAGTGTTGTTAATTATAGTAAGTACTACTGGTATGTGTTTATTGTAAGTGTTTATAGTAAGTGTTGTTTATTGTATTCTTGTGCACACCTCGGTTTTCTTATTATTATCTGTGTGCTCGTGTCTTCATGCTCAATAAACGCCATAATCTGTCACTGGGCTTATTGGATTGTGTTACCAAACAGCCACTACATCGAACCCGTTCATTTATGGATTCGTTGGACTTTGTGGTGAATTTTCCGTAATAGCATGATCTGCCCCCCTAAACTTCACATCAACAATCAAATTCTATGTGATACCAGCAGTCTGTCGATAGATATGTTTCTATGTGAATTATATGACTCTAGAATTAAGCAAAATAGAAATTTAAAATTTAATAATTGTAAATCTATAATATGTTGAATCAAACAAAAGAACTGGACAAAGTTAAGTTGTTACGAATCTTTGATACTGCCGTGATTGTCTCTTGATAAGATCACAGATACTCAATGTGCAGTGAATGGACGATTCAATGATCTGCGTCTTGGCGGCAAACCTAGCCTCTGTTAACGAATTTGGCAACAGAAATGAAGATTCTGAAGAACACAAGAATTATGACCCAATCTTTATCAAGAACCAAACTCTATATATTTTTCGAATAATTTCCGTGCACTGTTGGAGAACAGACAAAAGTTCGAGAGGATAAAGCGGCGGATCCATTCTATCTTCGGAGTGTTGATCGCAGAAGGAGCTCGTTGGATGATTGCAATGAGGGCTATTACTTTTTTCTGTTAAACGATAAATACTACCTGTTTGTTAATGTCTGTTTGTGCTGTTATCTTGTAATTTGGCTCTGTTTCCGTCACCTGAACTCCATACTTTCGTGGAATAAATAAAGTATTGTGGAATAAAGCATTTACCATAATCCAGCGTGTTGAAATTTAATTTCTCGTTGTCCACCGGACAAATTTCGTAGCAATCTGCGTATTCCCTTCTTTTATATCAAATGAAACATAAAGTTTAGGTCAGTAAATCATCAACGAAAGCATTTACACTTATTACTGAAAAGCGAACACACAAAAATTGTGTGCTGTAAGCTTAAGTTTTCCTGAAAAGCTTCCAGAGCGGTCTCCCCAAACTTTCTCGCGTACTTTATAATAAAAGTTTGATCCCATCTCCCGCACAAAATTTTGGACTTCGGACATGGTAGAGAACTCCCTCCGTGAATGGCACTGGAGTACAATAGATACAAAATATTAACTCTTGGTGCGAATTTAACATTTTTAATGAATCTATTGTGCCATTCTTGGCGAGAATTTTTTTAGAGGGGGTGGTGATTAAAAGCACCCCACATTCAATTTGTTCTTTACCCCTGTTTTGCCGAACCATTCTTGAAGCTTAAATTTAACCCATTACTGTAATTACAATCAAAAATTCATTTACCGAATTTCATATATTTAAGTCCTCGTGCTTACATGCTTCTGAAATTACAGACTGGCAGACAGTCGAAAACATCTTGCATGTGGTTCAAAATTTAATACTTGTCCGCATTCTAAATGTTAAGTCTATGTACCAAATTATAACGATCTAATATCTTCATTTTGTAGTTACCGTGTTAACTTATATTCGAACAGCAGGACAGACACGCTTCTTTTGAATGTATTTTGCTTAAATAATTACAAATTTGGTGTAAAGACCTTATATCAATTTTCGTACGTCTATCTGAAAACGTTTCAGAATTATCTTTGTCACAGACAGACAGACAAATAGACAGATATAAACACACTGGCTGCTCCGCTACGCCTAATTAAGACATTCGGAATAAATTTGATTAACCGGGCCGCCACGAACTATAAGACTGGTGGGAATTATAGTTGAGTCCTAAGGGTAATCACTGGTCACGGTGCAACCCTTCCTGTGGGAAGCACGTCCCATCATCAACAGCAAGTAGTCGCCACCCTTTCTCATTTCTTTTTCTCGGCCTTATTTCGGAGGTGCCCTCCGGTGGGAGAAACAGATAGACATAATAGAAAAATCTGTTCTTTGGATTCAGAGAAGTCTAAAACAAAATAAAAATTCCTTAAAATCTCTAGCTCGAACATTTTTGATGATTACGGTACTTTCATTTTGCTTCGTATACGAGAAAGTAAAAAAAATGACCAAAATACATATACCATATTACAAAGCACAAAATGATTATTTGCGCGACTCTTAAAATAAAAATCTGAGCACTTGTACCCAAGATCTGCAAATTTTTGCTCGAGTCCGTAGTACAATCCACTTATGATTTAATTTGCCACAAAAATTTCCGGAAGGTCACTCTCGCTCTTGTAGAATCCTGATCAGATATTTTAAGCTGTTTGCTAAGCTAAGAAAACTGGATCAATAATCAATATAATTCAGGTAATAAGCACAGATTTTTCCTGAACAAATTTATGCAACTGTAAATAATTATTAGTTTATAGATATGTGACCATTGTTGCAATTTGTATTTGAATAAAAATAGCTTGCTATGTAAAATCAGATCCTTTTTGCAACGTAACATAATATATTATGATATGTTTATGATATAAAAAAGAATTTTATAATGGCATGATATTTTAGAATAACTTTCATAACATTATGTTTTTACATGTCACAAACACTTATATTTGGTAAAAACAACAATAATAAAAAATTTTCTGTAATGCACTGTAAAACACACTTGTTTTGGGGGGGAAAAATTGCAAGATTTTGTTTCTAAATATATAACTGCGTATCTGGAGGGTTTACGTTTTTTATTGCTCAACATTAAATTAGTTCAATCGAGTTAATACGTAATGACGAAACTGAATAGTATTTAAACTCTAGATGTAAGCTTTATGAAAATAAATTGGAAACTTTTGTTTTCCATTGAGTTTCGAGTTAGTGTCGTGTTCATTCCTTTAACTGCTTATTTGTGTCAGGAGTTTTCACAATGGAATCCTTTTCCATACAGAACTTCAAAAAAGTGGATAATAAGGTATTTCTCCCCAGATAATTGAATGTATATTTTGAGAAATTACCATATCATGTTATCTGTGCAAATTGCGTATGTAAACTTATAGATCATGTTTCCCCGTTTATCTGTCATGATTAAATAGACAATTTATGCAGATTATTTAGAATTAGAAATTTTATAATTACAGAGTAGTTTATATTGAATGAAATAAAATTAACCACTTAAGTGCGTTCTACATGTATAGGTGCCAATCCAAATCTTCATTTCAGCGCAATTGATATGTAATTTTTTATCTAATAAAAATAAAATCTTAATTCGTTTTATTATAACGTTTTGCGAAATTTACTATACAACCATTTATTTATATTGTCTTATACATGTATATACGCTTATTTTATTTATTTTTTTACTTTAAAAAGAGGAACTTGAAGGACTTTAAACAATAAATCCCGCAGTGAACTGGTTAAAACATACCTGTGAAAGCAGTAATTAATTTGTTTTGATAAATCGAATTTATTCTCAGATAATTTACCATAACCCAAGTTTTTATAGCTATTCTATGTGACAATAATACATAGAATAGTTATAGAAAATATAAAGTAACCTAGCAAATGTCTGTGGTATTCCAATTCCTTCAACATTTACCGATTTGAGGGGAGTGTCACGGGGAGTGCTTGAACTTACGGTCCTTAATCTCTGAACATAACAGGTGAATAGGGTAAATGACACAGCAATGAGATTCCTTAAATTCCTGTAACACTCGAGATAGAATTCTCCTGTTAATGATAAGTCAGTAAATTTGTTGCCTTAAATCCTTGAAAAGTGGAGATAAGAATACCATGTCTTTAATCCTTATGAAAAAAAAGGTCTATATTTGGGAATCTCTTACATAAGCACCCCGTGTTCTGAAACTGCTACATTGACCGTTCGATGTTGTGATGATGAGAAGGTTCCAAATGCAGCTCAAAAATGTATTTGACCGATGGTAAGCGAAAATATTTTATTGCATTTCAAAACAGAACGTTTTCTCCTGCATGGATGACGCCATCTTAATAACGGCGGTGGCGAACACTTTCTTCTAAGGATGATTTCTTTATTGTTCAGTTGCCATAAGTCTTTCGAAAGGGGAAGCACGAATACTTTGTCTTTAACAACATCCCTTAGAAAATTAATCCCAAGGTGCTATATCTGGGAAACTTTTATATAAATAAGCCATTTGCTGTAACTTTTACATTGACCGTTAAATGTTGTGCAGATGCGTGGTTCTTTTCTAAATAGTATTTAAAGTATTATTTTTTATTTCTCATTCAATATGAATTACTCTGCATATAATACATTGAAGATATAGGATATGTGGAACTCACAAGAAGTATGTAAATCCCCTTATGACTTTGCAAATTGTACTTAATTAGAGGAAAGGGAGTGGAAAATATCTGTTTAGAAGGAAAGGGTATACATTTTAAGCATATTCATGCAGAATAGTACAAACTAAAATGAAAACGTTACAAAAATAAAAGAATTGTTTCAATGTTGTATTCTTGAAATTTAAAGAACTGACCTCATGTTATTGGCATTAAATTTCTTCTTAATAAAACTGGTGTGCTTTTTTGGGGGGAGGGGAGTACGAATTATGCAAAGAGAGAATATTGCAATCACCCAAAAGATCTCCGTATACTGCTCAAACTAGGCAAATCAAACACATCACATAGACAAGAAGAAGGTATAACTTGATAGTAAAATCCCTTTTTCTTGAAACGTGAAAACCACAATGATAAACTCCCCTTATTACATATTGCACAAACAACATTTCGAAAATGATGTCCAAGAATTTGTTTTAAATATATAACTGAGTTTCGGCGCTCTTACATTTCGTGTTATCTAGTGCCAAATTAGTTCAATTAAATTAAAAATGATTGGATGGGAGCACAGACTAATAGGCACTAAATATAAAAAATATATATGCAAGCATTATGAAAGGCATTTGACCTTTTGTTTTTCACATAAGTTCAAGGTATTTTTTTCCCTTTTTAATTGCCGATTTCCGGAATGTTTGCTACAGTAATATCCAATTTGTCAGGAAGTTCACAGATGTTTCCGCCGACTATGGTTTTTCCATGATAATTTAATTCATGCTTTCAGAACTACCGTATCATGTTCTTTAATGCCATTTCTGCAAATTGCTCAATGCACATGATTAGATCACGTTTGCAATTTATTGATAAGAATTATAATAAATAAAACCATTAAACACAAGAGCTGTTCTCAGAATTTTCTACCCTATTCTCTAATAAATGCGCATTGTCAACTAGAAACCACTGGCAACACCAATTACAACAGAGCTTATTGGAGTGTGATGAATCGCAGAGTTGCGATTCATTCGCAAGTGAAAGAAAACCAAATGTATACTTTGGACTCGTTTTTTTCAACCGATTAAATCCGAAATTCGACACAGAAATGCACAATTGTAGTTTCAAAATTACATATCAAATTTCGCATACTCAAGTCGTTGCGTTTTTCAGTTGATTGCGTTTCCATGTCTGTGAAATTACAGATCAAGAAACAATCAACTTTACGATGGATTTGGTTCTAAATTTGATAGGTATGAACACTTTAGATATTAAATTTGCATACCGAATTTTATCTATGCCGTTCTTTTCCTTTTTGTACTTTCTTAGCAATCGTCAAAGAATTCGAACTCGAAAATTTACACCTTCCTGAGTTCGAAAAACACAGTTTTGTAAAATGTCCATCTGTCTGTTTGTCTGTGGTAAAGATAACTCAAAACCGCTTTGAGCTAGGAGGTAGAAATTTGATATTCGGCTCTTACACTAAATTTGCAGATTTCTATCAAAATTTAAGTAAAATCAGAGGAAGTCCGTCTGTCCGGCTGGTCGAATATATGTTAACACGATAACTGTAAAATGAAGAAAGTGACATAGATGAGATTCTTTACACAGATTTAACATTTATTGTGTAGACACCTGTCAGAGTTTGAATCAAAGCCATCTGTGGATTGTCTGTCTGTATTTTCGAAACATGTAAACGCGATAATTCGAAAACGCAATGACTTAAGTCTATCGAGTTTGCTGGGGGGATTTTGTGACTCCAAGGGCAGTTTCATGTCAAATTTTTGTTTGAGAAAACCCTGCATAAAACACAAATTCGATTTTCGGCTACTATCAAAAACATGCCGTAGATTAATCTCCAAAACTCCGTCCAAAGATTCAGTAAAAATGCAATATTCACTCCAAAAAATATTTCGTAAGTGTTGTACTCCATTTTCCTGCAAGACGCACTCTGGCGTGACAAGGTTCTTAGAGAATATGCGAGAAAATTCTGGTGAAACCACTCCTTCTGATTTTTGGTATTTATTATGTTAACTGATATTCTGCGGGCTGAATAGACATGTTTTCTCTTAATGGGTTTGGCTTAAAATACAACACACATCTACAAATTTGGTGTAATGAGCATACATCAAAATGAATCCATTTAGCGTATAGCCTTTTTCCCTTCGGAGTGGTCGCCTGTACGCAAGAAGAAAAAGCGTTTTTCCCTTGATCGCAGATGGTCAGGCAAGTATGATTTCAAAAATGTGTTTTTCGAGCTCAGGGGGCCTAAAATACAAATATTCATCAACATCTCGAATTCGAAATTTTTCACGATTACAGTATTTTCTCTTTGCTCATTTAAGGCCGCGGTGGCCTGGTGGTAAGGTCTTGGTTTTGGAACCGGGTGGGTTTCAGATTCGAGACGCGATTCCACCAAAGAACAGTAGTGTAAGCGGGTCTGGTGTACGTTAAACCGTCCGGGATAAACGTCCTCCCGCTGGTGTGGTGTGGTGTGAAGAGGGGGTATCGTCCTCGTCATCTGACCGAGGTTCAAAATTACGAGGTCCCAAAACAGCAACTAGTGTTATTTTAAAACGGGACGTTAATATAACTAAACTAAAATAACCTTCGCTCACTTCGCGGTCGTGGTGACTTAGTGATGCAATCTTAACTTCGGGACTACATGATTCCAAGTTCGAGACTGATCATCTGTCCAGTATGTAACCCTGATGGGCGTTAAATCGGACGTCGTGGGCCTGGTGTCCTCTCGTTGGTTTGGTGCAGAAATTTAGAGTATGATTTGCCAGCTCAGGAGTCATTTTTATCATCTGACCTAAATTCAAAATCATTCGTTGATCCTTCCAAAATAGCTCCCGTGTTTTTCTCCATTCCAGACGATTTGGTTGATCCTTCTAAATTAATTTGTATAATTCGCACGCACGAAAGTAAGAATTATAAGAAATTAACGCACTGTAGTATGCTTTACTAACTGTTGATTGTTATCGAAAAATTGTCTGTGCACCAAAGCTTAGCCCTAAATATTTCTGACTGTGTGCTATAAAAGTTGTTTTGTAGTTATTTTTGATGATTTATAAATATATTTTTTATGTTTGTTTGATGTTGCTTTACATGCCC
>JAPMOR010105455.1:0-11865 GCA_026543865.1 Argiope aurantia | reverse complement strand
TGAATCAAAGTGTGTTGTCTTTATTACACAAAAGTACTACTTAGCTTAATGAGTGTCCTATCTGATTAGCAATTGCTTCGACATGAAAGTAAAATTTCCTATTTTACATAAAGACCAATAAATTTCTTTGTTAAAACACCATTATAAGAATGAGCTTTTTTACTAATAAAATAAAATTTCCCTTAAAAATATTGCAACCAATGAATTTTATCTGATATAAAAATTCCTGAGTGTTATTGAAATATTTAAGGATGAAATAACTACAGTTATGGATTATAAAATACAGGGTGGGTAAAAAGTCCCTAAAATCTTTAAAAATTCATAAAACCCGAAAAAATAACCAAAATAAAAATTAAAAAAAAAACGGTTTACAGACTTAGCATTGATTGGTCACGGAATTTTTGAAAAAAATGTCCGACAGATGGCCCTGGTACGAACGACTTAGTTGGAAATCTGCAAATGCAATTATAAATATTTACGCTCTTGATTCAGAACCAGTTCTCCGTTGAATGCCATGTATGTGAACTAGGATGCTGAGTGGGAAAGATAAATTTTTATTGGTGAAGCTGTTTTACATAAGCCAGGAATCAGCGATTGTTACTCTGCGTAAATTCCGACTTCAGAAAAATGTGAAGACAGGAAAAGGGTCTTTAATAGGAGCAGGCCTCGTAAAGCTTGTTCAGTTATTTCAGAAAACCGGATCACTGGAAGATCGTGTAAGGCCTGGATGACCAAGCTTAAAGCAAACAGTTCTGCGCGTGTTGCAGCTGAAACGGAAGCCTTAGCTTCAGAATCCGTTGCAGGGACTAACAGCGCAAGGGAAGCTGGCAGAATCTAAGTTTCCATAGCCTCCTCGGTCTCCAGATCTACCACCAGCAGGCTATTAGGAAATTTAAAATACCATGCGTATTGATACCACCCATCCAATCTGTTGGAATCGAAAGATGCAATTCGTTGAGAGCTGTCTCATGTATATAGCCGGATATGCTGCATTTTCTCGTTGCAGCATTTGTGACACGTCTGAAATGTTTTATCCAATGTGATGGCGGACGTGGAACGCATATTGCTATAATAAATGGTTTGGTAATATTATTCTTATTATTTGAATGCCTTTACTTTCACTTATGTACAAAACGCCACCTATCGACTGTTTTTTAATTATTCATTTTTCTTATCTTAAAAAAAATCCAGTGAGGTATCGATGCTAAATCCGCAAACCGTTTTTTATTTTGCTTACTTTTCTGGATTTTATAAATTTTATAAATTTTTACGGACTCTTCGTCTACCCTGTACTTTGAAAGGTAATGAAATGTTTAACTTTCCAATAAAAAATCATATGTTAGTTGTAATTTGAAAAAAAAAAAAAAAAATCATGTTAAAGATCAATCTGAGTCCCATTTGGTTATTTTTGGGGAGGGGGGTCTCAATAAAATAAAATGAATGAAATGAATTTTTCGCCTTCAGCAATCTAAAATTTATTAAATTCACTGACGGAAAATAAATCCCAACACAAAGAAAAAATTATTGTAGAGTAATGAAATTTGGGCAATGTATTTGTCTAGTTAACATGTTTAATTGATTAAACTGTGATTAAAAATCACAGGTAAATTTAAACTCAAGAAAATGCATTTCAAATGTGAAATTCTGTTACATTTATAGCCGGTGTAACCACCAGAATTTTGAATGCAAGCCAGCCAACGAGCATGCCTTGTATCATACAGGTGCGGAATGTCATTTTGTGGTATGTAGTTCCATTCTTTTTGTACTTGTTCTGTCAATACTGGGACGGTCAGTGCTGGATGGGAATGACGCTGGAGTTATCGTCCAATGATATCCCAATAAAGGCTCAATCGCAAACTCAATCAAAACATAAAGGTTGCAAACGTCAATGACTTGGAGTCAGTGGAATGCACGCTACAGGGCGCCTGGCCCGGAGTTGTCCTTGTAGTAACCGATTTCGAACAGTTCATTGTGTCACTGCGGTACCAACTGCAGCTCGAATTTCTGCCACAGACACAGTATGATGCGCTACAGCCGTACGCCGAATATGGCGGTCTTACCTTTCAATAGTGCCACGTGGCCTCCCGGGACCCGGTCTTCTTGTGGCAGTACAATCTCTTTTCCCAATAATCATGCACAGTGGATACATTCGGGCTAAGTCTTTCTGCAATGTCGAGGAAAGATAATCCACCTTCTCGTACACGATTTCTTTCAAACTCGGTGAGCTGCTGATAATGGCTTCTTCGTCTTCTTAAAGCCATTCTTGGCTAACATCAACTCGATACGTCAAATTCCAAAGATAAATTATGCATACGAAATTTACAGTACGCATTTAAGGCAAACCTGATTTGTAAGTTCTGAGTGACGCTACTAGCTCCACACTTATGCACGAAGCTCGAAATTTGAATCGATGCCATCTTTCAGATGTATAAACACCCCTATCAAATTATGTTTATCTAACACAAGTCTTTCTTGGTTCTGGGACTTTTTTTTTCCGTCAGTGTATATGGACCTCAGTGGGCTGGTTGAGTTTTAAACAAGCAAAACTAATTATAATTACTGCGAATTTCGGTACGAAATTTGATATAAGTATATATAAAAACACATCAAAACGAATTATTGAAAAATATCGAATTCCATAATGGATATCGATAAATTATCGATGATCTAAATAAACATCTCTTCTTGAATAATTTTCATAGACATCAATTTTGTGATGATGCTATAGTGAATATAAATTCAATTAAAATAATTCATATATGAGAAAATAAAAATGTGTTTTCAGAAGAAAACATTTTATTTAATATAATTTACATATATACATATATTTGCATATATATTATATGCATAATTTATATATATTACATGTAATTATAACTTAATATAATATAGATTTTTTATAATTTGTGACATTATAAAAATATTACAAATTTATTAATATTTACATGTTAATAAATTTGTAATTTGTAAATTAACAAACTAACAAAGAAATGATAATAATAAATGTGAATTTGTAATCTCTAATTTCATAAAATTTTCTGCCGTTAAAATGTGGATTAAAATTTAAAAAAACAAACAAAAAACCCTAGAGTATACAATATTTTCTTAACATTAAGCTTTTGTTCTTAAGAAAACATAGCCAGAAATGAAATAAGAATAACTCTTTTTCGAGAAAATAAACTTGCATTTTCATGGCATCATGACTTATGAATTACACAGTAAATTCTGAAAAAAAATATAATTTTTTTTCAGCAACAAAATAACATATGTAGCTTCATAATGGAAGCTTAAAAATAAAATCTGTAGACTGCAACATACAAGCGTGAAATTTGCGATTTTTAGTTTCTTCAGATTTTTCACTCTTGTAATGAAGATTCAAGAAACTAGGAACATCTGTCATGTTCGTGATATTAAATAAAGCTTAACTGAATATTTAAAAAAAATAGCTCTATAATATCTTTATTTCTTTTGTAACTAAAATCCATTATTCATTTCATGTCTTATGGTTGTAAAGGTAAAATCTTGTAAGCAATTTTCATTTCTTGTAATATACAAAGTTTCTAAAATTTTGCACCCTTTTCTTTATATTATCAGTTAGAATTTCTATTTTAATATTCTCAGAGTTTAAATATATTAATTGATTTATTTAACTAGATTTCGATTCCATTTGAGTATTGCCACAAAATGTTGAATTTGAGAAAAAAAAATATCCAGGACACCATGATATTTATAATAATGAATTTAGATTCAGAGACTGAACTGAAAAAAAAAGAAAATTAATTTTTAAAAAATCTATTTTTAGTAAAATAATGAAAGAATGTTTTCAAAACAATTTTTGTTCAATTAAAAAGTATGTATTTCTCAATTTTCTTATAATAAGGCGTAGACATTTTACAAACATTCATAAACATTTTACTGTTTAAAGAAATAATAATTTGCATGGATTTTTTAAAAAAACAATCAAAAGCCCATGAATTAATATTTAAAAATATATTTAACAGAACTCCCTACGATGCAAAAAAATAGTGTTTTTTGAATTTGGTGTCAAAACATTTTATTTTTAAAAATTTCAAATCGCATAAAAATTATTTTCATTATTAATGTTTGCCTTTAAATATTGTAATAAAATATGTGATCTTATATTACATTATTGAAAACTACTATGCGTCTGTTAAATCACTTTTAATTTTTTCTATGCATTAATGCAGGCTGGTCAGAGTATTTCTTTGATTAGAATAAAATTGTACTTTTTAAAAACTATTATAATTTGATGTATGGTTACTTTGATATATTGTAAAGATATTTAGAAAATGTTAGATTGAATCACTTACAGCAGTAAATTTCTATGTGAGCACCTTTGGTAGCTCGAAGAATGTCAAGGAATCATTTTAATTCCCGACAATTATTGTTCTCCATTTCGGCTGTCATACGTAGGCACGACATCGAATATCCTTCAAGCGTATCAGTAAATTCAATTGACAGTGAAACACTCTGTCCTTTTATGTAACCCAAAATTGATATTGAGTAATAATAGCAGATTTGATTTCAGGGAATGTAAAAATACACTGGATGTTTCCTTCTTTGACGTCATTTTGATAACAAAAATTGATATATAATCTCTATTTCTGCATTATTTGTAGACTAACTGGACTAAGAAATTTAAGAACATGACTTTTTTATAATAAGAATTTTGGGGTATTTTATTCAATTGTTCTTCCGTGCTAGTTCTTTGTATAATCAAATAAAGCAACCTTAATAACGTACTTGTATAATTAATTACGTGCTTTTATAATTTAACGATGCTATTTATAAAGAAAAATATCATTTATTTATTTTTTTTAGATTTACAAGTTACCCGACATTCGACATTTTTTATACATTTTTTATTTAAATTTTTCAAAAAGATAAGTTTACTGCAATTAATAAGCGTATAATCACACATATACTAATATTAGAGGAATTTCATGCATAACTTTCTTTTCTGTTATTACTGATTCGAGGCTATGAAAATAATCCTTGTATCGCAACATACATTCGATTTGATATATAACAAAATCAAATGTGTAAAGAAAAAAGTAATTTTTTTGATGTCATGAGACAGCTTATATATCCTACATAATTATATAAAATAAATAATAATCTAAATTTTCTAATTTACTGCATTTTTGCATTTATGCTTATACAAGGAAATGCTTGTTTGTATGAGTGTGTATTCGTGGTGTCCAGACAAAGTTATAGTTCTTACAGCCAGGAAATTTGTCATATATATATATATATATATATATATATATATATATTCGCAATAATGACTCAATGTACTAGTTATAAAATTTAATCAAACAAAAAATAATCTCTAATGTAAGACAAGAGCAACTCAAATACTTTTATTCATTTATTTTTAATATATGGTTATTCTTATGAGCTCAAATATTTCCTTCAAGATTTGCGGATGATCTGCTGGCGTAAACCTAAAAGGCTACTCCTCCCCGTCAAGAGATATTTGGATAAATATGAATGGCCGGAACACAGCGACAGCATTGAGAGGAACTTTGAATGAGTCCTAAAGGCCTTTACTGTCGCCCTTCCCGAAGGAAGTATGTCCCATCATTGGCAAGGAGTAACCACCACCCACACCATTTCTGCACCCACAAGGGCTGCAAGAACCAATCTTCTTGCATGAAAAATTCGCATGCCCGGTTTTGAGGAGCCCCTGAGGGAAATGATACGTTGGGGGTAAGTTTTAATTCCTCCCTGATTTGGAAAGAAGCTAAGAATTTCTTCACTTTGAGGTTTCATTTCTTCGCAGATTTATCAAAGAGCCGCTTTAGGAAATCGAAACATAATTATGATTTAGTTTTCTCTAATTTAAGATCTAAGACATCGTTTGCAAGTTACTCTCTATTTTCATTATATCTCATTATTTTTTCATAATATCTTAATTCTAAGTTATTTGTTTTGAATTTTATGGTCTGTGATTCACCAGTTATGCAAGAGATGAAAAATACATGCATAAAATTAATATCATTTTTATTATTTTTCAAACCTTTCTTTCATATTATGCGGATTTTGAAAATAATTTAAATCAGATATAAAGTTTATTTCTAGAAAAAAATATTTTCATTTAGAAATGAAATTTCGACGTTTTTTGTTGTTGGGAACACCCCCAGTTTCGTTAAATTAATAATCTATACTTCTTTTAGTGCGTTTACTTATACCACTCATCAAATGCTACAAACTCAAGTGTTTTTTTCAAGAAGGAAAATATCTCACCTATTTTGAGTCATAGCGACAATCATCCATCACACAGTAATCAATCAAGGCTGAACTTTCACACTCTTTTTTCTACCTCCTCCACCCTCTAACTCTCCACCCAACAAACTGATCACCTTTAGAGAATCAATATCCTTATATAGAAACTCATTGGAGGCGAGATAGTTCAAAAGGGGGAGGGGGTGAACTGGTGTCTGGTATGAAAAAAAGAAGAAAAGGAGGACGTACAGGAGCACTATCGACGCGTCCTGGACAGAAACAAAAGGGTTGAAAGATGAATGTTTCGAACCCCCGGGAGATATCGTTTAGTTGGCAACTTTTTTTTGAACATATTTCCTTTTTTTTTTTTCATCCTTTTTCATCTATCAGCAAATCCCGCTTCGTCTTTTTTCCACTTTTTATTTTAAATTGTTCTCTTTTCAAAGCTTGAAGTATGCTGACAAAACGATACGCGTGATTGCACGCTGCTGTCTCCTGCTACTACGATATCACCTTTTTTTCAGTTTTCGATCTTTTTTTTAAAACCTTCCCTCCTCTCAGGTTCGGTGTTGAGAAATAGCATTATTTTTTTTTGGTATTTTCGTAAACTTTGGCACTCCAGCGAACGATTTTTTTTCTTTTTTGTATCTAGTCTTGTTTCATAACATAAAACAAAAACAATTTTTAGAGGAGTTTGTGGGATGAAATTTTTTAAAAAGTAAAGTATTGTGAATCCCTTTACCACAAATTTGCAGTCAAATGGTTGTTGAATATCAATTCATATAACATTGCAATATTATTATAAAACAAGATATAAGGGTGTCCCATAAGTTTCTTTCTTATTTCTAATATGAAATGAATACACAATATTTATTATTTAAGATATTATTTATTTTGTTATATGAGAACCCTTTTGCTCTATTACCTTCTTCCGTCCCTCAGGAGCCTCATTATGCTTTCTTTCCAAATATTTTTTTATTTCGATGATGGATTTGCAGCACTTATTGCGAAGAGAATTTTTTCAGGACAGAAAGAAGAAATAATCAGATGGAGCGAAATTTGGAGAGTATGCAGGATGCGGTAAAGCATCCCAATAAAATTGTAAGAGCTTCTCTGTGACGACAAATGCAATATATGGTCTCACGTTTTCAACAACACCTCGTCGTCACTGGCCATTTCTTGCAATGGCAGTTTTCAATTAATTCAGATGATGACAATATTTCGTAGAGTTTATTGTGGAAGGATCTCGTAGAAAATTAAGCCTTTCCAATCCCACCAAATGGACAAAAGAACTTTTTTTTGGGGGGGGAGTGTAGTCCCGGATTTGAGACAGTTGACTATTGTCCTTACACCAAGTGAGTTTTCTATGCACATTTTCATACAAAATCCAAGTTTGGGCTCCAGTGATGCCGTCTCCATGCCGTAAATGTCGCCTTTCTTTACCCATGTTTAACCCTGCGGATGAAAATTTTAAAAGAGGGGATGTGGCACAAACGAAACGTACTGTAAAGGAATTTTGGGGACTACTGAAACCGACGGCATAGACGGCTAATAGATAAGCCTGCATGTTTGCACAAGCGCAGCAAGAAAAAACCATCCACAGAGCGATGAGAAAGAAACTTTTGGGACACCCTTATATTATATTTCTTATAAATCTCTAAAATGCATAGTATTCTATCATCGCTTTAGATATACTTTTCACATTATTTGAAAATTACTACATATTTGATATCAGATATAAAAGTCTGTCAATCAAATATCATTTTATGTTCATTTAGATCATGGTAAAGTAGGACTTTATTAAAATTTTATTCTGAAGACATTATATTTATACATAGAAATGCTCTTGATTGTTATGATTCCGGCAGCAAATCAAGTAGTAAAAATAACTGGTGATGGATTTGTCTTGGGAATATCAGTATATTCGTTTTTATGGAATCATAAATAAATGTGGAAATATCAAAACTTTGAACAGGAGAATGAAATATTTTTTCTAGAATCAACATACCAAATTGTGATCCAAAAGCTAACAATGGACTGGCCGTCTGTCGGTGTGAGCTTTTAGTCCCCGTTTCGAAGCATATGTTGTTATTTCTTATGACACTTGCCATGGACAAACTCGCTGTTACGAAGGCAGCAATTTTAAGCCGGTGGGGGAGCGTCTCTTGTTTTTTTAGTAGCGCCAACTAGGGCTAAGAGTACTACTTTGCTACTCACGCATCACTCATTCGCTTGCACAACCCCTTTTTACAGGAGAGCGCATTCACACATCTCACAGATAGAACAACGGAAGAACAACCATGCCCAAATAGGGACTCGAACCCAGGACGCCCAGATCACTGGGAAGACGCGTTACCCCTAGGCCAGGACGCCGGCTTTCGAAGCATATAATAGCGATAACTGAAAGTAGCAATGGCTTAAATATATCAAATTTGGTATGAGATTTTGTAATTGCAAGTGCAATTTTTTGTCAAATTTTTATTACAATCGGTTTTAAAAAATACGTCTAAGACACAAAATTCGATTTTCGGTACTATTAACCGCTTACCGATTAATCTCTACCCAACTCGCGAAGAATGACACGATTAGTAAAATTAATTTCAATAATAATGCTAAATTTACGCCAAAAGTTAATATTTCGTAGCAATTGCACTTAAATGATATGCAAGACTTTCCCTTCTATAACAATTTTACTACAGAGTATGTGAGAAAATATTGGGGGAATCACTCCCCTGGTTTTAAAGAATATGCAATACTTCCTCTTGTTGAATCATGTTGGTTACAAGTAATGATAACCCACAATATCACAATATTGATACTAAAATAATCTAATGCACCACGTTACTCAAAATATCCTTGACTCTTCTCAGAATTGTAAATATGCTCAATAGCCATATTTTTTCTTAAATATTCACTTAGCCTTTGTCTGCGCCAGATGCTCAGCCTTTGTGTGCCAGATGCTCAAGTATCAAATGCTACAATCCCATATGTCTTTTTATTTACTCAATTTTTATTTCCGAAATGATTAGTTTATATTTACTCATTTTTATTTTTATTTTTAGCAGTTTTTAACAGTGATTTAATGACTCGTCTTGTTTGTTAACTCTTTCAAGTATGATGATTTATTTCGCCAAACTCGTTCCTTTTTTTTTAGCAGTCTTTAACATTGATTTAATAATTCATCTTGATTGTTAATTCTTTCAAGTATGGGGATTTGTTTCTTGAACCACGCATATTTAATGCATGGTGGCTTAATTTACAAACTTTAGAAATAAAATTATATATAAGAAAGTATATGTTTAAGCTGTAAAAAAGAGTTTCCTTCATCAAGAGGTTTAAAAAGAAAAACAACATGCAATAAATACTTTGATATAAGTAATTCAAGAAATAAGTTATTGTGCTTCAAAGAGTTAATATTTATTTTCACCATGCCGTTTTTCACTATTAATAATCTCTGATGTTGAATATATGTATATATATGACTAATCAGAGCTATTTTCTATTATTTTTGTAATTTTTGTGAATACATGAAGACTGAGCAATTCATTCAGTGAATCTAGGGCTACAACGCATAATGCTACATTTTACATGAAGATATGTCGTAACTTACTAATAAATAATGCGTCATATTACAAAAAGGGCAATTGCAAATATATATACATATTAAAAAGGATTCTTGATTACTTTTGTAATAAATTATAAGGTGCAGTGAAAAAGTGCATTATAAAAATATTTTTGTGAATTTGGATCATTTACTTTTCAAATGGATTTCACTGAATACATTGTGTAGTATACTTTTCAGGTATTAATTGCATGAAAGATGATTTTCATTATAAAAAAATGATGGATTTAAAAAATGAAACATAAAAATGGATTTCTTTGAAAGTAATTGACTAATATGCAAGAAAACCGCTTCTCAGTTTCGATTAAGTAAATCTCAAAACATTTCAAGTAATTTTGAAATCTTTTTTTATAACTTCTTTTTTTTCCATCTTATAAAAGCTAATAACAACTGCCTAAAACAGGAACATAATTACTGATGCATTTAAAAGCAGTGTGAGCAATAAAATATTAATGTTTTATTGAAGTAAAATCGAGCGAATAAAGAAATCTTCTAAAATTGAACATTTTTTTTCATATATTTGATAATGGGTTAGAAATATTCCATTTCTTATATGCTTGCGTTTTACATTTCGCAAAGAAATGGAAAAAAAAAGAAACTTTACGCACATTTATTAGAATTCTTTATCCTCGCTGATTGAGAAAACCTAAGCGAATCCATCGAAAAGTAATGAAAAAAATTCGTCGAGATATTATTTTAAGCAACCGTTACAAAATTGCATTCGCCGGATCGTTTATTTAAAAAGAGCATTTCCCGATTTCCTCTTCGTCCAATTACGATACAAAATAAATGAAATGTAATAAGTTAACTCTGGAAGGAAACGAACCATTTTGTTGAAGATGTTGTTATTATACTTTATGTATAATAGTTTAGAGAAAGATTTTCTGGTGTATAATGCCTTTGATAAAAGAAGATAATCTTACATTTGAAGAGCAAATTTCTTATTCCAATACAAAAAAAAATTCATATGAAGACATTAAATATATTGTTGAACGATTGAATTTATATTGGAAATACATTCAGTTTTTGTTTTAAAATTTTATTTTATAACTTTTTGATATTAAATGTACGAATATATTTTCCGATAACCTTTATTTCTGAATCTGTATTGTTATAAAGCGCGTTAAAAAATTCAATAGAAATGTTTTATAAAACACAATTTTATTAGATTCTTAAAATTTTGATTTTTTTAAAATTAACTATTTTCTACATTTTAACTCCTAAATTAAATCCATAATATTAATTGTCATATAATCCCGAAAACATCGTTTCACGAATCCACTACTAGATGGCGACATGCGTGTGGTACGAAATCTAATTAAATAAATCAATTAAATAATATTTAAGATATGATTATATTAAAATAGAAGTAATCATTGAAAATATAAAAGAATACGAGAGTTTAGAAAACTTAATTTATCATAAGAACCTAAAACTGATTTCAAGATTCTACTTTTACACAATTGAAACACGAAAAGAGAACGAAAAAATATTAAGTTATAAACAAATAAAGATATTAATAATAAGGTTTTTATATTTAGTCAAGATTTATTCAACGCCACAAACATGATCTAAGGTACATCAATAAATAAATAGAGAACGGATTTTTTTTAAAAAAATTAAAGTACATTAAAGTTCTAAGTTTTACATAATCGAATTCTTTAATAAAATATTTATTTTTCTTTGTCTTAATATTACACCAGAGCTCTCGTGGCCTTAATTACGATATTATATAATAGAAGAAAAGGCGGAATACAAGACAATATTGAACCAGCAGGTGTGGTTTCCTCAAATTTTTCTTGCTCTAAAGATGTTATCCCAAGAAGGCCTTAAAATAGCCCAAGTGTTGCTTCAAACGGGACGTTAATGTAACTAAACCAAACCAAACCAACCCAAGAAGGCCTTGTATAACATTTGAGTGCAATAGTTATGAAGTATTAACCCTTTGGCGTGAATATAGAATTTTTATTGAATATCTTATGCCACACTTGGCG
>JAPMOR010105449.1:0-35369 GCA_026543865.1 Argiope aurantia | reverse complement strand
AATATCCTGTTTTTTATATTCTAGTAATTTCTATTTGTTACATAAGATTTCTGGCGTCCGCGACAGGACTTTATCTCTTTGAAAAATGTTTAAAGCTGTGATAGGATTTAAAAAAGAAGATTTAATAGTCGTTGCTAAAGAGATTGGCGAAACTGTGCCAACTAAAACGACAGTTTCGGAACTGAAAAATATAATAGTGAACAGTAAAGAATATTTACAAGATCCGGACTTTGTAACTTCGGTTTTAGTCAATACTATCGCTGATAGAAAATATGAAGAGGAGCAAAGAAAACTCAAATATGAAGAGGAGCAAAGAAAACTCCAATACGAAGAGGAGCAAAGGAAACTCCAATTCGAAGCGGAGCAAAGAAAACTCCAATTCGAAGCGGAGCAAAGAAAACTCCAATACGAAGAGGAGCAAAGAAAACTTCAATATGAAGCAGTTGAAAAAAGAGAAAAACGCCAATTTGAATTGGAATTGGCGAGAATTCAAGCACAAACCGCAACTTTAAGCCAAAATGAAACTCAACCGCAATTGCAGGATACAAATGGCGTCAAGAAGAAATTCCATCTTCCAAAATTAGAATTTCGTGTATTTTCTGGAGATTTAAAAGATTGGCTATCATTTTGGAGTCAGTTCGAGCATATTCATCAAGATCCAGAAATAGCTCCTGAAAATAAGTTTCAGTATTTAGTGCAAGCAACGGTGAATGGATCCCGAGCAAGAGAAGTAGTAGAAAGTTTCCCGCCAACTGGCGCGAATTATGAAAAGGCCGTTGAAAGCTTAAAAGCTCGTTTTGGAAGGGAAGATCTTCTAGTTGAAGTCTATGTAAGAGAGCTTTTAAAGTTAATTATATCAGTTCAGAAGAATGAGAAATTTTTAATGACATCATTGTATGATAAACTTGAATCTTACCTCCGAGCGTTAGAAACCCTGGGCGTCACGACTGATAAATGTGCCTCCATACTGTATCCAATGGTTGAATCGTGTTTCCCTGAAGAGTTTTTAAGAGCCTGGAATAGATACCCCAGATCTTCTTCGTCAGCTGATGCTAAGGAACGACTAACCAATTTAATGCATTTCTTTAAAACAGAAGTTGAAGGAGAAGAAAGAATTAATTTGGCGATGGCGGGATTTGGCTTAAGCGAGAAAAGTAAAAGTAATGCTCCAGTTTTGAAGAAGAAACAATTGCCTATTGGCAGGGGTAAAATACCTACAGCCGCCAATTTGCTGGCGACTTCAGCCAAAGACTCCAAAAAGTCTTGTGTCTTTTGTTCAGGCACTCATTCTAGTGCAGACTGTTTTTCTGCTCAGAAGATGAGTTTAGCCGATAGGCTAAATGTTTTAAAAGAAAAAAATTGTTGTTTTGCATGTTTAAACCCGGGACATTCTATTCGCAAATGTCGTATATTTTTGAAGTGTATTGTCTGTGGAAAGAAACATGTACCACTACTTTGCGAAGCGTTAGAAACTCGAAAACATGAGCCCCAGATTACTGAGCAAAAAGAAGCAACCAATGATGTTAATATGTCGAATATCAATTTCGGTCCAGAGGTTTTTCTTCAGACCTTGAAAGTAAAATTGATTTCAGATAAGAAAGAAGTTATCGCTAGAGTCATTCTATATTCAGGTTCTCAACGGTCATATATTTTGAAAAGTCTTGCCGAAGAAATGGGATATCCTCCTATGGGAAAAGAAATGCTTGTGCATTCTTTATTTGGTGGTGTAAAATCGGAAAAATTTGAACACACACGTTACAGAATAAGAATGAGAAACCTCATGAATAATTTTACATGTAATTTTGAAGCATTAGATCAATTAGCTATTTGTAATGATGTTACACCTGTTAATCCCGGTCCGTGGATGGAAAATCTTCATAAAATGAGCATAACTCTATCGGATGTTGGAGATAAGCCCAAGCCGGTTCAGATTCTTATAGGAGCTGATCTTTATGGAAAGTTTTTAACTGGTCAGCGTAGAGTTTTATCAAGTGGATTAGTAGCTATTGAGACTTCACTTGGGTGGACTTTGTCAGGAAAGGTGCCAGGAAAAAATTGTAATTCTAGTAATGCCATGTTAGTTACATCTCTTTTTGTCAAAGAGCTTTATATTTCGGAATTATGGAAGTTAGATTCTATTGGGATCAAGGATCCAATTGAAAAATTATCAAAAAGAGAACAAGAAGATTTGACTATAGAGCATTTTTTGCAATCTGTTCGGTACAATGAAAATCAACGTTATGAAGTTCATCTGCCTTGGTTAGATAATTGCGCACCACTACCTGACAATTTTGAACTGGCTGAGAGAAGATTGGAATCCACAACCAAGAAACTGATCCACGAAGGTTTATATAATGAATACGACAAAATATTTTTGGAATGGTTAAATGAAGGTATCATTGAAGAAGTGCCAGGTAACGACATTAATCTTCCAGGAAATTACTTACCGCACAGACCAGTTATCAAAGAAAGTAGTTCCACCACCCCTATCAGGCCGGTATTTGATGCTTCAGCTCGAATAAAAGGTCATCCATCGTTAAACGATTCTCTACATAGTGGTCCTAACTTAATTGAACTTATTCCTGATATCTTGTTACGATTCAGAGAAAAGAAAATTGGTGTCACTGCGGACATTAGAAAAGCTTTTTTGCAAATTAGCATCTGCAAAAAAGATAGAGATTTTTTAAGATTTTTGTGGTGGACCAATAAGAATTGCCAGGTCCACAGGGTTTTCCGCCATGCAAGAGTGGTATTTGGAGTTCGAAGTAGTCCATTCTTATTAGAAGCTGTATTAAAGTACCATCTTGATAAAAATTCCGACGTCAACCCTTTTGTGACTAAATGTCTTTCAAAGAGTTTCTATGTAGACAATCTGGTAGCAAGTGTTCACGATGAGTTGGAACTAAAGCGGCTTATTGATGTCTCTAATGATCTTTTGAAGAAAGCTGGTTTTGAGCTGCAAGATTGGGAATGTTCACAGTCTCAAGAGGTAGATTACAAAATTTATTGGGACTTCAGTGGTATAAATCTGAAGACATTCTCTCAATAAATCTGAAATGGCTAGATGATATAAATATTGATAACATTACAAAGCGAACGATGTTATCGATCACCCACAAAGTATTTGATCCATTTGGATTTGCCACGCCAGTAATGCTCTGCCCCAAGATTATGTTACAGAAAACTTGGAAATTGTCTCTAGGATGGGATGAAGAAATTACTGGCTCTTTAAGAGAAGAGTTCATCCAATGGTTCACAGAGTTAAACGCCTTAAAAGCGGTGCGTGTTCCTCGCTGGATCAGCTTCAGTCCAGATATCAAAAAGAAATGCTCCATTCATACTTTTTGTGACGCAAGTAAGGATGCCTATGCTGCTGTTACTTATTTAGTACACGAAGGTAAAGATAGAAACGTTCATTTCTTGACGTCTAAATCAAGAATCGCCCCTTTAAAATGTGCAACGATACCTCGATTAGAGCTCCTGGCTGCATTGATGGGAGCGAGATTAACAAAATCCATATTAGATGCTCTTGGTTGGACCGATATAGAATGTTTCTATTGGACAGATTCAACAACTGTTCTTACATGGATCACCAAAGAAGAAAACTGGTCTGTATTTGTTTATAATCGGGTGAAAGAGATACGAAGAATAAGCCAACCTACTTCTTGGCGCCATATCTCTGGTGTTAAAAACCCAGCTGATTTACCATCCAGAGGATGTAAAGCCAATTATTTTGTCAGAACCCGATGGTGGGAGGGACCTGAATGGCTAAGTGAATTTCATGATGAGGGACCTTCCGAGAATCTTACACAGAATGAAGATGAGATTCTGAAAGAGCGGAAGAAAAGTACAGTTTCAGCAACGGCATCTGCAAATCAAGAACCATCTTCTGATTGGTTTCACCAACGCTTTTCGAAATATGAAGATATGGTCAGGTTAATTTGATGGATTATGAGGTTTATTCAAAACTGTCGGTCCACAAAAGAAAAAAGAAATTTAGGTGAACTTGCTGCAAGTGAATTCAGTAAAGCCGAATTAACAATTTTCAGAATTATACAAAAGGAAACGTTTGAAGGAGATAGTGACAAGAAGTTAAAATCCCTCGCAGTTTACAAAGATGAAAATGATTTATTACGAGTTAAAACAAGCATAATCTATAGAAAAGATGCAGAGAGTTTTAGAAAACCTATTCTGTTACCATCAGAACACGAAGTTGTGTCCAAACTGATACGCTTTCACCATGAAAAGAACTCACACTGTGGAGTACAAATCTTATTAAATATCTTGAGAGAAAACTACTGGATTTTACGTGGAAGAAAATCGATTAAAAGGATTATCTCAAGCTGTGTCATTTGTAAGAGGTATAGTTCAAAAAAGCTCGAATGTGTACCAGCTCCTCTTCCAGAAAATCGAGTGCGTGATGCTGCAGTTTTCCAAATAACTGGCATTGATACCGCTGGACCCTTGTTCCTGAGAGGCAAACAAAAGGTATGGATATTGCTGTTTACATGTGCTATTTTCAGGGCAGTTCATTTAGAGCTTGTATCCAGCATTTCAACAGAAGCTTTTCTAATGGCTCTACGCAGATTTGTAGCTAGACGAGGAAGATGTTCCACAATATACTGTGATAACGGCACTAACTTCGTCGGCGCTGCTAATATTCTCAGTTCACTCGACTGGAAAAAAGTCATAAGACATGGTACTGTCAATGCCATTGAATGGAAATTTAACCCTCCAACCGCTGCATGGTGGGGCGGATGGTGGGAGAGGCTGATTCGAATCATGAAAGATCTTTTAAGAAAAGTATTAGGGAGAGCCTCTTTAACCCAGGAAGAAATGACAACTATTTTGTGCGACTGTGAAGCCATTATAAATTCCAGACCCCTGACCTACATCTCGGAGAATGATACAGATTTCACTCCTATCAGTCCGTCTATGTTTTTAAAAGATATTAAAGAATGGTCAGTTCCTGACCTTGATGTAGCTGAACACAACAGTCTGAATAAAAGAATTAAATACAGGCAAGTTATTCGAGAGGATCTCAGAAAAAAGATTCCGTTCAGATTATTTAGGACAACTAGTTCAAAAAGGAACGACCAAGAAAATTAGACCAATCTCCGTTGGTGACATAGTGCTTATAGGAAGTGATAACATAAAGAGAATTCACTGGCCTTTGGGAAAGGTCTTGGAACTACTTCCTGGCAGAGACAAGAGGGTACGACTTGTTCGAGTGAAGACAGCTAGTTCGACTCTATTACGGCATGTACAGAGAATCTATCCTTTAGAAGTAACATCATCCGCAGAGATTTCTTCTAAAATTATGACAAAGTGTTCTTCAATGACCCAAACTGCAAGTGATACCAACCATGATGAGGTGGATATTAGATATACGAAATCTGGAAGGAAGATACAAGTGCCCGATAGACTAAAATTTTGAACATTTGGAATTCATTTTTTTTCTTTTGACTCTAAGATTAAATAAAAAGTCTCTAAATTAGACATATAAGATTTTGATTATATTCTATAATCAAAAGGTGGGAGGATGTTAAGATCACGTGATATTTATTTTTATTCTCGTATAATTAATTGGATAATACATTTATTATTTGTTTAATTTCACGTATTTGATATTTACTTTATTCAAGTGATATTTATTTATATTTTTTATCGTCTGTTATATCAATTTGATTGTTTGTTCTTATAAAAAATTGGCAACATGTAAAATATCGTTTGATGCACAAAAAATGTTTAGAATAATTAATTTTATTTTTTTTGTAGTTCTAAAGATTTTGAAAAATATGTTGCTTGGAGAGCTCGTAGCTCAAGTAACAAATAAACAACGTATATTTCTTTTTTAATCCAGTGTTTTTATTTGCGCAGCATTTGAAAAGTTAATATCCTGTTTTTTATATTCTAGTAATTTCTATTTGTTACATAAGAACTATTGTTTTATCATTATCAATTTCGATTTTTAAATCCAGAAAGGTAGCCTGAAGTTGATTTTTATTCGTTTCTGTTAGAATTAAATCTTTTGGATAGCAATTAGTTACAATATTAGTATTGTCGAAGTTAATCAAAAGTAGGTCATCAATATATCTCCACCCGTTTATCAAATTATATTTAATTACTTTTTTCTCATAGTAATGTAGAAAAATATTAGCCAAAGCACTTGAGAAAGCTGTTCCCATTGGAATGCCTTTAACTTGTTTATAAAAATTAATACCATTAAAAACGTAATTTTCAGTAATATTAAAATTACATAACTCAAGCCAGTTATTTTTAGGAATGATATTTTCATTTAAATATTCGTCATAGATAAAAGTGCAGACTTTTATTAATTTTTCATGAGGTAGATTAGTGTATAAATTTTCGAAATCAAAAGTAGTAAGTTTATTAATGTTGTTATCTTTAAGAAAATCCAGAATTTCTTTGTTACTAGAAATAATAAAGTGGTCTTCATCTTTTATTTTGTCCAGGATAATTTTTAAGTATTTAAAGAAATGTTTACCCGTATAGTAATTATAACTGCCAGTGCTACAGGTCACGAATCTGAATTTTAATGGATTTTTATGAAATTTAACTGTTGGGAATAAATAACTGTTGGGAATAATAAATATCTTAATGGCAGTTTTTATTGATGGAATAAAATTTTTAAAAAGCGATTGAGTGAAATGGTTTGAGTCCTAGTCCATCAACAATATATATAAATATGTACTTCTTCAAAGGTAAGGGGAGGGGGAAATCTTCGTAAATTACTCGTAACCTCAAAAGAACTTTAATCCACAATTAGTATATCTGTAAATAATATTTAAATCGCAAAAAGAGCGCCTTTAAATGGTATTTAATCAGTAGGTAATGTACCTGCAATATATATTTTCATTCAATTGTAGTAAGTTATTAGTAATATAAAATTTAATTCACTACTTAAATTTTAATTTTTTATTTTAAAATTGTGTTGAAAACATTCACTAAAGTATTCTGATACAGATAAAAATGAGCTGGTAGAGCAAATTGTAAATTAATTTATAATTTTGAGTAGCGTTTATTTGATAAAGTGATTGAAAATACCCTGTTTCGTTATCGGATGCAGTATTTCTATAAAAAATTACATAACTTAAATTCTATTATTCATAAAAAAATTAAGAAAACACAGATGTGGGGATCCAAATAAATAGGCCTTAAAACAAAACAATAAAAAACTCCATTTTTTTTAAAAAACCAATCCGTCTTTTTAATGTAGTAAGATTTCTTCAACCCTCTTGTATGCTTTAACGCTTATCCAACAACATAGCGGCGGAAGAAAGCAGCAACACGGTTGCGTATGATAACCGGACTTACCTACGAATGAAATAGATTCGCCCATCCAATCCACAACCGTGTTGGGCTTTAGCCGCTAGTTATTTAAACCATGGTTCACTATTGCTGTGCAATTGGATGCAAAGAAAAAGCTTCTAAGAATTGTCTTGTATCATTTCACAAGTATGTACAATAAACATATTCTGTTTATATCCATTTTAAGTTAATTTAAAATTTCGTAACCTCGATCACTCAGTTATTTTGGTGTTATAACTGAATAATATTTCATAGTTTGGTTTGATTATTGTATTAAATTTATTTAATTTGTTATTAAGCTTCATTTAAACTTATGTAACTGCATTATATTTTTTACTTGCTTTATTTTAATCTCGAATGTGTTGCAAGTGCTTGGCTGCAAGCTTGGCGTGATTTTTTCTCGCCAATACAAGTGTTTACATAAACATTGACCGATTAATAATTGTGTATTTACTTTAGTGGAAATAAAGTTCCTTATTATTTCAAATATGTTATTCCTTTTTGACATAAATATTCGAATTGTATTATATCATGAACGATATTAAATATAATCTAAATTTTGCAAAACAATTTTTTTATTGCATGTTTACCTTATAGAACAATTTTCCTTAACAATGCTTTATAAAATAAAAGAGCGTACGATAAAATTTCACTATTTAATTACAAATATACATAATAATTGACAAAGATTTATAGTTTTTATCGGTTTTTTGTTGTTTTAGGAATTTTAATAAGCACTTGTTTAGCTGTAAATATTCCATTTGGGGAGGGAATTTGTATAAAATATTCTATATTCATCATTTATATTGCAAATAAAACAATATAAATGAATTCATGATTTATATTGCATCATTTATATTGCAAATTTATATTGAATGAAAATATAAAATAAAATTTTTATCAAGCTTTCCGAAGGAAGAAGAAAGGCGAAAATTATGGTTGTCCAAATTGAGACGGGAAAATTTCACTGTGACAAACAACACTAAAATATGCTCGAAACATTTTACTTCCGATTCCTTTGATCGTGAAAAATTGGGAGGTACATGGCTGAAGAAAACTGCAGTACCAACTTTGTTTGATTTTCCTGATCATTTACAATCCAATCCTTCAAGGAAGAGAATGATTCAAAATGTAATTACACCACTGCCTGAGATTGAATCATCGAGTAAGTGCATTTGATTTTGCTGCTCATAAAAAAATTTAAATAAAACATTTATGATAAAAAAATATAATCAAATATTGTAAGTGTATAATTTTATTAATTAGCAAATTCTTCATAAATAAATTAGTGGGCCAAGAATTCAATCTTATGCAAAATACCTAATCGTAATATTAATTATATATCATTTTAATATTTAAAATCTATATTTTAAATTTATAAATATTATTTATTCTTTTTTTAATTATTGTAAAATAAAATTCTTACTTACAAAAGTTTGTTTTTTTAAATTTTACTTTAAGTTTTTGAATTGTAAATGCAATTTTATAAATACTAACTTTTTTTGTAGTTCTTTTTATTAAAAGAAAAATTTTCTCAACTGTATCATAAGCTTTATTCAATCACAGAAAATTTGTTTATGAGTCACACCAAATATGTTGTATTTTTTTAATTTAACATTTTTGTACTTTAATTTGATAATATATGTTTTTGCTTAATGTTTATATCATAATTTAGAATTATATACCATTTTCCAATGAATGTAAAACTTTGACAAAATAAGAGTCAAGATCTTGCTATTTGATTCAAATTTTATTGCTCGTCTATGTCCTAAACTATTTTTTTTTTAATTTTCATTCTGTAAAGAAAATAGAATAAAGAATAGAAAATCGTTTAATTGTTTTCATCAGAAATTGTTTTAATAAAAATCTATTGGACAAGAATTGTGATTTTTTATTTTTTGACATTGATTTAAATATTTTACTCACCCAGATGTTTATAAATTTACAAGAATATTTACAATTGTTAACTAATTTTAATTTTTATAAAAATAACTGCCTAAAATTAGATTTACATCTTTATACAAATAATAAATAGCAACAAAGTAGCTTTGACTGAGTTAGATTAACAAAAGATTAATTGAATTTCTTTCAAAAAAATTTGTTGTATGGCTCCATTCACTAAAATTACTAAAATGAACATTCTCCAGAATAAATATTTAGAATTATGATAATTAAGGATTTTATCTCTTTTCGAAAATAATTAAATAATCTCTGCTCAATTCTTTTTTTTTTTTAACTGGGATACTAAAATAGTTTTTATGGGTATTCCTTTTTATACAAAGAATCAACAGATAAATGCTTTTAGAAAAGGTTTCCAACCAGTTTAAACTTAAAAAATAACTGTGATAGTAAATAAAATTATAAAAGACGTCTATAATATATAGTTTAAAATTCTATAATTTCCAATAACATGGATAATATTGATATATGCTTATGCATAGTATCTTGGAGGAAAAAAAAAAAGACTTATGTCACTTTTATAATCTGTTTTTATAAAAGTTTTTTTTTATCTGTTTGAGATAATGATAGAAAGTATTTGAACATGTAATGTAAAATGCTAAGATGTTTTTAGGTAAGGAAAAGAAATAAAATCTTTACTTAAAGAAGAAAAATAATCACTTTTAATTAATGTACAAAAACAAAGTAAAAAAACTAAACATAATTTAAATCAACAAACTCGGCTACTTATGTAAAAAAGAAAACATTATTTTCAAAACCAGTTTACTTAGTTTTCAAAGAATGAATACATATATATATATAAATAAATTGTTTAGGAAATGTTTACCGTAAATGAAAACCGACTGAACCCAATGCCGGGAAGCAAAATGTTGTGTGGCAGTTTTTGAGTATACCAAGATTTGCAATATGGCGCCAAAAAAGGCCAGATTTCTCACATGTGACTTGGCTCATGTTGCGTACACTTGTTTAGACTAGAAACAAGCGACTAGCTTCCTCCATTTATATCAGCTCTACGATTTTAAGAGTATTTATTAAGATATATTAAAAATGCCAAAAATTTTTTACTCGCTGATTTTTATTCTGTGTATTAAAACTGTTAAATATTGGTAAGGCATTTTTTCTGTTTCTCTTTTAAAAATTGTATTTTCTTGAACAAAATTGTAGAGCTATTTTTTTTTTATTTTATTTAAAGTTGTTTGAAAAATGGAATTTTTATTATGGGCTTCTAAGCTTTGAATTAGTTAAGTTCCTTATTTTAAATATAGTGAATAATTGAATGAAATATTTACAACAGAAATATTTAATTACTTTTTATGAATCAAAATATTACCATATATACATCAAAATGTCATTATATATTTTGTTGAAAAATTCATAAGAATTGCGAGATTTCATATATTAATTGTATGTCGGTGATTAATCACTAAAAAATTGCCATAGATATCATTTTTAAAGCAACCAATGTTTAATAACTAAAAATGCATGTTAAATCTGCTGACTGTTTTTCTCAGTGAGATGCAATGAAGCCTAAGTTTGCAAATGATATGTAATGTATGTAAAAAGTTGTAAAATATTCAAATTTCCATTAACATTCAGAGATATACTAACAACACTGTGTTAAATTTCAATGGTGTTTTTAATTATATTCCTATAAGTATATACAAATATTTCCAAGGTGTACTATGTAAATATTGTAAACCTTTTGCTTCTTCAGTTTAGATAATTATTATATTTTATGATAGATGCTAAAAATTGCTTGATATGATTATCTGTTAATATAAAGTTACTCTGCCCACAAGGAAGATAAATGTTTTCTTGATCTTTAATTAAATCAAAACTTCTTCATAATGGAATTTTTGTAAACTATATAAGCATTTTCTTGGTGAATTTTGTTTGTGCTGACTGGTTATAACTTTTTAAAAATTTATTTTAAATAACTAGCATAATGTGTTGTTTCCCATTCCATGAATTAATTGGAAAGCTTTAGGATACATGATGTTTCATATATTTATTTTTCAGTTGATGGTAAAATGAACAATTTTATTCTTTCTTCAAGACTGATATTTCTGAAGTTTACTTTTTATTAAAAAAATATTGTTAAATAATTGCTTTTTTAACAATGAAAAAAATGCAGTCATCCACAAAATAGATTAAAATAGGAATTCTAAAGTATTAAAACTGTTGATAAGAATAATCTCATTATTTAATGTTACTTTTTTTAAAGGTTCTTTCATGAATTTTTGCAGTGTCAAATTGAGTTTTTTTTATCTGAAATTTTAAAGCATACTTATGTTTTTACTGTATTATTGTGTTTGAAATTTCTGTTTTGGAGTATGCTAAAAATAACCTAATACATCCTTTCTCATTCTGTGCAGAAGTTTTAGTTATGTCTTCAAGTGAACAATTGGGGAGAAGTAGAAGAAGGATAAAAAAAAAAGAATGCCCATGTTGCATATCAACATCAAAATCAACATTCGAGAAGACAAATTCCAAAAGTGATATTAAGAGACAATTGGGTATATCACTTTTTCCCTATAAATATTTAATTAATGTTTTCTTGATTTCTCTGTTTACATTTTCATCTCGTGCTTAATTTTTTTTTTTTTTACTGCTTTCATTATGAATATCTTTTTTTAATGTTTAATTGTAAGGAAAGTATTATTATGCAGATTCAACCAATTTTGTAGTTAAAAAACATTTATGTGAGAAGTGGTATTTTTTCCCCCCAATTTAAAAAGGGTTAATTTTTTCCCCTTTGAATTGATCAATAACGTCATAGTAAATATCCCCCCCCCCCTGGTAAAAATATCTGAAACTAAGTCAATCTGTTATAAATAAGCAGGTTTAAAGTTAGCTGATTTTCAAGTATATTGAAATATTTTTTAATGTATTTTTAATCATTTAGAAATAGATTATGTACTTTAAAAAATATTTTAGCTGGAAATTTCCTCTAAGCTGAAGCTTATTTTAGTGTCTTAACTGAGTTCATCACATGTTATAGTTTATAAGGATAAATATGTCTACTACCTTCTTTCATATTAGCATAAACAAATCAGCTTCTATTGTCAAATAACATGACTTAAAACTAGAGAAATTTGTATTGAAATCAATGCAAGCAAAATTGCTCTTTAAAATGCATGCAATTGTAAATACAGGTTAAAAGTATTTATATTTAAGCAAGCAAGTTGTAGTGTTCAAGGGTTTTATCTTTTGTCATAAAAATTCATATTTTTCTATAAATGTTGCTTCAATGAAGTGAGCGTAATATATATATAATGTAAAACATATTTTAAAACAGTTTTGTGACCGAAGAGAGAGAAGACACTTCGAAATTTTAAACTTTACTTTTATTCCATCTCGGGAGGCATAATTTATGTACAAGAAGCGCAGACAAAACTGCCGTCCATTTGCAAGTGATACAAGAACAGAAGTAGACTGAAATATTTATCCCCAATGATTGTATACAATGATATTCTGATAGGGATTCTTCTACATGTGTTGATTCAGGATCTTTTTAAAATCTAGGTATCTTTTAAAAAGAATTTGCTTCGCTTGCCAATTTTTTATTCCTTCACTCAGAGTGTGGGAACCACAGATTTAAACATTTTTACAGAGCTTCTGTAGCATTAATTAAATAAAAAGGATGGAATTGGATAAGGAAATAAGAGAACATTTTAGAATGAAGTTATTATGGGCTAAATTAAGATAAAACTTTGAGAATTAATTAGGGTTTAATTTAAATTTTAAATTATTACATTATTAGTAATACAAATTCCCCTCACCGCAAGACGTGAAACTGCATCGGGGCTCTGGTTTCACTGGTTAACTCTTTCATATTTCTGATTAGTTTGTAGATGATGTGAAAAGGTTATCAGATGCTTGACACTGTAATTTCTGTGGAAATACTTGAATTTAAATAAGGTAAAAGCACCATTTCTATCAGTTAATAATTTGGAAGTACCTGAATTTGGAAAACTTACTTTAATAGATTAATATAAGTTTCAGAATTTTCATTTTTGGAAGGAAGCATATCTAATTGCATGATCAGTTACTATATGAAGAAACTTTTTAGTTTAATTGTAATAATTAAATCCAACAACAGTATCAACAGAAAGATATTCAAAGGGACGATCTGTGAGAGGCACAGCCTGTAAATGTCAATTTTTTTTTTCTTCTTTTTGATGAATGCCTGCTTTTTCTTTTGAATCTTTTTTGATGTAACAAACATCACAATGTTTGACAAAATTGCAATATCTTGAGTAATATGGGGCCAATAATATTGAGGAGTAATTAGATTGATCATTTTTTGTGTGCCTGGATGCCCAAAGTGTTCATGAGCATTTTGTGATACTTTTCTTCTAAGAGAAAAAAGTATAACTATTTTTAACAAATTTTTCTTTTTAACTACAAGTACATCAGTAATATTTTTATATTTAATATTATTCAAATTGTATAAATTTTGATAGTGTTTTATCTCATCCAATTCCAATAAATGTACAGTATGCTGGAGGTATTGAGCAGTAGGGTGCCTTAAGCCAAACTAGAACAGCATGATCAGTATGAATTATGAATTTTTTCTAATGTAAATAGTAATAAAATTTATCAAAAACATCTACTATTGCTAAATATTTCAACTCAGTTATATAATAATTTTTTGTAAGGGTGTAAAGTTCTTAAATGCTAAGATACAAGATGTAGTTTACCAGGCTGTTTTAGAGCAGCTCCAATTGCTACTTGAGATGCATAAAAAAAACATTAAGAAGTAAATTAGGGTTATATAGTTGTAACACTGGTTTAGTTATAAATTTACTTTCTAATATTTAAAAAGGTTTTTGACAGTCTTCTTTTTCTACAGATCTGACAATTGCCATGGTTATTTTTTTAAAGATGATTACTTAAGGGCTCTCTAATTTTAGCATAAGAATTAATAAAGTTATTATAAACATTTACAGAACCAAGAAAACCTTGAATTTGCTTAACATTTTTTGGAGGTTGTATTTTGTATATATATATATTCAATATTATGATTGTCAGGAGAAATGCACCCTTCTTTGACTTCATACCCTAAGAAATTTATCTTGAGAAAATACACATTTGGAAAATTTTAACTTAATATTTTCTTTATCAAACATTTGAAAAATCTGTTTTAAATTATCATGGTGTTCCTCTTATGAGTTAGAGAAAACTACTATGTTGTCAAAATAGTGACATACAAAATTTGAAAATTTTTATTTATTTAAAATTCTTTGAATAGTTCTATTGAATATGGCAGCTGCATTTTTAAAGCCAAAAGGTAGGACTTGAAATTCATATTCATTCACCTTCAGTAGTTACAAATGCCAATTTATGTTTATCTTGTTCATGCAAGGGTATGTACCAGTATCCACATGCCAGATCCAAAGTTGAGAAAACTTTAGCAATACTTAATTTATATAATAATGTATCTATTCTAGGTGAGGCTCTGCCTCAAATTTATAAAAGGAATTAATTTTACGATAATCAGCACAAAGTCTACTTTTTCTATTTTCATTTCTTTTATATTTTAAAGTTAAGGGGAGGAAAAATTACTAGTAGATTCCTTTATTAAACCTGCAGCTAACAAATTTTTTATTTGCTTAGTTATTTCTATTTCATTAGTAGCAGAGATTATACTAATGAAATACATAATTGAATACACCCCTTTGTGAAACTAGAAAATTGGATGTTAAATTCTAGGAGATTAAATCCTTATTCTACCAACATCATATTTATCTTTTGTAAACACATGAGAATTTTCTGATCTAAGAGGTAACACAGGTTCAGATAGTTTGTTTAGAATCAGATGGCAAAAAATTTCCTCTGAGATATTCACTACCTTGAATCATCAGTGCTGTTATTTTCAACAATATACAAAAACATGTAATTATTATTGGTATGCATTTTTGGTATTGCATTGGTAATAATTTTTTTTTATTTTGAAATATTTTATTCTTGTCACAGTCTATAATTTATGTAAACTACAATCTGGGAGCCCTAAGATTATATATGGTAAAGGATTGTCCATGATATATCATTTGATTTGACAAATTTTTAAATTAATGTCACAAATTTAGGTTAATTGGAACTTTCCATATGATTGTTTGACTCTGATGGGGTTTGCATTTTCTCTTGTCAAATTAAGTTTTTTTTTTCGCAATATCTGCAGATATAAAAGAAAGAGTAGATCCTGTGTCAATAACAATATTTATATTGGTATAAAAGTTAAATACATTTTGCAAGTTGGCTAGACTTCATAAAGATGAGATGTGTCCAAACACTAGCAACTGTCATTGCACTGTGCCAGGGGTCTCATTAGAAGAATTTAGTCTCATTTTAGGATTCTGAGAACAGCCAAAAGGGACTTCTGTGCATGGGGAAGTAAAATTAGCTGTTGTTGGAACATTAGTCACAAATTGGGGTTGTCTGGAACTTGTGCCCAATGATAGGTACTTGGAATACCTTATTGAATACAAATTCTTTAGGGAGAAGGTGGTAATCCCTGTTGGAAATGAAAATTATGATTTTGGTCATTGAAATTATTTCGACGTGGCCTTATTAATTTTGATAGTTTTGTCAAAATTATTTTGAACTCAAGGTACAAAGGAATTTTGAAACCTATAATTAAAGTTAAGATGCTGGCTGTCTTGCTCTGAATCGAGTTTCATTACTCCTGACTGGGTTTGATTCTGAAGGTTCTTCCATTTTTAAAAGTTTAGTTATTACTGTAAGCCATTCGTAGGGGTAGAAGGAGATTTTATGCTTACCAGTTGTTTTAAGTAAACTGGCAGCCCATCAGTGAGACCTTCCAGAACGAGATGTGGATTAAAGCCCAACTGTCTACCACAGTTTAATTTTTTATAAAAATAATCAACTAACTTATTTTTTGAGTCCAAACTTAAGTTGCGAAAAGTCAGAAAAATTAGCAATTTATTCAGCCGAATATTGTTTAGTTAATACACAGCACAGATCACCATCATTATCAATATTTTAGCAACAATTTATATAATGAGTTAAAGCTGACCCTTTAAGAAATTTGGCAATATTTTTAATTTTAAACAAGTCAGTTTTGTTTTTCTCTCTACAAATTTTATTGAAAAATTACAACCATAACTCCATTTTCATCCCATTTTCAGGATCAAAAACGAATATGGAGTGTTCTTGAGCTATTGTTTCATTTTCTTCTTTATCATTATGAATTTTATTTTCTGAAATTAGACCCTGAGGGTTAGACACATTTGTTTCATCTGGGTCAGTCATTTTTCCAGATCTTAAAATTATTAAGGTAAATTTCAAATAAAGCGCATAAATTTGTGCATAAAACTTTAAAAATGGATTTGATAAAAGACTCAAAAATTCAATATTTCAAATAATACTATAAAAAGATAATTTTCAATAGTACTAAAATTTAAATATGCAATTCAAAATAAAATAAAAATACACAATATAAATCTTGAATTTATGCTGGGAATAATAATATTAATGGATTCACTTATTTACTTTCAATTGTTGAATCGGGAATTTCTGCTGGTGTTTTTTGTTTTCCCCAACAATATTTATTTCTAGATGAATCACAGGAAGGTAAAATTTTGAATACTGGAATGTAGAGCTACACTTTTAAACTTGAAGAAAAATTATTATTGTGGTGATTATGGAACACAAAAATGACGCCTGAAATCTGAATGGGTCATTTGACACAAGCAAGGAGCTTGAACTTCTTGAAGATACGATAATAAGGAGCCCCAGAGCAGGAATGTAGGAAGCGGTCACAGATAGCGAAGGGTATACCAACTGTGTCAAAGAATTTCAAAATCGTGGCCGGATCCGAAGGCAGCGTAAAAGCTACGCGAAGGGAAACAATGTGGCCGGTTAGCCGGGACGCAAAGCATCGGTGAGCCGCAACGCAGCATCGAATTACTTCTCTTCCCAGAGATTTAATTTTAATTCTTTAATAATTTGAGTTTTTAAGCTTAGAAAATCCATTCTGTCGACTCTTTATAATGCAGACACATAATCTTTGAGTAGTTTCATGACCGAAGAGACAGAAGACGAAATTTTAAACTTCACTTTTATTCCATCCCGTGAGGCATAATTTCTGTAGAAGAAGCGCGGACAAAACTGCCGTCCGTTCACAAATTATACAAGAACAGAAGAAAACTGAAATATTTATCCCCAGTGATTATATACAATGAGATTGTGATAGGGATTTCTGTACACGCGTCGATTTAGGATAGGGAAATCTAGGTATCTTTTAAAAGAATTCGTTTGGCAGACAGTTTTTTATCCTTCACTCGGAGCGTGTGAATTGCTAATTTAAGCATTTTTACAAAGCTTCCGTTGCATTAATTAAATGAAAAAGGTGGAATTGGATCAGGAAATAAGAGAACATTTTAGAATTAAAAAATATGGGCTAAATTAAGGTAAAAATTAAGAAATTGATTAAGTTTAAATTAGATTTTAAAATATCATTACATATATATGCATAAATTTGTAGATGTGTGACTGAAAAGAAGAAATTTTTGTACTAGGAAAGTAGTGATAAATTTGTCTTTTTACATCATGATACAAGAATAAAAGTGACTGAAATTATTCCTTTCAGTGATTTTGCTGTTAGATTCTGATAAGGATTTCTTCCCTAGGTGTCAATTTATGCTAGTGAATCTCGGGTATTTTTAAAAGAATGTGTAACCCTTCCCTCGGAGTGTGAGAAAGGCTTAAATTATCAATTTTCCATAGCGTTTGTTAAAAATAATTAAATAAAGAGTGGGAATTATATTGGTAATTAAGAGAATATATTAGAATGAAGTTAATATGGAATAAATTAAGAAATTAACGAAGATTCATTTTATGTCAAAAAATATTACATTGTGTGTGTGTGTGTGTGTTTTGATATCTTAATCTAACTGCTGGAAGATTTCTAAGAATTTAAATCAGCATGTAACAAAGAAATCCCTATCAAAATCTCATAGTAAAACCACTAAGTGGGAAACTTTTGATCTCTTTTATACTTGTATCACGATGTAAACGGACGTCAGTTTTATCATTGCTTCTCTCTTGTTTGTAAAATGCCTCCCGTGATAAAATAAAGTGAAGTTAAAATTTCAGAAGTTTCATCTTTTATTCAATTACGCAATTGCTGAAGTAAATTTGACATTATATATAATTTTTATCTTAAATTATTTTTGCCTCGCGATACATTTCTTAATACGTACGCGTAATTGGCCAGTATTTATTCTAAAATTTTCCCTTATTTCCTTATCCAATTCACACTTTTTTTATTTAATTATTATTTCTAATATGCAATATTTAAAAAAAAAATTATTGCAATTCTCATGTTGCAAGCGAAAGGATAAAAAATCCCTAATGTACACTACAGTCCTTCCAATGCTCTTCTGTGACTTTGCTCATGTGCCCCTGTGTGAACAGACTTGTTCCCTTCTTTATTTCCTGTGTATCTATTTCCTGTGTCTCCTGTAGATAAAAAAAAAAAAAAAAAAAAAAAATGGAATTTCCATTTGTTTTCTTGTCGGCCACTCATCTGCAAACTTAAGTTACATCTATATATACATATATATTATATAGTATTAATAAATATATTTAATTTTAACCTGACAGAATATCTTGTTTCAAAAGGATCAATACAGAAGAATATCATATTTTATTTTGCTTCAATATTTCATTATTTTTCAAACCAATAATAGCTTTTATTACATTGTTAATTTAAACGAATAAATATATTTATTTAAAATAATAAAATTGTCACATCTTATTTTTGAAAACTTTTATTTTCTCCACTCCCACGGTGAAGGCTTATTTGAAAAAAAAAAAATCCTAAATAAATATTTCAGCAAAATTTTTAATTTTATTTTACTAATTTTGAGGTTGTCGGTTAGAATGCTTTATTTTCTTAAAATTGTGGTAAATGAGAATGTCGAGATTTTATTTTAAAAGAATTATATATTAGTATGTAAAATAGTCAAGTCTAAATTTTGGAATAAAATAATTTTCATGTAAATTTGGCTATACCATATATATAAAATATATACAGGGTGGTTATAATTAAACTTCCCCTATAAACATCATCATACAACGCAAACGGGTGAATGGATTGCAACGAAATTTGGTATATAGACTATGTACGAAATGCGCTCACGGAATTTCGGGGGAAAAAATTAGTTCCAAAATGTTCACCAGAGGGCGCCTTTTACGGAAAAACATTAATTTTAACACAATAGAAGACTAAAACGGAATACAAAAACAATATTAACATTTAGACTAGTTTCTAGTCGCCTTATCATCGAACCGCATTAAGTAAAGGTAAGGAAAAAATAACAGTTTAGTTTACAGAAACAAGAACAAATTAGGACGAAATTCGATAGAAGCAGTTGTTAATCGTGTCCAGGATGAGGTGAGAAAAGGTGCTCAATATGACAACCCTCATTCACCTGCAAAATTTCAAGTCGATGGATAGATTGTTCAACAGCAGATCGTAACTGATCAACACGTCCTAAAATGCAAAAGCTCCAGACGGCTGGAATGAGTCATCCAAAGAAGTCTGTCGATCACAACAGCCAAACGGGGAAAGTGATGTAGTTTCATACTGTCTCTATAGTAAACTCATCGTTTGGCTGTTATAAAATACTGATTCAATTAAATATAAAGCATATTTATCTTTATTCTATTTCTTAAAATTCAAATCGTATTTTAAAAATTTTATTCTAGCAATTATATTATGAAATATCAGTAAAATGCATCATTTGAAAGTAATTATAAGACTTTAATTTAAGAGTATACTGGCGAATTAATATATATTATTTCTCCCTTTTAAAAAAATGAGCATGCATTATAATTGAACAGTTTCATTAAAAAGCATTTTTGCAAGAGATATTTAAGCTCTCACCAGAAGAAAAATTCAAATGAAAGGATATTCTGGAGTGCAATATCTATATAACATCTCTCATAAAAAAATTGTCATGAATAAGAAAGTTTACAGCACTTTATTTAAAAACATTTTCACATGAAGTATACAAGCTCTCACAAAAAGAAAAATTCTAATCAAAAGATATTGTGGAGTGCAGTCTAAGCATCTGTTAGCTCGCAGTCAGCTACTATTCGTCAGACTTCTTCCTATGACTCATCCGCTCATATTTTAGTTAGAGCTGAGACTTTGTACTTTAGGAGGTGTTGAACTGATCAATTGTGATGCTTCTAGCATAAAACGTTATGGAGTTCTTTAAGTCATTCAACGTCGCAACAAGATACCGTCATCATTACAGCTGGAAACAACGACATAGAACATGACAACGGTTGCAAACGTTTCTTACCCTAACCTGTTTTCCATAAAGCTTCCTCTTCGCAAGCATGTAAATCCCGATATTTTTTCTTTGAATCGACAACTTTTCCCGTATTTACATTTTATCTGTACTACTCTTATAAATGTGAAAGTTTGGATGGATGGATGTTTGTTAGTCAATCGTGGCTGAACGGAATTGGAGGAAATTTAGCACAGAGATAGATTATAGTCTGGAATAGGACATAGGCTACTATTTGTTCCGGTTAATTGAGTAGTTAATTTTTTAATAATTAAAAACTAACTTTCCCGCAAAAAATCTGAGGCCAAATCCCTCCAAAAATGAGTAAGGCTTCAGTTTTTTCCCCGCACTAATGAGGTTAGGCTTAATATATTTTCGACCGATTATTTCAAAGGATTCTGTTTATTTTCTTGGTGTTTAATGCATTTCAAATTAAACATTGTTAATTAATCGATCTTTAGGATTCGTTCTGAAGTACTTTTAAATTAAAACAAAACAGATTAAAGGAAATTAAAAATTTCTAATCTGCATTGAGTTACCCCAACTGGCGTAGAAAATTCACGCATTTGCGTTACCCGAACTGGCGTTGAAAATTCACGCATGCGCAGTGTGTTCTGATTGTTGACAACTGTGTTTTCATTTTAATTAAAAGTTAAAAAATTATGTGTATTATACTGTTGTAGCTATCTCAATCTCGATCGATAAATAAAATAAACTTGGCTTGATTTTAAAGAAATATGAACTCGCTGTTTTGTTTTATTTCAGGTTACAATGTAAATGAATTGTTTTCAGGTTAGTTGTGTGTTTTTGTAACTAAATTGTATTTATGTTAATTATATATTTTTCGCTTATGCTTATAGTTTTAATTGCATCGGTTTTTAGGTTAGTTTTAATTTTTTTATTTGTTATTATTTGATAGTTTTTCGAAATGCCTAGAAAACGCAAATCTTAATCTTTCGAAAAGGAGTAATAAAGCCCGGGCTATGAAAATAGCTAGAAGACCTGTTTGCACTTTCAGTGAGCACTTGCGGACTTTAAACACCCTCCAGCTGTGGGATAAATACAAGGACGCTTTATCAAAAGATATCGTGCACAGGCTGGATGGCACTCACAATAACCTAATTATTAACGAAGCTTTGGTATTGATTGAGAATAAAATGATTTCGATATCTGAAAAATGTCTCACTGATTTCGGCCTACCCCCACGGCAGCGAAGAGGGAAATTATCAAGCGAAGTTGTGAAGGAGCTAAACTACGACACCTCGGTTTTAGAAACGCAGGTCAATGAAATGATACCACGGTTACTTTCCGAGCAGCGTCAAATCTACGAAACGATTCTGAACCGAGTAAATAATAGAGATGATAGATTATTCTTTCTTGACGCACCAGAGGGTACGGGTAACACGTTTGTGCTGAATCTCCTGCCAACCCAACTCCGCAAGGACCGCAACATGGCTCTGGCTGTATCTTCCTCGGGCATTGCTGCAACTTTGCTTAACAGTGGCCATATTGAACATTCCGTTTTCAAATTGCAGCTTAATCTTGCAAGCGAACATACCCCAACATGCAACATTACCAAAAACAATGACGGGGGAGTCTTTTTGCAGCAGTAAAAGTTAATAGTATGAGACGAGTGCACAATGTCGCACAAGCATGCATTAGAGGCGTTAAACCGCAGCCTGCAGGACATCTATGGCAATCAGGCGGTGATGGGCGGCTTTGTCGTTTTGCTTGCAGGCGATTTTAGACAGACACTGCCGATTGATCAGACCGTCAGTTCTCATATATACACATTAAAATTTCCACGCGAACGAAGTCGCGGGTAAATGTTATTTACTCATAATTCTTATTCTGGATTGTTATTATTTTTTCTTAATTCCGTTTTGATCGTTTATTGCGTTAAATGTAATGTTTTTCCAGAAAAGGTGCCCTCTTGTAGGCATTTTGGAACTAATTTTTTTCGTCGAAATTCTGTGAGCGCATTTCGTGTATAGTCTATATACCACAATTCGTTCATCCGTTTGCGTTGTAGGATACAGTTTATAGGGGAAGTTTAATTATAATGACCCTGTATATCATAACAGTGCTCTCTCAATGATTCTTAAACATACACTTTTAGTAATTCTATTTGTCTACTAAATTCTTTACTATAGGGTTATTAAATGGCTGATAAGTAAATTATTCCCTCTCACTAATGCTCTGCATAATGATGGTGCTGTACGACATCTATGAATTAAAACTGTAACAAAGATGGAATGCTCCTCCCCCCCTTCCCATTCTCCAAAAAATATATGCATTAATAGTGGGCAACAAGAAAAAAAATTTGACCATGGTGCTTCTTCATAATAGGGTACTTCTTCCTCTATTATAGTATATGTACTCAATTATCTGAATTAAAAAAATTACTAAAATAATGCCATGATGATTGATCAGTTAATTCCCTTTCAAAATCAATTCACCTTGTGTGAATTTGGTAAATCAGTTTGGCTTTATAAAAAAACAGTAATTTTAAATTTAATATTCTGATTGCAAAATGAATATTTGGATTCCTACAGATGTGGACGGCTTAGAATTAACGTTTTGTTATTTTGCAAACTTTTCTTTTTGTGCTATTGCACAATGTGTGTTTTGGAAACATCATCTTAAATTCTTATTCATTCTACATTTTATTGTTATTAAAATTTTTGACCATCTACCAGTATTCGATAACTTAATATCATCTGCTTTCTACTGTTTGCATATATATTTAATAAATTGTCACCCTTAGCTTTGATTTCCAAGATAAATGTAGTTTCATAAAGCTTAAACAAATAATTTCTGATTTAAAACTTTTGGTGATTTTAAGATGATAATAATTATTTCTCATGATTAAAGTTATATTTATAACTCAAGTATCCTGTGGTTAAATATTTATTTTTACATAAAAATTTCGTGACATATTAATTGAAGTTATTTATAAATCGTTGATTTAATTTGAAATAATTTAGAGAGAAAATTAAAGAAAAAAAAAACTGCTGCAAGATCAAATTTTGCCATAATGGGTTATAAAGCAGTGTCTTACTGATGCAGCGACAGTTATCAGATAACTACTATATAAGCTGTGCTGGAAATTTCTGGACCATTTTCTCAGAAACGCCTAGCTATTGCCCATTAATATTTCATGGAATGAACTCCTTGGAATTATACTTTCTTATAATCTCTTGAGTCCAGACTCAATTTTCCGAAGTGTATCTTCTCCTTATGTTATTTTACTAATGATGCTTCAGAATTATTTTTGGTAGTATTTTTTGGTAAAACAAAAAAATTAGTGATCAATTATTAAAATGTAGCATTGCTTTACTAAGAAATGCTGAATTTGATAATATGAATGAAATAATTAATCTAGTATAGAATAATTTTATGCTAAACTTTTAAGAATATGCACAATCTTATTAATTCTTAGCAAGAAAAAAACAATTAAAGTATTTCCATACTTTATTATTCGTTTAGTATTTAAAAAAAAGTAAGTTTTCCTTTTAATTAAGAAAATATTTTGCAATCTTTAAATTTAAAAATATAGTTAAACTTCTGCCTTGATATCTTTTTTTTTGTATTATTTTTACTAATAATATTTGCAGATATTTTTAAAATTGGCATTTAAGTTAGTTTTGCTCTTTCATAAATAATTGGTACTTTTCTTTCAGTTTTATTATTTCACTCTTTTACTTTCTAAAGTAAATGAAACTTTTACCCTTTGCATTTTAATTATTCCATACAAAGCAACATTTTGTTCTTAATAATCAAATGAATACCTGCCAGTGTGCAGAATCTTATTTTTAAAATGTTTCTGCTCCTCTTGCACATACTCATCCTGCGATTTAAAGTAATGCTCATTACGAACGCTGTGTATGTGTTTTCTTAAAAATAAAAATGGATTATTCTACACGGAAACATAATTGTGAAAATGCATGTATTTACTATTTTACTTAAACTTGAGGAATTTGTCTTATTGAAATTTTTGTGATTTCTTTTTCAGTTACCTGTACGATCTGCAAAAGGAGTTTTGCCAGTAAGGAGATGCTAAAGGCTCATGAAGCCAAGCACCATTACTTCCGTCACTGTCCTAATTGCCCGGAGACGTTTCGTCGAACACGAGCTTTTCTGCGGCATTTACAAAGCCATTTGAATATTCATCCTTATATGTGTAAAATTTGCTTGAATTTCTTTAGTGTAAAGAAATTGTTGCTGGAGCACAAAGAAGTGCATCAAAATGATCAAGGAGATGGCTTGTTTCTCGATGATGGATCCCCATTTGCTTGCAATAAATGTAATGCAATCTTTTCAAGCCCTTATGATAGAACTGTGCATCATAAAAATCATGTCTTGCGCTGTGGTTTTTGTCGCCAAGAAGTTGTTGCTTTTTCAAATTGTTGGGATCTTACATTACATATGCGCCGTGTTCATGCCCTTCAACTAGAAAGAGGAGTTATTTCTACGGAAGCTTTGGTAAGCACTGGTGCTGTGAACTTGGATGAAGACAGCGACAGTGACAGCATGGATGACTTAACGTCTTCTGATAATGAATCGCTTGCTGATACGGATTACAGTTATCAAAAGGAGGCTGCTAAACCAGTGTATACTCTAAAACGTAAAGACAAATTCATTTGTTTTATATGCTATGATTTATATCCATCTTCTGAGCTGTTGAAGGCTCACATGATAGCTCATAAATTTTATCCATGTAACTTATGCCCCAAATTTTTTGCTGATTCTGAGGCTGTTGAAAAGCATGAGTGTTATATTGCAGACTGAGGAATTATCATAAGTATGTGTGACACTTAAAAATAGCAAGGAATTTAAAGATTATTAGTTATTATTTTTCCCCCATCTAAAAAGTACCGATCTCTAAAGATTGCAAGAGTAAAAGATTGTAGTCATAGCTTCAAAAAACGAAACAATACCATTTGCAATCGTGTAATATGGAAACTTTTCCCCTTTTTTTATTCTGTACCTTTTTTCTGTATAGATGGGACCAGTTTCCATTTACTTGACAATGGTTGTTTTTCTTTGAGATAGATGCCCGAATCGCAGATAATGAGCATGCGCTTTGCTGAATGGGTTCTGCAATTCCATTTGTTGCGTACTGCTCGTTTTATGAGAAGGTAATAAGTCAAAACAGGCATGCCAAAAAATGGAAACATACAAGACTTGCCTGCCAGTCCCAAAGAATCATCATTGATGTTAGATAAAATTAATACAGGAAAAGATGTCGTGTCAAATCTGAAAACGTCAGATTGAATGTCCGATCAATTTCGAACTTTTTAGTTCAAGAACAATAATTAAAAGCTGAATGACGTATGTTCTGTGAAAGTAAAATAGCCAAAAAATGTGCCTTATTTGTTAAGGATGAGTTCTATGAAACTAATGGCTGAAAAATATACAGAAATATATGTCCAAATATACAGATTGGCGAAAATGAATTAATAAAAAAAAGTACAGTACTGTGCGAATTAATTGGAACAAACACAAAAATTTTCACAAATGTTGTTTAATTAGTATAGGTTTATTTACATGCACGGTATAGCAATCTAATGCAAAATACGTCCTACTCTAGCTTGAATGAGATCCTGTACACTGTTCGGCAGGGATTCCACTAAATTAGAACATAATTTTTGATCTCGTCATCACGAAACCAAACTTTTATAGCATTCTCAATCATTGTTTTCTTTGTTGAGTAGTTTATTTTACTCACACGTCTCTTTACAATGCTCCACAAATTTTTGATGGGAATTACATCAGGAGAATTACCGGCCTAATCCAAAAACCGTTATTTTCTGTTTTTGAAAAAATTTAGTTGTTAGCTTAGAAGTAGGGCATGGAGCAAGATCTTGTTGAAAGATACCAACACCACCAGCGAACGTTTGCATCATAGGCACAATTTTACTTTCTATTATAGAAATGTATTGTTTAGAGTTCATTATCCCTTCAACTGGTACTAAGCTGCCAGGTCCTCCAGAAGTAAAATAACCCCAAGCATCTGTTTCTGAGGATGCTTCACTGTTTGAATAAGATGTTGTTCCCTGATGGGTTCTCCGCCACTTCGCCTGACAAATCGTGGTCGAAACCCTTGCACAAGAAAATGCGTTTCATCGCTGAATACAACCTTCTTCCAATCTTGTGCAGTCCAGGATTGATATTTCCTGGCCCAATCCAAATGTTTTTTCTTCATTGCAGGTGTTAATAACTGTTTTTCGATTGGTTTTCTTGCAAATCTCCCAGCTTCAATAAGCCTTTGTCGAACTGTCGATGAATCCACCCTCATACCAGTAGGTAATAATTCTCTCTGAAGATCTCTACTTGTTTTTAAAGAAGCATTATACTTTTTGTACTAGAAAAAAGCAAGGTGTGGTCTTGCGTTTGCTCCCACATTTAACTCTTTCGTTTTGGAGACACTGTCCCAAAATTCTTTTCCTGATTAATAATCCTAGAAACACGGGATTTTCCAATTCCAACTGCTGCAGCAATATCCCTCACAGTCATAAAAGTACACTGACTAAGGGTAACAATTCTAGTCCTTTTCCTGGGAGTGATATCCATTTACACGTCTGAAGGAGGCAATTCACACAAGCGACCACTTCTTACAGCATCTAAAGGGAAAAAGTTTCGGCATGTCATGATCACGTGGTCAAATTGGTTTATAATAGCCTAGGGTAATCGCGCGTTCTAAGAAAATGCAATTGAAAACGGTTTGAGTCAGAAAATCCCCGAGAAAGGAATTTTCTTAAAAAATTTGTTTGTCCCAATTAATTCGCACAATACTGTAATCTTGCTTTGAAATGTTTTTTGTTGTTGAATGATAATTAAATGATTTGTATCTTGATAACTAAATTGTTTTGTATTTTATTTTACCAACGTCCTTAATTTTGAGTGACTCAGTTAAAGAGCATGAAAGGTAATATATCCCCCACCCCCCTAATATATAAATTGTTTTGCTAAATTCCAGATAATAAATAAAGAGAATGTTTTTTTTTTTTTTTTTGTATGTAAGTATAAACATTTTTTTTTTTTTTTAATATGCTATGATATCGAATAATGCTAAATTGTTGCTTCCTTTCTTTGCTTTTTCCATTCCTTAAAGTAATAGTGCATTATAACTAGCACATGAGTGTTATTCTAGGATTTCCTTGTATCTTGAATATATGTTCTGGGAAAACATAGGGAATTATTTTTACAGATTTGAGTGGCAACCTTGTTCACTTAAAAATATTTATTTCCATTTCTCCAAGATCTCACAGAATCTCGGTTCAAAAGTTTAAGAAAATGCGGAAACCAAAAAATATCTTTTTTATATGTTTCCGGTCATTCTTAAGGAATGAAGAAACGTTCTTTCGCAAAGGATGTCAGAACCCTCTTCACTCCAAATTACTTTGCAGAGTTAATTACCAGAGAAGCGAATACCAAGAATCGTTTGAAAATATCCCAGATATTATTTCCGTCAAACACTAAGCTCGAAACAGTGAACTAAACACAATCATAGCGCTCTTCGGGGACGGTATGAAGACTGACCAAATTTTTATACAAGAGTCTGGTAACTGATATTCTAAAAAGAGGTAGTTACTAATAATGTGACGTAAAAGATATTTAGTGCTGTTTTGAATGACTATTTCTCTTCAATAAATGACAGTGCCAATTGTTTTATGTATAAATTCCTTTTTTTTTTTTCTTTTTTTTTTTACTTTTTGCTACTTGAATTATTCATAATCACAATTATTGCACAAAAATTCATTTTTTATGATAGCCAATAAAACACTATCAATCAAAATTTAAAAAACTGTAAAGTGAAAAAGACAATCTAAAAATTTCTGCTTATAAGTTTTTTTACCATTTAATGAAATATTTCGTACTAGTGAAATTTATCAATCAACACTGTTCTATTAGCGAGTGAAAATGTATGTAATGCTCTGAAAGTATTAGATAAGGAAGAAATCGAAATTAATGTAATTGTATCGAAAACTGATTTCTGGATGCAAGTCAAACTAAATTATAATACCAGAATCTTCTGTAAATGGTGATATTGCTTTCTGGTCCAATTTTTTAACAGATATAATCATACGATAACAGGAAAAAAGGTTAGAAAATATAGGGATCAAAAATATTTCAAAATTGATATATACGTTTTGAAGTACAACTTATTTTGTAAGTCTTTTGAAAGCTTTTTTCACAGAATAAAATTAAAAAACTGAAAAATTGGCTTAAATTTTTATAAACAAACAAATTTATCAGTTGCTGTCGTTGCAAACAATTTTATCGAACATTTCATATTTCCTATTCTTGACTTTTATTGTATGAAATCATATTTCGAGATTTAGTATGATAATAATTTTCTTTTTGAGCGGTGTAATCCATTGGACGTTGGCTAAAAATTATTTATAATACCCAAAATATTTATTATAAAAACAAATCAATTACATGTTCTTTTTATATAACGAATCTTCCGTTCTTTCGCCAACTTAGACGCAAATATTTGCTAATTTTCCATAAGAAATTTAATTGTCGCGTTCAAGTCATCTCAATAATTGACACAAAATTATTTATGCTAATTATAAAGTCTTTCGTATTATTCTGCTGTTAATATCCCTATTTCTCAGCTAATACAAAGCATAAATAAGCTTTCACTAAAATGTTAATGAAAATATCAGGGAAAGTTAACTTTTTATTTTTATTTTATTCTGTTTATTCTCCATCACTCTTTAGATGAAAGAGGTAAATATTCTTTTGCTAAAATTCCTAATTCCCTCATTTTTTTTATATATATGTACAAGTGCCACATTTTCTTTAAAGTAAACTTTTATTTTTTATCTGGCTCCTCAAATTTTATTTTATTATTTATTTTGCATTATTTTAGACTGATTTTTACCCGTATGCTAACATTTTTACAGAGCTGGCTTTAGACTTTAAGCAAATATGTGACCACCAAAGATGTTGCAACAATGTAATAGCACTTGAGAGACATGAATCTTTTAGAAAACAAATAACACGGAAATTTTTTTATATTATTATGCCGTTATAATTAGGATATAAATTTGATTATCTATATCAAAAACATTATAATATTGGTTCGCCAGATTTTTCTAGCATACTCTCTAATAAAGGTGCATTTCAGAGCACTCCTTACACGGCATTGGCGTATAATAGTTACAAAATATTAACCTTTAATGTGAATTTAGCATTTTTACTGAATCTATCGTGTGGTCCTTCGCGAATTTTTCGGCGTTTAATAACCGGCAAGCGGTTAATAGTATACAAAAATCGAATCCGTGTTTTAGAATTTTTTTTTTTTTCTCTCCCTCTCTCTCAACCGATTGCAAAAAAAAACTGAAATTTTGATATGTGATCGCAAAATCACGTTTCAAATTTGATATATTAAGAATTACATTTTTGATAAATTGCGTTTACATCTATTCTGAAAATACAGACCGACAGACAGTCAACCGCTCTTTGAATTTGAATCAAAATTTGATAGATGTAAAATCAGTGTACCGAATTTTTTCCATTCAGTTCTCCGTTTTGTACTTATTGTGTTGACTGATATTCGAATATCCGGTTAGATAGACTTATTCTGAATGGATTTTATTCAAAATTTGATTTGAAGACCATCCGTCTAACGCCAAGCATTTTTGAGCACCGATTGACAAATGTGATTCAGGAAGGTCTGAAACAGAGAGAAATCTACAGTTCGAATTTTTCGACGATTACAATAATTTCTCTTTGTGTGCTCCATATGCGAGAAATGGTCATCCCAAAACGAGCATTACGATGCATATAGCCCACTTAAACTAAAAGGATTCCATTCTTTAGAACATAAAATCAGTTTCAAAATGCTAATGCAAACTGAAAAAAGAAAACTAACATCTTTTTCAAAAAACCTTGAAAGCTTTGTTTTTATTTCTTCAAACCATTTAATTTCCAGGAATTTTCCTTTGCAATAAAAAACACCAGATGTTTTTAATATATTTCTGAAAATGGCTCCTAAATATTAGACACGAAAACACCACGGGTTAACTACAACTACTTCCATTTATTCAGAAATAATTTTGTTGTGATCTTTGGAGAGGAAGGACATCATTTCAGTCATCACTCTGCACGTAGTAGAATTTACCCCAGACTCACTCCTCCTGAAATTAAACTTATTAATTATTTCTGTCCAGCCAATTAGAAAAGCATTAATTACTCATTTCATTAGTGGAGGTTATTTATTTCCTTACAAAAGTTCTGATGTGATAAATACAAAAGTTCTGATGTGATAAATTTATTAATATGGTTTATTGTGATTGAAGACTTCGATTTGGAATATTTATAACAAAGAAATTCAAATGTTAACTCGGATAGAATAGCAATTTCAGTAAAGCGTTCATTGACTAACGAAGAGAAATCGCACGCATTATTTTCTGAAATTGAAGCTTTCGTTAATGTGAGGAGTCGTTACGAATCCTTCAAAAGTGATTAAAATCATACTGGGAATGGTAATTTCTTTGATAAGTAGACGTCATTTAAGATTTATCCAGTATTGAGTTTATTTGATTCAATTATTGTTTATATTGTCTCAATAAAAAAAAAATAAGGGATAAGATAAACAAATATACATTTCATTGGAATTAAAATAAATTGTTTAAATACTGACAGCCATTAGTATTCAAGTTCTGACAATAGTGTTTGTATTTGTGATAAATTCAATTTATTATTAATTTAATTTATTGTTACGAAATTAAATATTTTCTAGCAATTTAAATTCAGAATTTAAAAGCGCTTTAATTTCTGAGTTTCGCTGACATCAATCTTTTCCACGCTTCTCAGAATCTTTGTAAGTTTAAATATTCAACGGTGAACTTCACATAACAAATAAATATCACGTAACAAATTTAATTCTTCTCTCTAACTCTGTTTTTTGAATAATCGTTTTAATTAGATAGTCAAATAAATAATATTAAGATATAATTATTTCTGAATCAGTGAAGTATAAAACGTAGATATTCATTCAAATCCTTGATCCAATCGCGTATCCAGTATCAGGTGAAAATCACTCCCCTAAAGCAAAGGATTTTTCAGCTACAAATCGATAAAATGCCCGTTTTGAACGTGTATAAACTCTGAACGCTTTCTCACTATCACATTTTCTGTATTGTTGTGATGAATATATCGCTGGAGTTCCTGGCTATAGTTTGACGTCTTTAAACTATAGCCAAGGAATAAGCGTCTTTTTCTTTAATAATGAAGCTCTTATTTCAAGACACTTCTTTCCTTAATTTACCAAAAGAACATTTCATATATTTATCAGTTAAACGAAACTCATGTGAATCCCATAAGAGGAGTTTACCATTTTCTGCGAACAATGTTAGATGAAATAAAGCCAACAAATATTAGTTCCAACTCAAACGTCAAAACCGATCACAAAATCAATATTACAATGACAGAAATATCGAAAAGAAAGCGTTCACGGGCGAAGAAGAAACGGCTTGAAATTGAAAAAAGCTGGATAGAGTGCATTTAGGGCGGAAATCTTGTTTGGCGGATGTCTATTAAGTATCAAATTATATTCATGCTCACCTAACTTTCAAAATTCCAAATATCATCACTTACATTTTGCAATCGGGATTGTTTGCTTTATCTGAAATAAAAGGAATAGGAAGGAAAAAAAACACTGAAGTTGTAGGTTTTAATTAAGAATAAAAAGGTACTTATGACCGTATTTTGCAATACCATTTTGCAGAGAATAATCGCAATGAGTACATCAGCTAAAAGCAAAGGTTTCAAGGAAGATCTTTATATTAAAATGATTAGAAGACTTCATTAGGCAGTTCTAAAATGAATTTTCAAATTAAGAAGAACAAGCTAAATCCATAACAACATTAAGTTTCAAAAATTATATTTATCAAAGGCATACGCGAAAAAGTTTTTCTAATGAAAATTCTCCTCCCTCTTATTTATAAGGATTTTAATGTTATGTGTGAAAATTGAATCACAGAAGTTTAAAAAATGTAGAAAGCATCATTTAGAAATATTCAAAATATTTTTTTCTTCTTCTTGAAAAACTAAAAATCTGTTCATCAAAATAATGCAGTATTTGGCGGAGAATTCGAATCGGATTTTGTTGCTTATGAACGGCAATATAGTAAACTATTTGAAATGTATAATCAACATTCTCTAGCATTGAAATTATTTTGAAAATTTTGTTTTCTCTTCTGCATAACGAACTTATAAACAAGAGAGACCATTTTCTGACATGGAAAAATGTAAAAAACCATGGTAGAAGTTCATTGTTTTAATTCATATATCCCTAGTTTAGCAACACTTGTAAGCGTTTTTCTTCGAAGCATTGTGCATTAGTTTTGTACAATTTTAAGTATTATTATTTGACAGCACTTTCAACAGAAAGTTTCAAGAACTAAAATATTATTCTAATTTTTCTAAATACATTAGAGTACTGTATTATTTATTAATTGAAATGCTCAAAGGTTTGAAATATACATAACAGAACTCAGTTTCAGTTATCGAGTTCTATTCAAATAATTCTTTCAAACATCTTAAAGGGCAATATTTTAGGTCTCTGAATATGTATTATTTATCATGATTTCGTAAACAAGTAATATAGTTTTACTTTCTTTTCTGGTAATAATCTGAACAAATTTCAGAATGATTCGAATTAGCTTTCAATCTTCCGATTACTTTGAAGTACTTTACGGATTTTTTTTCTAAACACGTTTCTTTTGCACACAATTCCATGCCACTAAATCTTTTAAATGATTAAATAAAAGGAGAAATGAAAGTATTTATAATAGGTTGTGGCCCTTTAGGAAAAACAACGGAGGGGAAAGAAAAAAAAAAAAGGAAAAGCGGTATTAATTATACTAGTTCGAAGATTTAAATCTTGCACTTGTTTTCATCATTCTCATTTTATCGCATTTCAGCATTTAGGGTCGAATTAATTATCATTTTTAACTTAATAACTCTCTAAATATAATATTTATTTATCCTACAATTATAATTAAAGTAATTTTGCTAGGAAAAGATCTTTCTTTCTTTTACAATAAATGAAATTTTTGATGAAATATAAATCAAAAGTGATTTGAAACGCTTCTATTTGGCATTAAAAAATACTTATTTCAGAGAATAATTATAATATTGTTTAAGATAGTATTTTTTTTTCTTTCTTTAAAATATTTTAATGGGTAATTTTTTAACATTATTTGAAAGTAAAAAATTTATAAAAATCATTGAACTTTAACGTAAAATTGCCAGAACCACGTCAGCCATCTGATTCTTTAAAAATCAGAGTTCCCCAAGAAGCACCACGAGGCGGTGTAATTGGACTTTGCCTCTCAAACATTTTTTTTTTTTTTATCCTTCAACAATTTAAATTCTATTATTAATATTAATAATTTGTTTTCATGAATTCAACTAAGATGCACTGATGATATACAGTTTTCTTTTTTTGCCTTTACTTAATTTTGCATTACTATTTTTGAGTTTGGGATAATTATTTAAAAATATATTAATAAAAACAGATATAAATTTTTGACTGTGCTCTTCTTTTGTTCGTTGACATGTGCATCTTATGCCTGCAATATTTAAATCTTGAATTTTACTTAATATTATTTTTTTTAATGCTAACCGTATATTTTCTGAGTGGAGAAGACATTCATTGCCTGTTAGAATAAAGTTAAAAACTTTAAAGTTTGCTATAAAAATTTTAGCGATGTCTTCATCTGGATATATCAACTTTCCTTTATCAAGCAAATATTCTTTAGCAAGAGAGTTTGTCGTTTCAAAAATCAATTCTTTTTCCACTGTTAATAATTTTATGCAGTCGTTACATTGCAAATATGGTTTTGACTTGTAAACCGCATATCCAAAAAGATAAATATACAAAGAAATCTTGTCGTCTTCTTCTTCTTCTGTAAAATCATGGAAATCTACGCCTTTTATTTCTTTTTCTGAAAAATTACAAAAAAAAAAAAATCTTTCAAATGAAAAGAGCCTTATTTTTTTTAATGCAGTTTTAGCTAGGTATTTATTTATTCTCAATTTTTCTTCTGCTTGCAAAATTTGTTCAACAGAAATAATAAAGTTACCCCCACACAGCTGCCTGCATTGACCAAATCTTCCTTCTAGAGGATCGGTTTGATATTTGCCAGCTAAGACGTAGCAGTTAGGAGAAATTTGTATAGAAATTTGTATTGATAAATAATTATATCTCTGATTGTTTTGGTGGTATGTTCTAATGAACAAAAAGTTTCCGCAGTCAATTTTCCAAGTTTTTTTTTTTTTTTAAACCTGAAACAGAAATTTTTTCCATTTAATGCATTTTTCCAGAAACAATAGCCTATCGTCAGAAATTTTTTCTAAAGCCTTACTATTTTCTTCTAATTTTTCATAACTTTTTCGAGGGCTTCTTATATTTATTATGCTCCACCATTTGTTGATTACTTCAATACATTCAATCGTTCCATCGTAAGCAGAGTCATTCAATCTCTTTAAAGCTTTTGCATTTGTTAAATCAAATATTTTAAAAATAAGCCAACATTTTGTTTCTAAATATTATTTGGATATAAAGATTTAAAAGTTAATTTTAGAGCATATTTTATAACGGATTTTGATTCTTTTCTATATATTTCTCTTAGATAATCTAAAGATGCATGCATAATTTTACTAAAATTATTAAAAGAGGGAAACTGAAAGGTATTATTTGTTGTTTACTGGTTTAGCCAGTTATTT
>JAPMOR010105441.1:26428-51950 GCA_026543865.1 Argiope aurantia | reverse complement strand
TTCTATATATAAGAAAATCACAATAAGCAATTTGATACAGTTTTATTTTTATTCCTGTATTCGATGAATCCAGAAGCATGCACTGAAGGAGAAAACAATAAGTTAAAATATAATAAGTTAATAAGTTAAAAATAGCATACAAAAAAAATCTTTTTTTTTCGGGCAATTGTTTTATTTTTCGAATGCCCGGTGGGATATTTCTTTTATAGTTCATTAATATTTTACTTTTAAAGTGGTTGTATCTAAATGATGAGAATAAAAAGGTGACATTTGAATGGATGATTTAATTAATTTTTTTCTGTGCAGCAAGCGGAAATAATTTATTAATTATTTTAAATATCGGAAGTTCTTACTATTCCTAACAAAGTTCTCAACAATAAGTTTGTTCGGCAATGATGATTTCATTTTTTCGAGTAGACACCTGCAAATTAAAATAGATTTTAAAAATGTGAAAGGAAACAAAGACGGATTTTTTCAAATTCTAAAATAGTAAAGAAATATTAGACAAAGGAAAATAATTTCTAAATAATATGAATCAATATCTTGGTTTTCATTTTTTTAAAGAAACGTTTTGGTAAATGAAGAAGGAAAAATCTAAATTTTGTTTTACTAAGACTATTTCTACTCCATTCTTAAATTAAATCCGAAAAATGAAATATATTGTCAAATAATCATTACATCAAAAGAATTTCCATTTTAGACTAAACCATTAAATATTAAAAAACAGTTGCAATCAAACCTTTTTTTGTGCTGCCTTATTTTGCGCAATTTTATTTTAATGTGATTTTTTTACGTTATACGAATTCGAATGGCGTTGGAATCATAGCACTGTTGTAATATTTCAGTGTACATATATATGTACACCAATACAATGTGTTGTATGTACAAAGTAAGTACATATCACATCCATTCATTCCAATATTTCAAATTGAAATAAATAAAAAGTAAACCAGCTCTGTTGTTGTTTATAAAAGCACTTGCTATGGACAAGCTTGCTGACGAAGTCAGCGTTTTTAAATCTAAAGAGCGTCGCTTGTTTTTATCAGCGCCCACTAGGGCCAAGTGTACATTTTAGCTACTCACGCGTCACATTCGCTTGCACAACCCCTTTTTACAGAGAGACGCATTCACACATCTCACAGATAGAAAAGAAGCACAACCACGCCAGAACCGGGACTAGAACACAGGACGCCCAGATCACGGGGAAGATGAGCTACCCCTATGCCGGGAAGTCGGCTAATCAGCTTTAATATCTTCAAGTAATGAAAGTGACTTTGAGTCGATTCATCCCCAAAACGATGCGCATTTTAGATTACGACAAGTAGAACATTTTGATAATTTTTCCTTGTTTAGATTGACAAATAAATTTTTTTTAAAAATGTTTCAAGATGTAATTTAATTATTACTTGACCCTTTCCCATTATTTTATAAATATTCTTCAAATGTTCTAAGTGAAACTTTCTTTTATGTTGTGATCTACCACCACACAATTTTTTTTATTTAATATGTTGTAAAAAATTATTTTTTATAGCTATTTATGAAACTTCGGAAAGTTTTCTTGAGCGATTTCTTTTATGTGATCTTTATCTACCTTAGAAAAAAAAGGTTTGACTGTATATCATATGAAAATAATATTTGTCAAATTGCGAATCAAACATTAGACAATATTAAAAACTCTCATTTTTTATGCATTTAGATCATTTTAACGAACTCAACATGCAGCTCTATATTTGCCGCAGATGGCGAAAACAAATTTTCTACTTTATAAATTTATTTATCATAATCTAACAAGTATACATGAAAAATTGCTTTGTTTTTGACATAACACTTTGTTTAAAACTCAGTTCTAAAAATCAATATGTTAATTATAATTACTCCGAATTGTTCATAAAAAGACCTTGTAAATTATCTACAAAAGCAAAAGAACTTAAAACAACTTATACTATACATTTTTATTTATTTTCTGATTCTGTATGGCTTTGAAAGTAAAGTATTTAACTATTTTTCCCCCGAGGTTTCAAAACTCAGCTATTCAAAAGTGACTCAATCATCTTCAACCAACAAACGATGCCTTATGTAAGTAACATAACTGGAGCAAAACAAAAGAAACTAATTAGATTTAAGTTCTCCCACTTGATATTTTGCAGGAGAAAAAGCTGCTCAAAACAGCTTTCCTTTAGCCGTAGTCGTGGCGACTTTTTTGTGGAAGCTCCTACTGCCAAATGAGCATAGACAGGTTGACATGTTTGCCAGGATAGTTTTTACCTTATATATTCTTCCATTCGACTGGGAAGGAATTGAACATGGAAGTTCGACATTTCATGTCTTTATAAATTTAATATGTATCCATGGATTAACAATTTATTTTAATTTAATCTACTCCTTTCAATTTAAATAAATCGATTAATAATTTTTCAATTTTATAACAAATTTTTATTAGTGTACTAAGAAAGTACAAATATTGCTTCACAACTCTGGTAGTCAAAACGGAATTTTAAAAGCTTGAAGCGTTAATAAGAATACTGTATCAAAATTTAATTTTATAATTCGTAAACTGGAATTTAAATTTTTATCGAAAACTTAGGAAGTTCTTCGTATGATATTTGGTATGATTTCTTTTCTTGCCATATAGTTTAGCGCTTCTCGCCATAAAGATTTATTTTTTACTCTCATATTTTTTACTAAAAAATGAAATTTTACAAGTTTTTACATCAAAAAAATTTTGTTTTTTAAAAATCTTTCATTTTTATTATTTTATTTTCATTTTTATTTTTATAAAGCTATTGTAGAAATTCGTTAAAATTCCATTCTATTTTAAATTAATTAAATATAGATTTAACACTTCGAGAATATCTTTCTTTCTATTAGCATTTATTACTTAGAACTACAGGTTAAACATCTTCATTAACAATTCCATCAAAATCTTAAAAAAATAATTTAATCGTGCTCTTGATTTGTTTTGTTCTATAAAACAAACTAGATAATCCGTGTATGATTGTACTGTAATTTGTTGCAATTTCACAATCCATTTTCCAATCAGAGCATATTCTTTATTCGCCATCGAATGAATTGACTTTCAACCTAAATTAAAGAAGAGTTTCAAATTGGTTTTTTAATTAATTCCGAAATCACAATGAATGATTTTTTTTTAAACTACTTTAAAAAAAACTTTCATATTTGTTTTATCTGTTTCCTTAACAAATTGCATTTCTTAGTCCAATTATTAATTTACTCACGGTATGAATTTCTTTTCTTCGAATCAAAGAATCACACGAATGCTCAGTTTCCAATATTGAAGAAAATAATTATACGCGACTTAATATCTTTTTATTTTTATTCCTTTGTTCGATGAATCAAGAATAATACATTAAATGAAGAAACTACTCGATTCAATGAGCTGAAAACAGCATACAGAAAAAATTCCTTTCATTTTTTTTTTTCATCACATGAGAAAAAGTTCTTTTATTTTTCGACCCTCCCCCCAGTGGGAGATTTCTTTTATCGTTCGTTGAAACTTGTACTTTAAGAACGGTTGTATTTGCATTTTGAGAATAAAAAGGTGGCATTTGAATTGATGGTTTAATTAAATTTTTTTCTGTACAACGAGTAGAAACAACTAATTAGTTTATTGAATATTGGAAGCTCTTACTATTTCTAGCAAAGGTAACAGCAGTCAACCTTTTTTGGCTATGATGGTTTCATTTATTTGAAGAGGTACCAACAAATTAACGTAGCATAAAAAAATGTGAAAGGAAACAGACGATTTGTTTTATTCCGAAAGATTAAAGAAATATTAGACAAATGGAAATAAATTCCAAATAATAGAAATCAATATCATTGTTTTCCTTTCTTACTTATTAGTAAACATTTTTTCCAAATATAGAAAGATAAAATTTAAATTCTTTTATTAAGAATATTTTTACTCCATTCTTAAATTAAATCAGAAAAATGAAATAAATTGCCAAGTATTTCAAGAGATTTCATTGTAAACTTAACCGTAAGAGTATTTTTAATAGAATTATAAAGTAATAATAAACAAAAAGTTTAGAATTCCTTTTCTTAAATCTCAGTAGTTACATTTCAATCGCATTATTAAGAGAAACAAAAATTTATTATTGATAATCGTATATTAACTAACCATATTTAGATGAAGCGTCTATTTATCTTGAAACTTATAATTAGTCATACTTTTTTTGGCAAGATTGCAGAAAAGGTGGAAATCCAAAAATATTAACTGTTATGTTGATAATTTGAACGAAGTGGTCTTTTGCTTTAAGAATCCCTTTAAAAATTTAGAAACAACCGGTGGCTGATTTTTCTTCTTTTCTATATCTTTCAATTGCTTTACTTGGATTTTTATTCTTCTGGAAGTAAATTAATTTCAAAGTGAAAAAATAGCCCATTTTATGGTATTCTCTGTAAAAAGTTAAAACAATGGGCCGCAGTGGTCTGGTGATAATGTCAAGGAATCGGCAGGTTTGAGGTTCGAGCCCTGATACCACCAAAGAACAGTGAGGTAAGAAGATCCAAATCAAGCTAAATCCATCGGGGTCAAGCATTTAATATCGTTGGAACGGTACGGAAATTTGAAGAAGGGCTGCCAGCTCAGCTATCACCCTCTTCATCCGATCGCGGTTTTTTTATTTCTCTCCGATTACCACATAAAAAGTTTTTTCTTTAATATGTTGTAAAAATATTATTTATTATACGTATTTATATGAAATTTTCAAATATTTTTTGCGTGATTTCTTTTAAACAGCCTTTATCTACCATATAAAAATAAATTTGACTACATGTCGTATGAAAATAATTTTTTGTTCAAATGCGCATTAAACATTAGACAATTCTTAAAACTGCCCATTTTTTATGTATTTTGATCATTTTAATGAACACAACAAGCAACTCTATACATTTACCAATGATAACAAAAATATTAATTTTTTTACTTTATGGATTTATTTATCATATTCCAACAAGTGCACTTGCAAAATGGCTGAGATCTCAGCATCAATATTTTAATTATAGTTACTATGAACTTTTCGAAAAAGGCTTCTTGAACGATATGCATAAAAGTTTTTATTCATCCTCTGATTTTGCATGACTTTATTTTTAAAGTATTTAACTATTTTTCCCTAATGTCTTAAAACTCTGCCATTCAAACGCGAACGCTTCGACTTCAACCAACTAACGATGCCTCATGCAAGCAGCGTAACTCGAGCAAAACAAAAGAAACTAATTCAGTTTGCAGTCTTCCACTTTGCAGGAAAAATACCTGCTCAACAATGCTCTTCTTTAACCGAAGTGGATGCGTCTTTTTGCGGAAGCTTCTACTACCAAATGAGCTAATACAAGCTGACGTGTTTACTGGGATAGTTTCTTCCTTGTATATTCCTCCTTTGTACTGGTAAGGAATTGAAAATTTGAGTTCGAAATTTTACAACTTTGCAAATCCAAAAAATAAGCATGTATTAATAATTCAGTTTAATTTAATCTTCTCCTTTCTATTAAAATAAATCGATTTATAATTTTTCAATTTTATAATAAATTTTTACAAGTGTACTATAGTCTGTGTAATTTCTGTAGGCGTTTCAAGGACACTCGGTTTCTCTATTCTTCACTCTTTCTCCTTCTCCGTTTCCATGGTTTCGACAAAGCTTGTTTTCTTTCCAAGGCAGTACGTTTTGTGAATACCTTAACTGCTATGTAAAAAAAAAAAAGAGTTTTATATTTTTACTAAAAAATAAATTTCTACAACTCTGTCCATCAACAAAGAACTTTACTTCCCTTTTTATTATTTTCTCCTTTTTATTCTTCAGTATATTTCATGAAACCTTACTTTAAAAATGTTTACTTACTTGTATGTTTTTATTTTCAAATTCAGAACAACTTTCACCCTAACGTGCGGTATTCAGTCTGTCTCATTCTATTACAATAAATGGAATTATTTTGTAAATATAAGTTACTAAAAATCTTTATTAATGTATGAATATGTTTTACAAGAGATTTTTTTTTCATTTACTAAAATGATATAAGTATTTTTATCGCAAACTTGGAGGTCAAAACAAAACTGTAAAATTTTGAAGAATGATAAAAATACTCTACCAAATTTGAATTTTGTAATTCTTAAAAGAAAATTTAAAATTTCATCCAAAATATAGTATTTATTGTAGCTTACTTTATTGTACTATATTTTGACACTTCTTGTTAATAAAATTTTATTTTTGTTTACTGATTTTTTAATAAAAAATTATTTTCTACATTCTAGCTCATCAAAAATATTGTTTAAGAAAAAAATCGCATTTTTATTACTTTTAATGTTTTACTTCTCAATGTATTTTGTGATATAATATTTTAACTTGACTTACAGGATTTTATTCTGGCTTGCAGGATTTTTTTTTCAAATTCGTTATAATTTTGCTCCTAACATGCAGAATCAAATGTGAAATTTTTTTATTAAATGATAATTAAATTGAGGAAATATTAAAATATTATTATACTATTAGACACTCGGTCGTACCATATTACATATGTCTATTATTTCCAGAAATAAGCGCAAAATTCAAATTTAAGATATCCCATCTATGTAAACTTGAAACAAATTAAATTGAATAAAATCATGTAAAAATTTGTCATAGAAATGCGGAAGTGATATAAAAGCTATGAATCAGTTTTCGGAGATAGGGAGATTATTTATTGTTTAATTATATTTAAATGAATTATATTATATTATGGAAAAAAAATTTGAATGCAGGTATGATATTGAATGATAACATCTAGGTAAAATTATCACAGATATTTTAGAAATGTAAATTTCTTTTTGTAAATAAAAAGAACTGTAAAGAAATGGTTTATCGTATCAATTAAAAATCGTATGTATTTCTTAACATTAGATTCTCGGAGGAACTGTTTAGTTGCTTTTACTGAAACCTGTTATTTTTGAACATCTGATAAGCTTCAGCCCCTTATAAAACAAACTGGAGAATTCGTGGGAGATTATTCAGTAGTTTTCTGTAAACTGGCAATCCAATCCAATATTCAAAGCAATCTCTTTATTTATCCCTGATGAATGTTCTTTTGGCCTAATTCCATTCAAAATTACAAAACAGCTATAAATTGAATTTTTAATTAAATATGAAATTGCAATGAAAATTTTAGAAAATCTTTCACATTTGTTTTCTCTTTTGTATCATCTGTCCTTTTATAAAGATAGCATTTTTTAGCCTTTTTATTATTTTACTCACACGCATGAATTTCTTTTCTTCGAATAAAAAAATGACACGATTGATCAGTTTAAGCAACAAATTCATTATAAGCAACTTAATAGCATTTTTTATATTTTTATTTCTATATTCGATGGATCCAGAGGAATGCATGGAATAAGGAAACCATTCAGTTCAATTTTTTATTTTTATATATATATATATATATATATATATATTTGTTACATGAGAGACAATTTTTTTCATTTTCCGATTACCCGCTGGGGACCTTTTTTTTTTTTGCTTACCGAAACTAAATAGTTGTATTTTAAGACTGGTTGTGTCTGAATGATAAGAATAAGAATGTAGCATTCGAATAGATGGTTCAATTAATGTTCTTTGGTACAGTGAGTGGAAACAATTTAATACTTTCTTAAATATTGAAAATTCTTAGTATACCTAACAAAGGTCTCAACAAGGTTTCTTCGGCTATGGTGATCTCATTTATTCAAGTAGATTCTGACCAATTAAAGTAGATTTTTTTAAAAAAATGTTAAAGTGAACAAAGACTGATTTTTTAAATTCCAAAACAGTAAAGAAATATTAGAAAAACAGAAAGAAATTTCGTACTTTATATAAGAAATAGAAAGACATTTTTTTTAAAAATATGAATCAATATCTTTGTGTTTTTTTTTCCTAACATTTTAATTAACAATTTTATCATTGGAAATAGAAAAAAAATTCTGTTCTTACTTTCTTGTGTAATAGTATAGAGAAAGTATAGTTATCGTCAAAAAACTCGAAATCGAGATTTTATTGAATTTCCACGTTTTAGATTTTCCTACATTCAAAAAACACATTTTTGGAAAATGTCCGTCTGTCTATATGTCTATCTGCGACAAAGATACTCAAAAGCGCCTTGAGGTGTTTTCATAAATATCTGGAGATCAAAACAAGATTGTAAAGGCTTGAAGTATTGATAACAATACTCTACTAAATTGTAATTTTGAAGTTCTTAAACAAAAATATATATGTTTTTCGAAAATTCAAGAATTTTCTTTCGTATGCTCGAATGTTTCCTATGTTATTAATTTTTTTTGTCATATAATTTAGCCTTTTCGCTATTAAGATTTTTTTTTTCACTCTCAGATTTTCATAAAAAATAATTTTTTACATCTAAGTGGATCAACAAAATCTTGTTTTTTGAAATCTTTTTTATTATTTTCCAACTTTTTACTTTTTAATGTTTTATTTCGTAACATCTAATTTTAAACATTATAGAGACTTGCTTGCAGTTTTTTTTTTATCTTTTTTTTTTCAAATTGGTTATAAATTTGCTCTTTATGTATGGAATTAAATTTTAATTAAATTCTTTTACTAAATAATAATTCAGTAAATATCAAAATATTATAATACCATAGGTAATTTTCAATTTCGCAAAATTTCAGATTTCTATAATATACAGAAATAAGTGAAAATTTAAATTTAAGGTTTTTTATCTGTAAAAAACCTGAAACAAACTAATTTCAATAAAAGTGTGTATAAATTAGAGCACGGAAATGATAATAAATTATTGGAAGAGTTGTCAATAATTCGGGGAATATTTATTACTTAATTGTATTTATACAAATAATTGGATATAATTTTAACATAGATAGGATGTTGAATGATAATATTTAAAAAAAATAATTTATCTTATAATATTTGGAAATAAAAATTATTTTTTTAGATTATGTAAGCCATGAAATAAGAATATGTAGCTCTTAAGCAGTTTTGTTTATTTATATTTTCCCTATATAAAATAATACGAATTCATATCTATATTATGAAATGAAAATTAGAGTTTTAAATGAATGATAATTTTTATGTCTTTTCAAAAACTTCTAAAAAATGTATATTTTATTATATGACTGCAGGATTTGTTTTTTAAATTCAGATTATAAATATCTTTTATAGGTAAAAAGCCCAAATTTTGGTTCATATAATTCAAAAGGTAATTCAATGTAGATGAAATAAGGTCAATATGCAGCTCAGACTCGAGTTAAGTGGGTTAACTTTTTCAGAACAAAGGTAATCGACTTTGTTTGAAGAATATAGTTAAGACCTTCCAAACACCTTATAGAATTCTGAAAAAGGGTGATGCATATACAGAAATAATTCAATCAATCAAAATATTTTCCTTTAGTTTTATTTATTTTTTTTAATATTTATTATGACATTTCTCGAGAGGAATCAACTTTCATTCTATCTGTATTTTTAAAAAGTATTTTTAGTGCTGGTATATTATTAGCTTATTGTGCCATGTCATGCGCATGATTTAAAAAAATCATTCAAAATGTTCTACATGCAAGACCAATCAATTTATAGGAGTAAATTTCGAAAATTGTACTACTGGTAGAAAATTTTACTAATAGTAAAGGATCATTAAAAAAGCGTTTTTTGAAAATTCAATTAAATTCTTAATTGAAACCTAATCAAAATATTAATGCCCTTATTTAATAGATTCTGAAAATATTAACACTTTCATCGCGAGGGACGGGATGAATCGTCTTCCAGGAATATTCGCTATGCACAAGGGATGAGATAACTCGTGCTCTACTCCAGGTTTTTTATATTATTGCAGTGTCTTAAATATTATATATAATTATTATGTATAAGAAATTGAGGCGCAAACCCTTAGCGCAAAGGATGAACAAAGGAGCGCCATTGTCGCGATGAAAGCGTTAAAACAAACTTTAAAGTTCAAAAGATTAAGCTTCGCGTTGATACCAATTTTATTTCAGCTCAATTTGCTCTTTTACTTTAATAAGTTTTAAAAATAATTTTAATGAGTATTTTACAAAAATATTTTCCATTATTATAGTTACTCACAAGTTGAAGCGATCATAAGTACATTTTTTTGTGTGTTCACATTAGAGGTATTATAATTAAAAGTAAATATAATATAAAGGTAGAGAAATTACGTCCAAAGCCTTATCATGTTACGATATTTCAAGGTCCTAGAGATTTGAATATCCTTTAATGTTTTAAAAAATAGCCATCCCTTTCAATTTTTGATTTAAAAAAAGCCACAAATACTAATGCAGCATGATGCTAATGACATTACTTTAAAATCTTCTCTCATAAATCAAATATTTGCTACTTTTTCAAATAATTAAAACTTATTTCTCGGCGTACCTATATAAATACTATTCTCAATGTTAAATTCAAATCGTCGTCTCTTGCAGTTTATTCGGCCACTTACTAATCAAAATTTGACCGTTAATGCACCTAAATAAAACTACTTATTTTATTCTATAAATTATGGAATGAGTTAAATTGTTCAGGGATTTCTTAGCGATAACGCATTAAACCCAAGAAAAATCTAATTTAAGTAATATTCTTAAAATATTCCGCACAGTATTCTGATGAACGTAATATTCACATGCAAAAAAAATTGACTTGCCAAAATATTTCTTTTTAGTTTATTTAGTTTTCAATTACTGTTGTGAAGTTTTTCAAAACGAATAATTTTACTATTTTTCTTTATTTTTAACATAAAGTTATTCGTAACCTAAAAGTCACTTGCAATTTTTAAAGGCAGGACCAATGAATTTTATTTTAGCAAATACTATTTATAATACTTATCTGTAAGAATATAATATAATAAACACAAATGCTGGGTCTGGATAGCCTGGTTGGTGGGGCGATGGATTTGCATCGTTTGGGTTGCGAGTTCAAATCCCGCCAGCTGAAGACTCTCCGTGGGTGTGGTGGCTGGCGCATGTATACATCTATTGTGGTCACAAAAAGTCCCCCATGTTGAGTGTAATACCACTGGGGGTACTAGTTCTGAGACGATCGTTCTCTGGTTCAGGTCCAAGTTACGATTTGTGGATGAGTGAATGAAAGGCATGAATGAAGTCAGCCCCTTAAAAATGGTTGTGACATGTGAGTAACTAAGTCGTACTCTTGGCCCTAGATGGCGGTTCTGAAAAAACAAGTGACACAAAATCGGCTTAAATCGCCGATAGATAACAGATCAGCGGGCTTGTAAAGTACCATAAGAAAAAACAAAAATACTTACTTTTGTATATTATATTATAACATTTTTATTAAAAATCTAATTATTTTTATCAAGGATCTTAACTTTGAAATAGGATTCTCCCGAGACTCACTAAACCTCACTAACACTATCTCTGATTTTGCTTTAAAAAAGGATCTTAAAAGACTAATTATGTATGATCATACCATACGAAAACTTATTATTGTTGCTTAATTCATTAACAATACTATGTGCCTTTTACAAATAGAAGAAAATAAATAAAAAAAAATTTTAGAAATAATAAAGGTGAATATTCGCTAAATCTATGAATACAAAGCAACAAAATGAAGCGCTCCAAGACACAAATGATGTTGATTCTGGAACATTGGATATTTTAAGGCTAATAAGTAAGCTTATTTGTTGACATTTAAACAAGCGCAGGAAACATTTTCTTAACGAAACTGGAAAGGTACAAAACGCACATGAGTTCATAAATTAGGGATAACAGCTTCGTGTAAGAAGATCTGTGTTATGGCTGTTTTAAGTAAATAAAGAAATAAATACAGAATGAAAAAGAGCTACAACAAAAATGTAATTATAATAATAAAAAGATTATTGAAATATTCAGAAAATACAAATATAAAAATATAATATGTCAATTAAAAATTAGAAGACATCAATAGTATAATCGTAAATACGGATTTGATTTTAGTTTCTTGTATCAAACATTAATAAAGTATTTGCCTACTTTTCATTTAATTAATGCATAGCATTTGCTGTGCATAGTCTTGACCAGATTGCCTGGAAAAATTTGAAATAAATTATGTAGCTTCTATTGTAGCTTCTCAGTAAATTTTCTTACAAACAGGTGGTAGATTCCGCTTTGCTGTATAATTTACATGTTTATTCCAAAGATATTCTATGACATTAAAGTCGAATGAACGCATAGTCCAATTCATCCGATGCATCTCCTCACTTTTAAACAGAATGTCAGCATACGTCTTGTGGCGAATTGTGATGAGCGATGATATAATCTGGGACCTTTGGTGGTTCTCAGACCAGTAACATGACCACGATACAAAAGTAATTGCTCGTGTAACGTAGCTGTTAACTGGCTTATAAGCTTTCACCACAGTCTCATGATGTTACTAATTATTATCTCCTTGAAAATTAAACCTTTCCTATAATACCATGGAAATTGCATAAATGGAGCTTTAAACATCTTGTTAATAATTTTGAACATTTCAAGTTCATCTTTCCAAAACGTAAAATTGTGAATGTCTAGATAAAATTATACCTTTTCAGACTATAAAGCTACACCTTCTATATTGATCAATGGGGAAAATGATATAATCGAGTTAATTTAAGAACGAAGTCACGTAAGAATTGTTAAGAGAAAGGATAATCTGTATATATTGAAAGAAATCATTAAATAACGGAAACAATGCTTTTTTCCTTAAAAAAACGTGAAACATATATAGCGAAAGCACGGTTAAAGCGTACTCAAAAAAATGTGCTTGGAGACACTTAAAACACAAAAACACATCAAATCCTTATCTAAAGCTGCAATAGCGCTAGCATTGCAAAGTTAGAGTTCCCTGTCCGATGAACCCTCCAGAGAAAGAATTGGCAAGAATCGTTATGCACGCCTCCTCTTACATAGTCTCCTTGACAAGGAGTTTTGAAAGGATTTGGTATCCTAAAAACGATATCGCTAAAATTTTTAGCCTTTCTAATGCGCTCATTTTTGTAGTCAAAGGCAATATTATGGCGCCAACGTCATCAATAAAAGAAAATTTGGACCTAGACTCCAGATTTAAAGTCTAGCAAACTGTTCGGGGATGGAATATTAAATATAGTTTGTAAATGATTTTCAGCTCCCACGATTCCAAAGAAAGTTAAAAATCTATAAAATAAAATTAAATAAACGCTGTAATTCACAAGACCTTAGGTGAAAAAAGAGGGTTTTCCCCCCCTTCAAATAAGTGGATAAAAACATTGAATGCATATAAAAATATTTAAAATATTTAGATGACGTTTTTCCTGCGCCATGTTCTGAGTCACAGATGAACTCAGAAAAAGGAGTTCAATGAGAATAAAAAGTGGCGCATTCAATTAAAATACGAACATTAAATTTAAAATGGCATATGAGTCACATGGGTGCCTTTTTTTTTCAGAATAAAATCTTGCAAGTGTCTAGAGTAGTAATACATTTTTTTCTTCTTATTATTATTATTCTTTCTTATAAATTTTCGGTTCCAAACCCAATTTTATTATCGAAGTAATGTTTATTTTTTCCCCTCTAGAATTGCGTCTATATGTGTATATATTTATTAAGTCAACCCTAGGGGGAAATACAGGAAATAAAGAAAAGGGAGGAAATGTTTTTTTATGAATTTAGAATCCAAAAAAAAAAGTTTTGTTAGGGAGTTCTGTTTAGTTTGCATATAATTAGATGAAACGAATTTAAAAGATTTCTACATAGATTATTTAAAATAAGATGCAACACAATGTGTTGCTTTAAACCAGTTTTTCATGTTTCAGATCAGAGAATTCACCTTTTTGCTGCTTCACTGAGTTAGTATTAAACTGAGTTTTCTATAAAGTATTTTATATGCTTCAAATATTTTATACATTTTTTGAGGTAGATTCTTCGTGTAGATAAACTATTCCAATACAAAACATATAATAAATGTCTTATTTGAGCACGTCTTGTTTGGACAAAATATTCCTCTATCTGAATGCATTTGATAGGAAAATACTGGAATGTATGCTTAAATTATATTATTTATTTAAATTTATAGATAAACTCTGCTGTATGTTATAAATTGATTTGAGTGTTTGAAGAAATATTTCGTGCATTGTCTGGAACAGCCATATTTTAATATTTTAAATTACTCTTTGATTCAAAAATCTCTGTGTATACAGAATTTATATTTATTCTTCCAAAAATGCAAAGTTTTTTGGAAATTCTTTACACTGATTTTTAGATAAATGAAAAATAATATACGCATCTATTATATTAAATTTCTCTGATGTGTTATGAATTAAATTAACTTGTTGAACAATAAATTATGAAGTTGTTAATTATGTAGAGAAATGTATTGCAATAAGAAATTTCACATACTTTAAAGTACAAAAATCTTGTCGATATTTCATCTATCAATATTTTAAAGAAATTAGACTTTATTTTTATGATTAAAATATATATAACCACAAGCAACTACTCCGAGCCACCTTGAAGGCACACCAATAAAAGCGAATAACAGGACAGCATTAACGGGAACTAAGGTGGAGTCTTAAGGGCTATCAGCGGCCACGGCACAACCCATCCGGTAGGAGGCATATACTGTCATCGGTAGGGTGAAGCTTTCCTTATACCATTTGTGTACGCGTTAGAGAGGCGAGAACCAACCAACATATCGGAAGATTTTCATCCCCATGTCTGTGGTGCCACTCACCCCCCCCCCCCAGTGGGATTAAAATTAAGCATAAATAAAACTTTTGGAAACATATGAAAAGATATTGGCTTTCAGATAATTATTATTTAAACAGATTAAATTATATATTTAAATTGTAATGCAATAATGGGAATATAATTACTTGAAAAAATATTTGGTATTTTTATAAAGATCGATATTTTTTGAGAAATTAAAATATATACTTATTTATATATAGCTTTACTTATAAATGAAAGAAATTTTAATTATTAAAATATAATTATTAGCTTTGAGGTAAGTTTTAATGAATGCCTTTAGAATATTACCTTAAGAATTCATCAGATATCTACAAATAAGGAAGAGAGAAAAAAAAAAACTCGAACACTTATAAATGGGATAGAAAATTAATGTTCAGAAAACAACAATAACTTTATGTATTTCAGTTCAACGTTAAATTCTTAATATAACGGAGAAAATTAACGATAAAATTTAAAAAAGAAAAAGCATATTGTTAAATAAAAGAACTAAGTTTCCTCCGCACAAATTCAGATATCAATTCACTGATACAGATAAAACAAAAAACTTGATATAGAGAAAGTAAAAAATGTATAGATCTGGAAAACAGCAGGCATAATAACATATATAAATCCTCTTTTTTATAGTTTAATTTTATAGTTTAAATTTTTTCATTCGAATATTAATATTTTATTAATACTTCGCAAACTATTTTAAAATGATGATAATTTTTGGCTGACATGCACTGATTGATGTACAATGATAAACTATATTCATTGATCAGAGATGAACTGATTGATGTCTTATTCAAAATTTATTTTCAAAGTTCCACTCGTCATATAGTTGGATTGAGATATACTTTAAAAGCTGTTTTAAGTATATTTTAGTTCATTACAGCTCATTCGTCATTCTAAGGTTTTTCTTCAAAAATTATTGAAAAATATTACAGCAAAAAAACTATTTTTACAAGATGAAACTGGATGAAAATTTACTAAATCTGGTACCTAGTTACTTCCTGGATAAATGTAACTTCTTTCATTTATTTAAGGATTATTTTCATTAATTACAGCTCAATGGATATTTCAGCATTTTTTTTTCTCCTTAAATACTGTTGAGTAAAATATATTGGCGGTTCAGCGGACCACCAGGTGGCACTGCATCTACTTCTATCCACCAGCTGACATCACACGGACATGAGCTTGAGGGAGCGAAAGTGAAACATTGAACTTGGTGTTTGTGTGCGACGTAACTGAATGTCTGAATTTCTGCGATGTTAACTAACTTGATGTAAATGGGCAGCAACCGCCCTTCTAACTCTTTCCTTTTTAATTTTATGTCGTGCCGTCTTTATGTTTGTTTGTCTTCCATTAAATTATGAAATGCACAACTTGACTATTTCATTCGCCTTGGAACTCAGATGGTAGCTAGGCTTCCATCCTACATATATTATTGCATAAAACTATTTTTATAACGTTAAGTTTCAATTAGATTAAAATCCAAAAAAATAATTTTTTAATGACTGTAATTTTATTTTCGCGAAATGACGTCTTAAATTTTAAACAGATTTCTGATTTAATGATTTTCCTTTAAAAAAGCACAAAAAATTATAATCTATATGAATATCTTATTTATATCTTTCGTATGAGTAACTAAAGATAAATTTTAAATCTTTTTCCTTTTTAACTTAATAGTTCTTTTACATAAAATAAAACCGCATATCTTTCTTAAAAATTATGATGATTTTAGGCTAAAACTTTCTTAATTATAAGATGTGTGATGAAAAAATCTTTGGATGATGCAAGCAAGGCCGTCGAAATTATGATAGACAAGTTAAGCATAAAATATTATCATTTTGAGATATTTTAGAGTAAAAATTTGAATATAATTTATTATTATTATGAGTAAAAATTAGTTCGTAATAAAAAGAATTAAAAAAAATGTAATTTGATTTATAAAAATGTTTCTAAATATTATTATCAAACCTAAACATTTAAAAATCAATAAATAATAAAAAAACCTAAGAAAATATTTAGAAGAAAAATGAAATATGTTATTATGTTGTAATTATTTGATGTTTAATTTACTGAGGAGATGAATTATTATAACACTATGATGCATCGAATATTACAAAGTACTCAGGGTACTCTACAATACTGGGGGGGGGGGGGGGGAATATAAAAGGATTATTTAATTATGGGGGAAAATAAAGGGTTTATTTTATGAATCACTAATTAAAATAGAAAGTGAATTTTAAATATAAAATAAGTAAAAGCATTGTTTGTAAGATTTGCATGTAACAATTCACATGAAACAATTGTGAAAATCTCAAACTGAAACAGGTTCAATAAGAACTTTGTGAGAAAATGAAGATTATATTGAAAACTTTCAAAGTTTTTAAGAAACAATATTGAGCTCAGGTGATATCAGACCTATAGCAAACATAACAAAACCAAATTTATATTTTAATACAATGAACTACTATGTCATTTTACTCTTATAATATATCAGGGCTTTTTTACCAACGCGAAAACCTTGACATAATTATGAACTAACGAATTTAATCATTTTATGCATATTATTTTATAAAAATGCTGAAAAAAATACTTTAATAAAATCATTTTTTTTGTTGTAGTGACAAATAGTAAATATTCAAAGATTACAAAACCGCTGCCATTTAAAAAATGTTAAGCCGCGAAATATTCCTGAAATACCTTTTGCTAAAAGATAATATCATAATTTCCAGATTTTTTTTTATGATTTCGAAATTTTTTATAAGAGAAATTTTACTAAGAAAATTGAAATGAGAGTAAATTTCCTAAATTAAATGAGAAACTTCGTTACTTTCAGCTAAAATTACATTTCTTGATAAGAAAATATTTCATTTGCAAATATAAATTAAAAAGATAAATACATTGTTTGTAAAAATGGTTGAAAATAAATTCGTCTGGAAAATTTTGCAGCCGATTTTAAATAAACCAATTCCGCTATTTTTATTCATCAGAGAATTTTTATTCATAACTCGGAAAAGCCGGAACTTAATTAAATTTTGCTAGCAAGATATACCTTTGTTCCAAATTATTTTCTATTTGACATATCAGTTCCAACATTTTTATTGAATGCCAAAAATCAAATTACATAAAAATCATGAAATGAATTCTTATGCCATATTGAAAATTAAAAAGGATCTGGTTTCTAATTATCTTATGCAGAAGGTAAAAAAAAGTTGATTTTCTGATTCAAAAAAAATCCTCTCCATGTTTTGTTAATTAAAATTTTATATTCTTTTTCTTTATTTGTTGACTCATTTTAATTAGCTTCTCTGAAGCTATTAGTTTAAACTATATTCCAAACTTCAAATTAAATATTATAGTTAGAAATAGCAAGACAATGACTACGTGGCATGTTTATAGTCAAACTTAATAATTTTTAATAGTTGTCAAATGATGAAAGTAATCAATAGGTCATCAGTATCTCTTCCAAAATTTCACACGGAACCAGCAAGAGGACGTTTTCATTTACTTTGAAAAATCCACGAAATTATTTTTAGAAGATATTCAAACAAAAAAAGTCTAATGATTATTATACCTCTATGTATTCACAGAAAAGTATTTTGAATCTGCAATTTTCCTATTTTGAATTAAGATTCTCCCATCACAGAAGCTTTAAATGCATCTGAAGAATTCACAGGACCAAATTATTCATTTTTTTTCTAATGTTTCTTTCCTTTTTTAATGTATACAAGGTATTCATTCTGACCGTAGCTCAGTAACTCGTTTTGTTTTACAGGAAAAATGAATTTTACTCTCAAAATATATCTTCTTTTTCTTGTCTATGTCATATGTTTAATTTTGGTTAGTTTGTTTTACAGACCTATTTCTGTAGCAGTTACATTACACTTATCTGCTCTTTCGGTTACTAGATGGCGATACCTGATTAAGCCATCGCATATGTAATCCCATAATTCATTGCGATTGTAATGAGAAGGAGATGTGACGCTGAACTGTGAAGCGCGCGCGTAAATGTCTTGTCTTTGTGTTTGTAATTGTTTAGTGTGTGAATGTGATTATTAAAGAAATGTTTCCTACAACATTCGTCCTGTTGCTTCCTGCACAGATCATAATAATCCACATACCACCACATTTCTTTTTATTTCTTGTGTTCTTTTCTTTTATAAGGTTGTCAATGATTCAATTGATGGCATTGATGTTCTGAGCTCTATAAACTTCGCTGTGCCTGTTTGATCTCTAAGGAACCAGAGTATTCAAGAGTATTAATGTATTTCTGAAAAATTATGATTCCTTAATTTTTATGCTGGCCTTTTGTATTATCATTATATTTAGTAAATTATTCTTGACGTACTAATATTAAAAATATCTTCTTTTCCGAGATTAAAACTTATTGATTTATGAAAACCTTGAATAACACTATTTTAAACGATTTAAGACTATTTCAACAGCCATATGGAGAATGAATATCCAATCAACGGGCTGCACGAAGAATCGAGGGCAGTGATTGGCCAAAAATAATGAGACTTATAATTTCATAATTTGTTTAGTGTATCTTAGAATTGTTTATTTTTAAAATGATTGTGAATGAAGTCTAATTCACTGATATAAACAATAGAACTTGGGAGATTTTATAAAAATTTAGATTTCGTTTTTTACTATTTATTTTTAACAACGTATTTTTTTCTCAAATATTGCAAAATATTGTTCTTACATTATTTTTTAAAAATGTGAAATTACATATTAGCCCACAGTTGCGGTTACACAAAGGTGCTTAGATTATAGTGAGAGCCTGTATATATTTATATGATGTCACTGGAAATGGCCTTGTTTACTTTATTCCAAACATGGTGTGATCGTAGTTCAGCATTTTATCTAGGAATTTAACTAGTTCCAACAGAAGACCATTTTAGAATACTGAGCTGGAAAATGCATCGATCCTTTCTAAACGTCAAATCGAAAAAAGGAATATCGAACTAGTGACCCGTCTTCTCAAAACTTCAAATGGGGTATAGATTTACTTCAAAATGCAACAGATAGTTAATAATTAATTCAGTTTTGAAAAGATTTTCGAAACTTATTTGAAACAAATTATGAAAATAAGACAGTCGAAATTACGGTTACAATAAATTTACTTTAAAAATCAGGGTTATTAAAAGTGTTTATAATAAATCTCAGCCGCCTTTGGTGATCTTCTGATTCTGCGAAAAATCTGTATTTCAAGCCGTTTTCTTCACAACTTAATGTTAGACTTTTCTTTAACAAAACATTTTTTTAAAAAAACAAATTGTAACATATATTTAAGTAATTTCCATTTTCTTGCTTTGTACTGTCTTTCTGTATAAGAAAAAACAGAGATGCTCATCGAATATCTAGCTAATCGATGTCTTACTCGATGCTCCAACTCCATTTATTTTATTCCTCCTGTAAAATGTTCATTTGAATCCAACACTAAAGTGATGCGAGGCATTTCATAAATATTTTATGAGCCACCCAGCAGTATGCTACCTAGAATGAAACAATCGCATCAAAAATTAAAGGGCAATATGCAATTAAAGAAAACTTATTAATATCCTATTATTTAATATTTAACATGACCGTTTTAGAAGAATTTTTAAAAAATTACTGAAATACAATTATAGAGCAAATGTAATAAGAGATTGCGAAACAATATGGAAAAATAAAACCGAGTTCTTTAGCTTTCAACAATGGAAGTTAAACTCGCATTAAAATATCTTACGAAATAGCGAGACGGCGTCCTGGCATAGGGGTAGCGCGTCTTCCTCGTGACCTGGGCATCCTGGGTTCGAGTCCCGGTTTGGGCGTGGTTGCTCTTCTGTTGTTCTATCTGTGAGATGTGTGAATGTGCCCTCCTGTAAAAAGAGATCGTGCAAGTGAAAGAGTAATGCGTGTGTAGCAAAGTCGTACTCTTGGTCCTAGTTGGCGCTACTATAAAAATAAGAGACGTTCCCCCACCGGCTTAAAATCGCTGTCTTCGTAACAACGGACTTGTTCATGGCAAGTGCCATAGGGAAAACGATCTAAAATTTACAGCAACTGGAAAACATATTATTGTAAATTATGCATTATTTTTTAACAGTCGATATCAACAAAAAAAATTTCAATGGTTAAAATGGTATTCAAAAAAAAAAATTGAATCGCAAGACGTGAAAAAATTCTCATGTCATATGATATTAATAATCGAAATTATTGAAGAAAAATACAAAATTCTGCGATATTGTGCAGGGTGATTATAATTAAAGTTCAAAACGCTATAAGAAAAGAATCACTGTTGAGAATGATGTCAAATTTGAACGGCATGTTATTGAAGAAGGCAGAAAGCGTATGGAAGAAGAAAAAAATTAGTTTCAAATTTTAGCAACAGATGACGCTGTAAGCTGCAGAATCAAGAAGAGAAGTGAGAAATGATTCGTAAAACAACGGCTAAGGTGTAAGTTACACATTAAAATGCATTGACAAATTAGAATTGTTGAGTAGTTTTATTTGCATGACTGTACATATCACATCGAAAAGGACAAATCGGTTTCAAGAGTTTTTCGGCGACATACCGCATAAGAACCATTTATCAAAAAAGTTCGGAAATATCGCAAGACTGGCGCAAAACATGTCGAATATGGTGTCCACCGTTGTGTGCAACAAGTTGAAAGTGAAAGTGCACGGAACACAACATCTTTCAGATAACCCCACAGCCAGAAGTCATACGGAGTAAGATCAGGTGATCGGGACGGCCAGGCTGTAAGGAAATGACGGCTGATAATTCGAGCACTTCCGAAATGGCACCTCAGCAGCTGCTTCATGGGATGTGCACGGGAGCGTCATCTTGCATAAAAATGATTCCATCCACACATCCACGCTGTTGCACAGTTGCGCAAAGATAAGCATAGCGATGACCAGAGACGGTAGCGGTAACAGGACCGGAAGCACCCATCTGCTTGAAAAAACATGACTGTGGGATGAATAATGCCGTAAGGCCTCACCACACCGTGACCTTTTCAGGATGAAGTGGTACGAGGTGCGTTGTCAGTGGATTTTCTGTTGCCCATATTCGAGAATTCTGGGTATTGACGTACCCTGTCAGATGGAAATGGACTTAATCTGTCCACAAAATTTTCCACGGCCATTCATTATCCACTTCCATGGGAGCAAAAAATTCTAACCCCCTTGCTGGCAGATCAGACGGAAGCAACTCCTGCACATAGCCAATTTTGTATGGATAGCATTGCAGGATGTTTCGTACAATTTTCAGCACCGTGCTCGTAGGCCTGTCCAATTTTTGGGCAATTCCTCGTGCACTGACGCTTGCACACCACCGGCCGACACTCTTGTAATGCTGTGGTCATTTCTTCAATTACCGTCAAATGCATTCGTTTTCTCCCTCTACCAGATTGCACATCAAACGAACCAGTCGTTTCGAATTTTTGTATCATTCTCTTCAGACACACGACACTCATTGGACCGACGCCTTCTTTTATACCCTTCAGTGTCCTGAACTTTTGCAGAGCTACTTTTGCACAATCATCGTTCTTGTAATACAGCTTTACCAGCAGAGCGCGGTCCTGCAGTGAGACACCCATGGCGAACGTCTGAGACGCGAAATGAGGAACAGCGGTGTACCTGGCAATTTTATAACACTTTAATAAGTCTTGTGCATGACAGGTATTTTTAATTTACATCTTTTGCCGCTTACAACGCCATCTGTTGCTAAAATATGAAACTAAATTTTTTCTTCTGCCATACGCTTTCCGCCTTGTTCAATAACATACCGTTCAAATTCGACATCATTCTCAACAGTGGTTCTTTTTTTTATAGCGTTTTCAAACTTAAACTTTAATTATAATCATCCTGTATTTAATTTATTGAAAAATAATTTTCAAAGTTATTCAGAGGTGTATATTTTCTTCTTCAAATTTTATATGTGCCGAATGTAGCATGAGGCAACTATCATATATGAGGCTAACCACCTTTTTTTAACCAATTAATTTACAGATACATGGGTTGTATTTAATTTTTATTTCATCTCCTATTTTTCGAACGTTATCATGAAAAGACGCCAAAAAACCTCATTTAACTTTAAGGTAAATTAGTTAAAACTTCAAAAACTACCTTCTACGTGCGCGTTTCCACCTTTTAAATCCTTTTTTTCCATGATTCCTCAAAACTAACATGTGCCTTCATTGGCTTTTGTGGAAAATTTACAACTCCAAACACTTTACATGGATATTGTAAGTATACATTCGTATATAAAATAAACAAAATAATTTCTGAATAATAAAACTAATTAATATAAATTTATGTAAATTAATTAAATAACAAGAAATATTTTTAAAATATTTGTTTCTAAAAACATTCAAATATATTATATGTCTTTAGTATGTGTACCGAAAAAGTATTTTACTACAATTTAGTGCCTCCCTTAGTTTTTATGGAGGATCTAGCATTCCAAATACTTTGGATATTATAAGTAATATGGATATTATAAGTATGATTATTATAAGTAATATGGGTATTATAAGTATGCATTCGTAATAATTATTCGCAGATTTCTGTGTAATAATTAAAGTAGCTTTATTAAAATAAATTTATATGAATTAATTAAATCCCATTAAATTTATTAAAATAACTTTCTAAAAACTCCCAAATATACTATACATATTCTACTTAGTATGTGTACAGAAAAAGTATTTTACTGCATTATTTCAGCATTTACCAATTAAAGAGTATATCTGTGTCGTAATTCGTAATTTTAGACCTATCTATCTCTCTTGTAGACCGCCGACATATTTGTCTTTCAGACACTTGATCAAATATTTCCTTTTGTAAGTATAGATTGTGTCATGACGTCCTCATGTTCTATGCATTTGTCAAAAATTGCTCAGTTTATAGCAACTCACTGTGCTTTTTTTCTTTAGTGCTGTGAACCAAATTTTAATTGCTATGATACTAAGGATTCAATCAATGTTGCTGCAGCTATTCAACACTCGGTAACTAATGTCATAATGAAATGCGTTATGTTTCGTTAATCCAAATATTAACGATTCTACCGAATGCAAGACAGATGAATCGATTACTCGAATTTCGTACAATCGATACTTTGACATCTTTTCATCGATTCGCCTTCCTTCGTGTTCAGCCTTCTACAATGAGGAAAAGTTCGTTGCAGTCCTGCGTTAACGTGAATGTGAGGAGATAATGGGTCGAGTGGTTGCAATGTCACAAGCAATCATAGACGCTGATGGAAAGGGGTGTTGTTATTGCGTGTCATGGGCACCTAATCTCCTCCTGTGACCTAAAAGGTCCAAAATTTGTTTGAACAAGGAAAGGGTTTTGTTTGGGGTGGGAAACTAGTTTAATATCGGATGTTTGTCCGATTCTCTGAGCTTATAAAGTAGGCTGTCATGTTCTGTTGACACTTTATATGGCTATCTTTGTCTAGAAAGTGTTTAACATCGCACGCATCATTACTAGGGGTGTCTTTATGCTCAATTAAACAGCCATGAATACGGTTTAAATGTACAAAGCGTGTTACAAGAGTACAATTAAAAATCAAAAATTACCAAGCGAATGAAAATAAAATGATTCCTTTTGCATAAACAAGGATGGCAATGAAACCATATTTGGAGATGAAACTATAAATAATTAGAAACGCAGTTATCAATTTAAAAGGAAAAACGTGCGCATTGAAGTGTAAACCGAATACACGCAACATCTCAATTCATTATTTCACCATCTTATAACTTTAAACGAGCAATTCTTATATATATATAAATGCACTTATTTCGTGCATCTCGAAAACGACTCTAACGATATGGACAAAATTTTATTCTTAGATAAGGTATTGATATTTGAGTTTCTCTATAGAGATGTCTCCTGAAAAAATGCGATTTTAAAAAAAAGACTTTTTATAACTAACTATTACAGCCTTTTTCCATCTACTCTCATGCTGACACTTCTATACAGTGCCATCTCGGATTCACTTTACCATGGTAGAAATGAGTGTAAGTACAAAAATAAAAGTAATTATAGATAAATTGTAAAATGAATACTGTAATATAGAAGATTGTTTGAAATAACATGTTATTCTACATTTTTTACACAAAAATTTCGTTTTTCTTATATTTTTTACAATCTCACAAATAGCAATAGTTTATACATAGTATGGAATTTTTGTTTTTTACTCAAGATAGTTTAAGCGAAACTCCTTATTGTTTTTAACAGCCAAATTTCTGTAAAATACATAAATCTTTAAGTCAAGAGCAAACTTTCAAATACATATATTTTTTAATTCTTTTGCAGGTTGTTTTGTAGAAATTTTAAATAAGCAAGAATTAAAAGTGTCTAGGTTCAAAAATAAAAAAAAAATGTTCTACACATTTTTTATGGAAACTTTTAGCTGTGGAATATACTGTTTTCATTTCATCCAACACATCATTTTTCCTTTGAACAGATTATAAAAAGAAATTTTTTCAGTATTTCTAAAGTCTCTCGTGATTTCATCAATATTGTTACAGTTGTGCAACGTCTTAAATAGTATACCATTTCTAATTTTCAGCGGTACGTTGGTGAAAATTGTTTTCTTTTTTCATTTAAAATCCAGATACAGAATAATGACGAGGTTTTTCTTTAGATCCAATAAATTTAACAGCAGATTCGCTGTTGTTTTTTCAGAATAATCCCCGCGATTGTTAGTTTGTTTTTCTCCATAAGATTTCAAAAGTGCTGCAAAGATATTTACTATCTAACCACAGTTGCTTTAAACCCCAAATTATATTACTTTTACTACAATAGTTTATACATAATACTTATTACTTATACTTAAAA
>JAPMOR010105441.1:13585-26328 GCA_026543865.1 Argiope aurantia | reverse complement strand
CATAAGTCAAATACATATATTTTTTAATTCTTTTACTACAATAGTTTAGATTTAAAAAGTGCTGCAAAGATATTTACTATCTAACCACAGTTGCTTTAAACCCCAAATTATATTACTTTTACTACAATAGTTTATACATAATACTTATTACTTATACTTAAAATTTATTACTTAATACTTATCACTACAATAGTTTATACATAATATGGAATTTTTGTTTTTTACTCAAGTAGTTTAACCGAAACAGTACAGTTGCTTATTGTTAGTAACAGCCAATTTCTTATTAACAGCCAATTATTAATAACAAATTTCTGTAAAATACATAAGCCATAAGTCAAATACATATATTTTTTAATTCTTTTACTACAATAGTTTAGATTTAAAAAGTGCTGCAAAGATATTTACTATCTAACCACAGTTGCTTTAAACCCCAAATTGTATTACTTTTACTACAATAGTTTATACATAATACTTATTCTTATACTTAAAATTTATTACTTAATACTTATTACTACAATAGTTTATACATAATATGGAATTTTTGTTTTTTACTCAAGTAGTTTAACCGAAACTCCTTATTGTTTTTAACAGCCAAATTTCTGTAAAATACATAAGCTATAAGTCAAATACATATATTTTTTTATTCTTTTACTACAATAGTTTAGATTTAAAAAGTGCTGCAAAGATATTTACTATCTAACCACAGTTGCTTTAAACCCAAAATAATATTACTTTTTCATCACTCTCGTGACATTTTCATTTGCACTATAACTTAAATATTTTATACTTATTATAAATTTAAATATTTTATTCTTTATCCATTATTAGTTATACTGTAGCTATTTATGGATAGAAGTATAAAATCCATAAATACTTATAATATAGTTATGAAATACAAAATATTGTTGAATCAACTTGTTAACTCACCATAACTTAAAGAGAGATATAGCTCTATTTTTCGATCCCTAAAAAGTTTTCTGAATCAAATCAAGAAACTTGACAAGAAGACGTGCGAGGAGGTTTTCTTATCCCTTCACCTCATTTCAAATTTCAAAAAATGAAGGATTTCATTTTAAAATAAACTTAAAATGTGTAATGTCGCCTTAGAAACAGTTAATGCAGATATCACTCTTTTAATCCAAGAAAAGGTGGAAATTTTTGCATGTTACATAGTAAGTAGTGTAAATCACCCCTTTGTGGGTTAAATTACAACATATTTCTGGAGCTATGAGAGTGAAGCTTTACATCAGGTAGGAATTGGCTGGAATAATGGTTTTCAAATATTCTATACATCTTCCTCCACCAGGAACAAAGTGTGGCGAATTGAATTGAGCGAGAACAGAACCTGGGACCTTCTAGTTCACAGCCCAGTAACATGACCATACAAATACATATACAAAAGCAATTGATCGTGTAGCGTAGCTGTAAATTGGCTTATAAGCTTTCACCACAAAAGCTACCTAACGAAGAACAACTTCTTCACTGCAAAAAATGACATTTTTATTGATAAATTCTGTTTTTATTTTTATTAAATGAATTTTAAAATCCGAGAGCAATTATTAAAATGCTATAAAATTTGTATTATTATATAACATTTTAATATTTACTGCTTTTTTCTCCTGATTACTAGTTTAATAAATCTGCGAAATTAGCGGAATAACTTATTTGATGTTCGTCAAGACGAAATATCGTAAGTGATTTTTCGCTTAATTCCTGATGCTCCAGACTTCTGAAATTTTGTACAGATATGAAATTTAGAAGACAATACGCTACTTTGATATTTTAGGAACTTTATTGCTAGTGAATTGATTGATAATGTAAAATTTTGATTTCATATCTTTGTCTTCAACTAATTGTGAATTGATTGATACGAAAAAAAATTTGATTTATATCTGTGTCTCCAACTGGCAGTGAATTGAAAGGGAAATTATTTAAAAAAAATGATTTTGTGATTCTTTAATTCTTCAAATTGTGAACTATAATATAAAGACTATAATTCTGAATATAATTGGTATATTGAAATCATCCATTTTTAGCGTACTACTAAAAATGTCTTCCTAATATTATCTATTTTTAATTAAAAAGGAAAACTTTATGAAATATAACCTGAAAAGAGTCTTAATTCTGAAATTTAACTTAATATGCATTCCTTTCGAGTCTTTTTCAACTTTGGGAATTTGCTGAATTTCATTTCAAGAAATGATTAAAAAAAAAAACTAACATGAATGTAAACAGCAAAATGTTATGTCAGAATCAATTTATTAGAAAAAATTATCCTCATTTTCTATATTGATTGTCATTTACTTTTCAGAGAATGATAGCAGAAGCCTCATTACTCATAATGCAACTATAACACAAAAATCATTTGCTTTAATTTGCTTTCTAATTTTCTTAATAACTTCGCAGCTAATTGTATTAAAAACCTCTCATTTATGAGCTTAAATTTCAAATAAATCTTAGTGGATACAAAAAAAATCAGTGGAATTTACAAAACTGAGATGTCGATAAAATCTACAAGTAGTCACTTCACAGTAGAGAATGAATGCTGAAATCAATACTCTGGTTAATGATTCTTTATAACAGATCAAAATACATCATTAAAGCTCGGTTTTATATGAAAACAGCTATTTTCCAAAATAATAAATAAATACCATATTCTTTGGCAAAAATGCGAAAAATTTTAAACGAGTTTAGAAGCCTAATTGTTCGAAATAAAAAGTAAGTTTTAAAGTTTCACAGTTTTATGTGTTTATGGTGTCACTTAGTTATTTTAATAATTTTAGATATTATGTTAAATAAACCGATTAATTGACAATTTAATTTTGGTTCAGAACTCGTGGCATCACCTGGTAATGTTTGAGAAAAATTTCCAAGATTCCATAATATTTATAATAAGACATCAAATTTTTAATTTAAAAAAATGGAAAATCAAAATTAAAATGTTACGTCTTAATGTACTGAGTTATTGTTTCATTTAGTTGCAAATGCCGAAACTAATTGATAAGAAGATTGAGAAAGAATATATTTTATTAATTCATGCAAAATCTCGGAATTAGATAAATGAAGCTTCGTTAAATTATAAAATGCATTTATTTATATGCGGTTTGAAATTAAACCGAGTTTTAAGATTGCATACATTTTTTTTATTTTTCGCATAATGATATTTGTACAATATAACTTCCAACATCTTGTTTCAAATTTTTCTCACAAGTTCTGAAGTATATAGAAAGTATCGCGACAGATCAATTAATAATTATTTTTTTTTTACAAAAAAGCAATGATCCTAAAAAATAGGACGTATGACAAATAATCTAATATATCAAAATGAATTTTTGTTTGTTCGTATTTTATGCACTATTTCACGTTCAACCGTTCAAACAGTAAACAGCAAACGGCACATGTCATTCGGAGTTAATCGCACATATATCAAACAAAATAAAGTTATTATCATTGATGCCAATCAATGTAAGTGAAATGAAATCGAAAATATTTAGTGCAAGCGCTAATTTTTTTTCATTTTATTAAAGAATAGTCATCTATACAAGGTATTGTCATTCAGCATGCACAATATTTTGTCTGCGGCAAACGCTCATATTATTCAGAGTTTATCTCAGGCATAAAAAATATAATTATAATCATCGATGTCGATCATATTAAGTTTTATACATAATGGAAATTTTCCAGTCCAAACAGTAATTTTTCTATTTATTCAGTAAATCAACAAACGATATTTCGGTTATATAAGCGTATATCGTGTCGATGACTTCGACAAAAAATATGTCCCTAAACGCTCGTTTACTTAATAGATATACCTGCGCAGCACGTAGAAATAAGCCAATTCGATCTTCTCAAACAAACGAGGAACGACAAGCGAGCAATAAGGCAGATCGTTTACGAATTGCAAATTCATGTGCTACAGAATCTAAAGATCAGCATGCGGCAAGAATCGAACGATAGAGTTTATATGCTGCCTGATCAAGCACATCAGAATCACAAGACCAATATGTGGCAAAAAGCAATGAAACTAATCTTAAAGGAAGGTTAATTAGAGAAGATGTACTCATTCCACGCCTTCCCACTATTCCCATTTATTCGGCATGCCTTTTGACTCCAAACGACTGCAATCCCTCATTCGACTTGCATTCTCGATGACAATGTACAAGGCGCAAGGTCAATCACTTCAAGTGTGTGGATTGAATCTAGAAAATCCATATTTTTCATATTAGCCTATTGAATGCTGACAAATCGGACAACCAAGAAGTTTATTTGATTTTGCTGAAGATGGAAAAACAAAAAATATTATCTACTCTAAAGCACTTGAACAATAAAATCTAAAAAATAGAACAAATTTTATTTGTATTTCTCATTTACATATCAATAAATTTCAATGAATGTTTTAATTTCCGATAAGTAAATAAATATCATTCCTAATTAAGCAAGACAGTTATTTTAAATTTCAAACGATATTCCCAAAAATATTTCTTCTGCGGCAGCAATGCGCTGGGTACCGGCTAGTATAGAATAAATATGATAAAGGCAAGTGCTGAACACCAAGTAAAGAAGCTGCGCCACCTAGTGGTGCGAATTGTAACGAATCAGATTATGCTGAGAAACCAGGCAGTGAATTCCCGAATGTTTGACTTTCTTAGTGAATAAATAATAATTGAAATATTAAGTAATGATTTAAAATATTCTGTGTTTGTATGTAATTCTCTTTTTGATGATATCAACTCTATGTTTTGAAATAGTTGCATGATTCCTTATAAATATCTTCATTGTTTAGAAATGTTTTTTTTTTATGTATTGGTCCTCTTAAGACACCAATTGCTTCGCCGTAAATCAAGGTAATATTTCATTTCAACTCTATCTTTTATTTATAAATTTATAATCATAGTTCCTTCGACAAGATGATTTAAACTTTCAACGAATAATCTAAATGTTTACTTCTTTCAAGTGTTCTGTGTTTGCATAATATGAAATTCTCATGTTAATAAAATTCATTTTTAAAAGAGTTACATAACATCATATAAGTTTTTTTTGTATATAAAAGGTTTATTATGTATTTGATACTTTTGATTACAAATTAGTTAGACAAGAATATTATCAGTGTTGTATTTCAATTCAATCATTTAAGCATAAATTTAAAATAGTAATTTTTTTCAACAAAATAGTTCATATTAAGACATTTAAATCATTTTAATTTCATAACGTTACACCTGTACCATTTGCCGTGAATATGAAACTCCCAATTGACATTTATGTCATAAATTATATGACATCATAGTCACATGACAAAGGTAACTGTCTAATTCCATGCAGTCTTACGCGGTGCTCTGTCACTGATTTTTTTTCCTCATATGAAATATACAGAAGATTCCAGCATTAGTTTCCAGCATTTAATTTGTAATTTATGAGTGAATCTAATAACATGCAAATTGACAGGAAAATTAATTTTAAGATGTTAAAAAAGAGCAAGTATAATTATTCAACATACTATATACAATGCTTAAAACTTATACGAGAGTGAAAACTTATTATGACATTGATTTTTTTTAAAAAGCGGGAGTTGTCTCCCCAAAACTTTCTCGCATGATCACCAATAAATTTTCCATGCCAGAAAACCTCTTGCATGACACTAGCATGCAAAAATGGAGAAATATTAACTTTTGGCATGAATGAATTTAGTAATTTTATTAAATTAATCGTGTCATCCTTGGCGACTTATTTGGGGATTAATTCTTAGCATGCGGTTAATAGTACCCTAAAATCGAATTTGTGCTTTAGAAACGTTTTTATCGATCATTTGAAACAAACATTTGACAAAAAAACTACTCTTGTAGTCACTAAATCCTATATTAAATTTAATATATTTAAGTTAATGTAGTTTTGTGTTATCTCGAATTCATGCTTCTGTAAGTACTAACAGACAGAGGGTCATCCCCTCGTTGGATTTGAATGGACATTTGAAAGATATCTAAACTATAAATTTTAAATATGTGTGCGAAATTTTATCTATCTAGCTTTCTTCGTTTTGTAGTTATCGTGTTAACTTATATTCAAACAGCTGAACAGACGGACTTCCTCTGAAAAGATTTTACACAAAATTTGATGAAAGTCTACAAATTTGGTGTAAAGACCGAACACCAAATTTCAACCGTCTAGAACAAAGAGTTTCTGAGTTACCTTTATCATAGACAGACTGACGGACATTTACAAAAATGCATTATTCGAACTCAGAAAAGTCTGAAACGTGGAGAGTCGTCAAAATATGGAGTTCGAATTTTTCGACGATTACTATACTCTATTCTACATGTACGAGAAAATAAAGTGAATCTTCATTCCAAAACCTTCACTAGTGAAATAAAAGCATGCATCGAAATATATGTAGAACTAACAAAAACGATTTTAATTTCATAGCAAATGATAGAAAGTATTCTGAACAAAAGCTTAGTGTTTGTTTAAATACGTAAAAATATTAACCAGATGAATATTCCTTTTTATGAAATGTTTTAATCTTGAGTGACTTATCTTAAGAACACTAATAATTTTAAAGAACGATATAAAATGTCTTTTTTAACATTTTTTGTGATATTCAGCCCCATTTCCCTTAAAGATTTCCTAACAAAAAGTGACACTATTTTTCATTTAATATAGATTTTGGTTTGGGTTATATTAACGTCCCGTTTGAAGTAACACTAGGGCTATTTTTTTAAATATAGATAGCAGGTCTTTTCATTTTTTAAATTAAACCTTAAAATCCCATCAAAATATTTCTCCCTAGAAATTGTTTTTATGCGATTTTCTTAATATACAGAAGACCTCCATTCGGTAATTTTTTGTTATTTTGATAGCATTTTATTTTATGCTCCTAAATTTCTTCTTCATGTCTCACAAGTTTCTAAGGACCCTGGTAAGTTTCTAAAATAATATTGTTTTTCGGCAAAAATTTTCTTTTTGCACAAGTCTGTTGTCTCCATCTTCCTCAGGGCTTTTCTTTGTGTATTATGCAGACTTTGTGTTAGAAAGTTATTCTTATCATAATTTTAGAGAAAAAAAACTTTCAAAAGAAATAAAATAACTAATTTTTAAGACTTTCTTCGCTTCTTTCTTTTTTTTTTTGTCAAAATTCTTTTTATTATTGTTTTATACTGATTTTTTTATACTATAAAATGTTTGCAACATTTTACTGTTATAAAAGTTTTCAAACTATTATGGTGTTTAGGATCTGGTAATTTAACGAAATATTATAGAATCTTAACGAAACAATAATCCTAACAACCTTAATAGTATTCTTTCATTATTTTTCAAGCTTTATTAAAAGTTCCTGACTGAATTTAAATTTTCATTCAGGACAGAGAATAGTAATCAAACCCATGATAATACGGGCTGAAATCACTTACCAAATAAAAGAATGAGGAATTAAAAAAATCAAATTGTATTTTGAAACGAGTTATTGAAACATAAATTTTCGTGAAATAGAACATGATTCATTATTGATAAAATACCCTCCTTTGCCGCACAGCTGGTTCATTAGAAAATTCAATTGTGCTTGATTTTACTTACGTATCCCTTATCCATACCTTTCTAATTCCCTCAACAAATTATTTGAAATCATATTATTTTAATGAGTTTTTTTTTCTTTTCTTGCGTTTTAATCCCGTGTTATATTAAAAACTTCTCACTTGTTATGTTTATTGAGCACAAAAAATGACACATGCCATTCCTATGAGTTCCATCGCATTATAGTACCCTTAAAAATTTAAGTGTATGATTAATCTATTTCATATTTCGCGTTGTCCTTTGCAGTAATATAATTTTTCTTTCCAATTCCACGCACAATTCCATGACATTATAGTGCCATTAAAATTTGCCTAATTAATTTCTTTCATATTGCGCTTTGGCGGTTGCAGTAATTAATTTCACATACCAATTCTTTATGTAGTCCTTTGACATCATAATACATTAACAAATTAAATGTCTGATTGGTTTGTTTCATATTTCGCATTGTCTTTTGCAGTAATATAATTTCGCTTCCTAATTCTTCGCACTATTGCACAGATAATTAGCAAAATCCTTCAATCCTTGCTTTCAATAGTGAAAGAAAATTACGCTATGAAATATCTGATGAAACGATCAAATTGTTTATTGTTAAAAATTTAAAAAAAAATTGTAAAAAAATACAAAAATTCAGAATAAAAATCATACAGCAATTAAATTAAAATATTAAAAAATACTTTTCTTTTAAATTTCACACGTAAAAAAAAATAACCGTTGTGCAATAACTGTTTCTAGAATTACAGTGGAAAGACGCCAACAGCTAGATTAAAAGTAGTAGATATTGTAATTGGTTTTCCAATGAAATAAAATTTTGCCTTTAATTACATTTAAAACATAGCTTGAACTTTGTCTCAGAAACTTTTCCGACGTTTTGATTAACGGCTATTTGAATCATCAAACATTCTAATAGAAGTGGTTTCCCTTACACTTCCTCATAATTTAAAATTTGATACCAAATTCGATGTTAAATTTTATCCGTCTTGTTCCTTGTCAAAATTATCACGTACCCATGCACAGCAATGGACCGACAGACAAAAATTAATTGTCAAGGTTTTAGACCTTTGTAAAAAATCTAATTCAATGTTTTTTGTTCAATGCAATCTAATTAAATTTTTTTGTTCAATGCAATCTAATTAAATTTTTTTTGTTCAATGCAATTTAATTCAACGTGTTTTGTTCAATGCAATCTAATTCAATGTTTTTTGTTCAATGCAATCTAATTCAATTTTTTTGTTCAATGCAATCTAATTCAATGTTTTTGTTCAATGCAATCTAATTCAATTTTTTTTTTGTTCAATGCAATCTAATTCAATGTTTTTTGTTCAATGCAATCTAATTCAATTTTTTTGTTCAATGCAATCTAATTGAATTTTTTTTGTTCAATGCAATCTAATTCAATGTTTTTTGTTCAATGCAATCTAATTCAATGTTTTTTAAGTCATCATATTCAGATAGACAGACATAATTCCAAAGATGGTTTTAAATTTTAGCGATGTTGAAAGTATAAAGATTAATCAAATCTCGTCGCAAGTTTTTCAACGATTTCAAAGTTTTCGTTTTAGGTATTTTGTGTAAGGAATTATGAGAAAGGAAAATGCTTCCTCTCTTTTCAGGTCCTGTTCATTTTTGATAATCAGACTACCAGGTATCTGAATTTTTTTAATGAATTCTTCCAACAAAAATGATTGATAATTAATCCAGTCTGGTTGTTAGATGCTGTGAGGAGGGAAGTCTTTAAAAGATTCCAAGACTCTAAAATCTTATCTTTCATTCTAGTTAAATTACTGATTATTAGAAGAATAAAACATTATGCATGAAATTTTTTTAAAAAAATTAAAATTTCATAGTTATTTTCGTGAAAATGGTACGTTGAAAAGAATTTAGTATAACAATTTAAAGAAAAAAGAATACAGTTACTTATTTATCATTGCATCGTCTATCCACCTAAAATGTCTATTAGCCACATTTGCATGCTATGAACCTATAGGATTAGAAGTGAATTTTTACTTCAGTTAAAAATAATTTTATATCACCAGTCAGTTTTTAACTTGTTCATAATAAATCTAACTTTTCAATTAGCGAATAATTTACACATAAATATTCAAATAAATTTAAATAATTTATAAAGTAATTTAACCAATTTTTTTATTTTTTTAGAATTTGTACATATACTCACTAAATGATATAAATATTTTATGTTTCCTTCAATTAAGTGCGACATTTTAAATTATTCATAAAATTTTCATTACTGGGTTTCCTTTTTCTGTAGAAAAATTTTGAAACATACTGTGCAGTCGGTAACGAGTATTTATGAAGTATTGTCCTATACTTAAAAATAATGTAGCGTTATTAAGAAAAATTGCATTGAAAAGGTGCTTTTATTGGTGTGAATGATGTAGAAGTGACCAATTATAGGAATCTGGTTTATTTGGAAGTTTATTTTTTTTTTAAATTTACTTTTAAATCTTAAATCTTCCTAACAAGTGTTTCAAAGGTTTTTTTTTTCAGCTAATGCCTTCTACTGTATGTACAGAAAATTTATAGTAATTGAAAGATAGTATAAATTATCTCCTCCGATCACCCTTGGTTTTGAGATTCTTATCTTCCTCCACTTCGATTCTGTCTACACTGGGATAATTTGCTTTCTGCAATAGGAAGTCACGTAACACAACTAAAATCTCTTTTTAGGCGGCGAAAATCTCGAGAGCAGTCGGCATTTCGACATCAAGGACACGGCAATGGGATGGAAGGTAGGAAAGCTATTCTGTATATCTGTTGAGCATCGTTTGCATGAGGCCAACTGTTCAATGCAATAGAAGGCCAAGCCTACCTCAGAAAGGTCACATGATGGCAATGGGACCATGACAATTATTTGATGGCCTCGATGTGACAATTATTTGCCCCATTAGGGTCACATGATCTTCCTGAGGCTGGCGTGGCCTTTTATTGCATGCAATAGTTGGCCTAGTGTGGACACTACTTAATTCGTCGTCCAATCCCCAAAACTTGGCGTCCATTGTTCCAAATCTTGAATATCAGATTTCCTGGATGTTGAGGAGAATTTGTTACGGTTAGGTTTTAAGCTCTCACCAAATTAGCTTGTGGATTTCTCTTACCGAGCCTTAATAAAATTTAAAGTATTAAAGAAAAATCGTTTGTCCTTCCTTATATTCTTCTTATATTGTCATAAAATTGTAAAGTTTAAATGCAGTGTCAATGAAGTGTCAGATGAAAAAAAATATTATTAACATTTCTGAGTTGTTATTGTTAAACACGAAATCCATTACAGAAAAATAAAAACTATTTCCATAGACTAAATCACTAATTACTGATCTATCTTCCAGTAGTTCATGTATTTCTTTAAAACTTAACATATACATATTTAAATAAATTAACGAAAAATCAAAATAATTAACGTTAAATCATTGTGATTGATTGTTCATTGATTTTATGCATTAAAGTGACAACTGTTTTGTATATTTTTGATGAATTTGGTGCTTTCTTTATTGAAAAAAAAACAACCCTGGGGATTCCAATCATGTCTAATTTCATGCGCCAATAATCCACAAGTAAAACGGAAGAGAAAAAAAAGTAATTTCATTAAGGGGATGCACTTGCTTAGAAAGAAGAAGAAAAAAAAATCTCAATTTACCTTTTTTTTAGATGAAAGACATCTTTAGAGATAGCGTCTGTTATCTAATGAGTATGACATGTTCGATTTTCTTTTTCTAGGAATCTTCCCCTTATATCGCTAAGAGGTAATGCAAAAAAAATTCCAGATTGGACATTTTTAATGATGTAATGAAATAATTTTGTACTTTCATGCAAAAAAAAAAATGTCGATCGATTGAAATATTTTATCAACACTTTTTCTTAACAATAAAAACAAGAGAAATTTTTAAATCACATACTCGTCTAAGTGGTTCCTCTCTTTATCGAGACTTGAGGGCTCTTTTTTTCTTATCCTCATATAATTGTGTAACTTATTTTAAAACTATTGAAAATAAACTTCCCCGCAAATGCCTTAGTGATATAGGCGCAGTTGAGGTTATCAGGTTATGAGCTATATTCTTATGACCTTGGTATGACCTTAACCAGAAATATTACAAATCTGTAACATAGAAGAGTATATTAGCAGCATTTTTTTTTTTTTTTGTCAAAATGGCTATTATAAATTTTCCTTTTTTCTATCTATGCTTTAAAACAGAATAGTAGAGATAGCTTGTTTAAGTATTGGTTAAATGAATGAAAGATTTCTTGCAAGAGAAATACAAATGCAGATAAGTTTCCCTGGAAATCGTCCAGGAAGAAATATTTTAGGTGCTACCTAGATCCTCAAAGATTACTTTTGCCATTAGAAAATGCCGCACTCATTTTTCGTCCCGAGTCTTTAAATCTATCAAAATTAAAAAGCTCCAAAAAATCATTCAACGAAACTGTTGAATGCGACCCGAGACGTCTGGGTATCACTGCAAAACTTCGTCCCCTTTTCATTAAATATGACTGATTAAATACCTGCTGTAAGTACTTTGTTCATTAAAGACTCTCGCTCAGATGGATTAGGGTTCAGCGAAGCTTTCTGGGAACTCCCATAAAATATCGAGTATAAATATACCTAATAGCCACGAATTAAAAAGAATCCTCATTTATCTTTTAACTACCTGTTATTGCGGTTTTTGAAGAGTTAGAACATTTTTCTTATCTTTGACTGAAACACTTAGTCACCGTAGCATTCTGAAGTATCTGAAATCGAATGATCTTAAGAATGAGACCGAACCAAGACTGATTGGAACTACCACCAACCAATGGAGATTTAAATCGTTCAATTCAATTTTAAGCATTCAGTATCTCTTCCGTTTAAGTTTTATGATTGGAAAGAAAGATCTACAAAGATCCTTAATGGACACCAAATAAATAACTCTCAACCGTGGTGCCAAAAATGAAAATTTATGAAAAAAAGAATTATTTTATACTACAATTTTTTTTTTGTTTATTATTATTATTATTGAAAGAAAAATTGCAGATGGTGGAATATTTTTGTGTTTAATAATATTATGTTCAATAAATATCAAAATAATAGTAAAATATATCGTTATTTTCTCACATACAGTGTTTACACCACTCAGTGTTCAGTAGGTAACTTGATATTCGATAATTTGTTCATTTGTTATAACTATTTGTTATAA
>JAPMOR010105441.1:0-13575 GCA_026543865.1 Argiope aurantia | reverse complement strand
TGATATCTTAATTCTAAAAATATTTAATTCTAAAATAATTAATTCTAAACGCCATTTGCAACAGAAATTCACACTTATTTCAAAATTCTGGAATATTAGAAAGTAAGAAATAAAATCTGATTCCAAAATTTTATCCTTATGAGTATCCTTTAAAAAAAAAAGGCATGCAATCGCAATAAAAATAAGAAGAAACAAATTTCATTAAGCTAAAAAGGTATCGTTTGCTAAAATCTGTGAATTGAAGTCAGAATTTCCAAATTAATTTAAAATGTAAATTAGAGAACAATTGCTTTCTTTTTATAAGCATTTAAGTTATGTAATTATTTTCATTGTAATATATTATCAAAGTAAAGTTTTTTAGAACATAAAAAAAAGAAGAAAAAAATTCAACAAATTCTGTGATGAATTAAGTAATCTTCTTTCCTCTTCCCCATGCACAAAATCATGTAAATTTCTTATACTTGCATCAATAAATTTTTGAGAATATTTTCTCTCTAAATTAAAAAGTATTTATGTATAATGAAATGGTTTTATCCGATTTTATTTTCAAAAGCTATAAAACATAAGAAATTAATGTAAATATTTTATAGAACATTTCATGATTATTCATTGAATAGTTAATTATTAAAAACAATGCTAACTAATCGAAGTCAGTAGTGCGTGAAAGGCAGATAAAAGCAAAATCTTAAAACTAGTAAATATGAAATATTTAAGTAAGATTTTTTCTTACCTTATGGGATTTGAAAAATATTTCTTATAATTTGAAAGATGTTTTGAGATTTCCTGTTAATTAACATTTTGTTCAAAGTTTGACAACTTGATTTTTTTAACGGTGCTGCAAAATTGAAATTCTTATTCTATTTTGTAAACATATCTTACTTCCCTCTCACAATATTTAATTAAATTTTGAGCTGTTCTTTAAAAGTTATTAAAATAACTTATGGTGGAAAACTTAGCTGTCTACGATTTTTGAAAATCATTTTGATCAGTCTGTATTTTTTCAATAAATTATTAAATTTATTCAGTTATTAAAATTATTTGTTTTGCAATATATTTTCTCGTTAAAAATAAAGTTGAAGACGATGGAAAATTTTTTATTCTGTAATATTTTATATAATAAAACCTTTTGCTTTAAAAATATTAGTTAGTAGCTGGTACCAGGCGCATTTCTGCCGCCGAATAAATAATTTTGAAAATATCGTTTGAAATTTAAATTACCTGTCTTGTTTAATTAGAGATAGTAAAAAGAATGATATTTATTTTCTTATTGACTGTGAATACATTCATTGAAATTTAACGATATACAAAGGAGAAGTACATATAATATTTATTATATTTTTTCTTACTTTAGTATTCGAGTACTTTAGAATAGACAATACATTTTGTGTTTCCGTCTTCAGCAAAAACAAATAAATTTTTTGGCTGCCTCGACTCGTAAGCATGCAGCATACCACTGGTCATGCGAAAAACATGGATTTTCAAGGTTCAATCCGTACACTTTAAGTGACTGACCTTGCACCTTGTTGATGGTCATCGAGAATGCAAGTCGAATGGGGAACTGCAGTCGTTTGAAATCAAAAGGCATGTCTGTGGGAATGATGGGAATGTGTGGAATGAGCACATCTTCTCCAATCGACTTTCCGTTAAGAATAGCTGCCTCGTTTCTTTCCGCATATTGGTCTTTTGATTCTGATGCCTGTGATCAGGAAAACTTGTCTTCGTTTCTTCTCGCAGATCTTCAGATTCTGAAGCACTTGAATTTGCAATTCATGAACGATCTGCTTCATTACTCGCTTGTCGTTCCTCGTTTGTTTAAGCAGCACTAATTGGTCTATTTCTACGTGTTGTATTAAGTAACAAACGTTAAGGAACATTTTTTTTGTCCAAGCAATGACACCATATATATTTGTATAACCGAAATATCCTATGGCGATTCACTGAATAAATAGAAAAATTACTGTTTGCACTGGAAACTTTCGACTACATATAACTTAACTTGATCTTAAGTTATATGTAGTCGAAATTTTCCGACTACATATAACTTAACTACATATAACTTGATAAATAACGACTACATATATCTTAACTGATCAGCATCGATAATAATAATTTTTTTTGTATGTGTGAGATAAACTCTGAATTTGTGCGGTTTTCTGCAGACAAAATATATTGTGGACGCTGAATAACAACATCCTGTGTAGATAACTATTTATTAATGAGTAGAAAAAAATTAGCACTTGCACTAAATATTTTCAATTTCATTTCACTTACATTGATTGGAATCAATCATAATTACTTTATTTTTTTTATATATGTGCGATTAAATTCGAATGTCATGTGTCGTTTGCCGTTTACTGTTTGTCTTTTGTCAATTGTCAATTTTAAAATCTAACCTTCGCGCACTTGCAAGCAATGAGCTGGAAAGGCTCCATCGGAACCGGTTGAACGAATAAGGTACAAACAAATATTCATTTTTATATATTAGATATGTGCTCCTGTGAATATGATTAACCAATTTTTATTAACTTTAACCATAGTTATTACATATAATAACGAATGGAAATTTAGTTTAGTGTTAATAAATACTGATTAATATTAATGCTGATCGTGGATTGTAATTAATAATAATCAATTAATCGTATTGTCAATGACGTATATTCAAATTTATATAAAAACTTTAATATTTTGTATGAATATTTTCCGTTTTATAAGTACTTCGTTTTAACCTACTATCTTACATAAGGTAGTTAATGTAAATGATTGTTTAAGTTAATTTCTTAAATAGTTAATTTTTTTCTTAACAGAAAACGTAACAGCAATTTCTTTTCGAATAATGCTGGGTATACCATCTGCTCGATAATTAAAAAAAATTACATATGAAATTAAAAAAGAAAAATCATTTCTATGCATTTGAATATCTCAAGATATTTAAATGAAATATCTCTCAAATGAATCGGCTTTCCCGGATTGATATAGCAATATTGACTTTAATCAAAATAATAAATTCCTAAACAAATTCTGGAATAAATTTATAAATCTGAGTTAAAAAATATAATTACGTTCAGCTACTCATCAGAAGAAATTTAATATCAAATGAATATCATTGAAAACTTACATTAAAAAATATTCCATCTGATGAGATATTCAGAATTGTTTTTCCATCAAGAAAAGGAACATCTTCAAAGAAAAAGTGTTTATCAGATATTTCCTTTGCACTTATTTATATCAAACGCACATCTCTAATGAGGGATTTTCTGTCAGTATAACCGAAATCTTAACTATTTGTGTCAGAAGTGGGAGCTGATAATGATATATCCAGAATGCCATTATGGCAGAATTTCGTGCCGTTCCGCCATTTCAGATTCGGATAGTAATTTTCTCTTGTCAACAAAAGCGAGATGCCCAAAGGATGCTTTTATTCCCAGGAAATATCATGAGTTTATATGTCTTATTAGTGATGGCATTAACATTTGCAATCACTGATTGCTCCTGTCTCAGTGACCTTCTAAATGTTACGAAAAAGATTCCATTGAATTTTTTTCCTCCTTTTTTTTGTTTTATACTTTCAAATATATAAACATAACACTTTCTATTCATTGCAATCATGAAAACAACTTGGAAATTATGATTTGAAAATTTGAATAAAAAGAATATTGTGTTTAGAACTGTAAAATATCGTTTGCTGTTTTTTTATTTCATCTTTTTTATATTTATACTTGTTTAACATGTAGAACAGATTGATTTCCTTAATTTTTAAAACATATTTCATTATTTGAACGTGTAATTATTATTAAACACATTAAATGATAAATACTGAATGTCATTTCAAAATTGTCAAATATTAGGCCGATTGTTTAAATTGTGTACATTTAAGCCTTTTTCAATCCTTTTTTAAGATAAAAGTATTGAAAATGTGATAAAAAATATAACTTCAATAATTTTAAATGGGATATGGTAGTTGTATATATATTTATAAACTTATTAATATATGATACCCAATTTAGTCAATGATATCCAATGATTATTTAAAATGTTATTTATTTTGCATTATCATCTACTGCAAACAATATTTGATTTTTTAAATCTTTATTTGTATCACAATTTTAATAAAGATAATTGGCTATATAAAAGCCTTTTTATAACTATTTCCTGTTTTATGCGAGTTAATTATGCTACTTCTAACGATAGTATATTTTTAGATGATTTAATTTATAATACTGTAATAATGAAATAGTAGTAGATACTGTTACAGTAGCTGAAAGTTGATACATTTCCTTTGCTCAAAAAAGGTAAACAAACCGGAAAGTTGTTTATTAGTACTGTCGCAAACAATATATCTAAAAGTAGAATTAACAAATAACGCTATTTAAACTTATTTGCTGTTAATTTGATGTTAATTAAAGCTTTACTTTTCCTTTTTTTACACCATTTCACTATTAAGAGCAATATAAATACTTGCTATGACGTAAATATTAAGTATTTCAAACAATACAATGTAAATGTGTAAAACAATGCAATGTAATGTATGTAAAAATCAACTTTTGTTTTAATATTTTCAGGAGTTGTTGCGGAAAAAGATGCACAAATTTAATTCAATATTTAATTAATTATAATCAATATTTTTTATAAAAAATCATTTCATTGTGTTCAATTTCATATTCTTTATGCAATATATTTGGGTAGTAAATACAAGTGCCAAATTTCATAGCTAAATTCAAACGGCTAGTGCTGTATTATGTGAAACCGCACACAGTAACACATTTTTCGCTATTATTTAAAGAAACAGAAATTACATATGATTTTTTAAAACGTTTAATATTAATAATGTACATTTATTACCATTTTTATTTTCAAAATTATCTTTTTGCCTTTGTTTACCCAAACTGTAGATCCAATTTTACTTAATTTCAATATTTAGATGAACTGAATTTTTTTCATGATAAATTAAATTTTGAATTATCTGAGTTCCAGTATACATTAAAGTTTGCGAATAATTCACTATTTTTTTTCAATAAATATATTTATTTTTTTCATTTAAAATAGGTTAATTATACGACAGTGTTAGCTTTTAAACAATTACATTCAAAAAGTAGATTAGTCAGAGCTACACAATTTATTATATAATGTATTCTTGACGTCTGCTAAGATTAATAAAAACCGGCTCTTCAAATCCTAAAGACAGCAAATTGATTTCTCACACGCTTTCTGGCAGAAGCTCGATGAAGTTCCGTCTTCAGTAATTGGATAGGAAACTGAAACCACGTTTCAAATTCAGGTGCAGCTATTTATAACAGTTCTCTGACAATATTTGTGAAGTACATTAAAATTGCTCAGCTTGCAAGTATTATGTGTAAAATATTAAATTCGTGTAGTTAAAAAAGAAAAAATGTAATTGTACATTTCTCTTAGAATAAGTTTAATCATAAGCAATGCTTTGATTTATTACAACAACATAGGTATAGAAAAAAAAAATTTCTAAAATAATTAGCTCTTTTGGTAAACTGTGAGGACTCGTTATTTAAGAAAAAAAAATTTCAATAGATCCTGTGCAGGTTTTTTTTTTATATTGAGAGACAATAAAACAAGCATAAAATATTTCTAAATGAACCAACTTATTCTCTTGTTCAGGAATTACAGAACATATTGAGAAATTATTAAACCAAATTTGTACAAAAAATAATCATTATGCTTTAATTCGCGAAATTTTTCGTAAAAAAATTCCATCAAAGATTAGAATTTAAGAAAATAGCATCGAAAGATATAAAATAGCATTAAAACTTTTGTAAATGCAAATATAATACAGTCAAGCATTTCTGCTAGTATACAATCAAGCATTTTTGCTAGTATTAAAAAAATTAAAATATATTCATTATTGAAAGAAAAGTTAGAATATTTAAATTAATTATAATATAATTGAATTATGTATTGTATTAATTACAAATAATAGAACTGGTTTTTAGCAATTACTAAAAGTTAAATCCTTCATTTCTAGAATTAAAATTTTCTGGTAGCAGAGAGAAATATATGCAAGCATTAGAAAGAAAAAAAAATGCATAAATCTAAGATGATTAAAAATTAAAATTAGATTTCCCCCCCCCCTATTTTGGTAAGATGCATATGAACAAAAAATGATCGACATAAAAATAACATTGAAATAATAGCCAAAAAAAAATATGATCAGTTTAATTTGGACAATCACTTTAGATGAATTATTATCACAAAAACCCAAGTTACTTTCATCATATTATTTTAAATTATTCTTGACCAAAAACGATAATTTAGTTTAGCTATACTAACGTCACGCCCTGTTTTAAAGCAACACTAGAACTACTTTTGGACGGACTTCGCACTTTTGAACCTTGGTCAGATGACGACATCTCAGTGGCACCCTTCCCCTCTCCAAACTTAGACACCACGCAACACCAGCGAAGAGAATGTTTCGCCTCAACGGATTTAGCTTGCACCAGACTCACTTACTCGACAGTTCTTCTGTGGTATCAGGTATCGAACATGAAGCCTTCCGGTTCTAAAGCAGAGACCTTACCTCCAGGCAACGGCGGCCCAGCAATAACTTTAGAGCCTAATGAACATCTTTTAATTGGCAACGAAAATTGATGATACTATTGTATTTAGGAAACTTCGCTCCTTAAACCTGCTTAACAAGTCTATTACGTTCATTCTAGGTGGATTTTCAAATGAATTATTTTTTCCATTTGCCTCAACTTGTTCTTTTCGACGATTTCTGTTTATAATCGCGACTGCTCGATTTAAGCACATTTTTTCATCTTATGCAAATTAAGACAAAAGTATTTCCGTCGCAGCAATTTTTTTATCTATAGATGTGAAGTAGATTAGAGATTTCATCTATAGATGAAAACCTATATATTAAAATTTAAAAATTTTATTAACTAAGCAGTATTTAAAAACGAATGGTAATACATATTTTTCTTAAATGGTAATATATATTTATTCTTTCTAAATCTGAATTATTAAATCGATATCAATTATAAAGATTTCTTTACAAATCATTTTTTTTAAATTTCATCTCTGAATCTAGTTGAATATATTCAGATATTAATAAGAAAAACTTGTGACGATTTTTTTAGGCAGTAGTTTATGCAATTGCACCCCCTTTGGTATCCATAAAACATGTTTTCAATTAAAATAATGCGCAGAATTTGAACAAAACTGCTTTCATTGATTGACATCTCTGGATAGCTCATTCTGAGGACGAGTTTATATTGTAAAGTTTTTCTCTTTTGGTTATTTCTAAGAAGATGATGCTTTTTTATTAAAATTCGTTCAAAGTAAGACTTGAAGGCGAAAAATATGTTACTCTTTAATGGTTCCGCTCAAATGGAATCTTATTTCTTAGATTACTCAAATCCATGTTTCCATTGATTCCTCATAAATTTCCACATGTAAAGAAAAACGCATCAGCACCATGCTTTCTAACTTTTTCATATGTCCTGTCTTCTGATTTGATTTTTTTATAGGGAAAGTAAAAAAGAGTAAACTTATGCGCATACGTACAATTCTAACTTCATTCATCCAATTTAACTCCCAGTTTGACAAAAAAGAAGGAAAAGATAGAAATAAGTTGGAAATTTTGACTCTATTTTCTAAAAATTCAGAAAGTGAATAACATCGTTGGAGCTTGTAATATTCATTATAAAAAATAATAAAAACGGATGCATGTTGTGTTAGAAATCTCACACCCCATGTATTTTATATTATCTCGAAAATTAGAAGATATTTCAAAATGATAGGCAGATACAAAACATATTTCTTTAATAAATAAAATGCAAAGTCCAGAAGTACTTCGAAGATGTACTGTTATAGAATAAGCTTTTTTGAAGCTCTTATAGAATGCATTACAAAATGAATACATAAAAAAAGCTGTAAAGTAAAAGATAAGAACATTATAAAACGTATTAGATATCTATAAACCAATAGCCAATCTATAAACATTAAAAGTCCACTAAATATTCAGGTGAGGCTTCAAAGAGAATAGGAAGCATGTTTTATATAATTTGTACATCTTACATATAATTTTCTCTATATGGACTGTCCGAGTTAATATTATGTTCTAAGAAAAAATTACAAAATTTAAATTTTTATACAGTTTTTATATTTTGTATAATGTTCTAAGGTACTAAAATTTTAAGTCAAACAAACTCCATTTCTCCGCAGTCCTAATTAAGAAATATGAATTTCCTACGATAACATTTTATTTATTTATTTATATTTTTTTTCTTAAATGAAAACAAAATGTTATTATGGTAAAAAGACTATTATCCAGATATTATTGTAATTCCTTAGATACATAATCGGTTGAAAATAGCCCTAGTGTTGCTTCAAACGGGACGTTAATATAACTAAACCAAACCAAACCAACATAATCGGTTGAAAAAACATGTAGGTAAAAAAAATTTGTACATTTTTTTTATTTTACGGCGAAAATTTAAAGATACGAACTCCGATTTTAAAAAATGCATCCTACTAAATCATTCTTTCATGTGCATTTAATCTGATATCGTAGAAAAAATGGAAAACTGATTGAAGAATCATAAAAAAAAAATTTGGACATTATGAAAGGAAATCTCGAGATTAAATATTATAAATGAAATATTACGAATATTATTATATAATAAATTAGTTTGAATTTCATTGTAATAGTATAAATACTTATTGAAAATTATCAAATTTTTTAATTGTAAAAGTTTAGAGAAAAAAAATTGTACGATAGCTATGCTTCGATCATTAAAAAGATAATTTTTTGAAAAAAATGAGTAAATTTTTTTTTAATTTGAAAATATTTTCAAAAAAGCTTCAAAACAATGTCAAAATCTCGCTTAAATTTTAATTAATTAAAATTTTTAACTGATGTCTAATGGTGTACATTCCTATCTTCCAAAATAAACTTGCGACAAATTTGATAGTCCTAGATTAAGTGGTCTATTCTGTAGAGTACCAGTACACATACAGTGTCTCACAAAAGTGATGGGACACTTGTGCTTTACAAAAGGAAACTATAATAAAATAAATTAAAAAAACATGTACAAATTTTTTGTGGGTGTGTTTCATACTTAAATTCAGTAACAATTACATAACATGCATTTTGTCAAAATATTAATTTAATAAAAATACAATTGTTTAGAACGGAGCAAAAAATAGCTCACATAAGTGATGGGACACCATTAGATATGCAACAAAAATCGTCTGAAATAAGCAATAAAAATATTTTTGGTGGTTTTATTTTTACTCAAAAGCAATTGGCAATAATTTATAAAATCGCCTGCAGTATTTCTCTCCAGTTTGTTTTGGAATTTTTGTGTTTTTTAGCTCTGTGCAGCCATGAATACTAAACGAAAAGAAACTTCGCTTGAAATTCGAAAATTAGTTATTAATTTGCATATTGAACATGGAAAATCTAGTAGAAAAACTGCTGAAACAGTTAACTTAAGTCATTCAACAGTTTTCAATATCATTAAACGATATAAAAAGATTCATATTATTCAGGATAAAAGTAGACCTGGCCGACCATCAAAGCTATCCAATGGAATAAAGCGAATTATCGTTCGAAATATTAAAAAAAATCCAAGAAAAAGTGCTCCTAAAGTTGCTGCTGATTTACAAGCATTATATGGAATAATTGTTAATCCTGAGACTATTAGAAGGGCAATTCGATCTGCTGGATATAACGGTAGAGTAGCCAGGAAAAAATTCTTCGTAAGTGAAAAGAACAGAAAACTCAGATTAGCTTTCGCAAAATCCAACATAAATAAGAATTCTGATTACTAGAATAAAGTTATATTTGCTGATGATAGTAAATTTAATATATTTGGTTCTGACGGTAGAATCTTGGTGTGGAGAAAACCGAGAAGAATTTCGCAAACAGAACTTGGTGCCAACAGTAAAACATGGTGGAGGAGAAGTTATGGTATGGGGGTGTATGTCGTCCGCTGGAGTTAGTAATCTTGTTTTTTTGACAGTATAATGGATCAGTACAAGTATATTGACATTTTAAAGCAAAATTTGAAATCTTCAGCACGAAAATTGAACCTTCATAACGATTTTAAATTCTACCAGGACAATGACCCCAAGCACACTGCTTTGAACGTTAGACTCTGGCTGCTGTATAACTGTCCTGAAATAATACAAACACTACCACAATCTCCAGACTTAAATCCCATAGAGAATATTTGGCAAGAATTGGAATCAAGAATTCGCAAACACACCATTTCTTCAAAACAACAATTAAAATCGGTGCTTCAAGAAGAATGGGGTAAAATCACTCCAGAAATCACAAAAAAATTAGTCGAATCCATCCCAAGAAGATTAAATCATGTTTTAAAAGTAAAAGGAAATCCAACAAAATATTAAAACCTTTTAAAAAGTAAAATTTTTGGATAAATATTTGATGGAAAAGTAAGTGTCCCATCACTTATGTGAGCCATTTTTTGCTCCGTTCTAAATAATTGTATTTTTATTAAATTAATATTTTAATATTTTGAGAAAATGTATGTTATGTAATAATTGTTACTAACTTTAAATATGAAAAACATCTACAAAAAATTTATACATGTTTTTATAATTTATTTTATTACAGTTTCCTTTTGTAAAGCACGTGTCCCATCACTTTTGTGAGACACTGTATATAATCTTTTATTTTTTCGTTTTATCAAATGAAATTGGTACTTTACCGTTAGCCGAGCACAAATGTCACTAATTGTGAACCAAACACGAATTTGGCGTGAAACATTTGGCAGAATTCTACATTTTTTTTTTTTTTTTTTTTTTTTTTTTTTGGCGATTTTTTGCTTGCACCCGGCTAACGGATTGTGAACCAAGCGCGAATTTGGCGTAAAAAATTTGGCGAAATTCTACATTATTTGGCGATTTTTCACTTGCACCCGGCTACTATGAAATTTATAAAAATCGAATTCTTAAAATTATTTTTTCCTCTTGATTTTGATCTTATTCAAATATTTTTTCTCCTTAGCTGATGATGCCCCATTAAGTTCAGCAAGATGAACTAGTTCCATTAATCAATGCTGCATCGATGTTATAAATTCATCACTTTTAATGATGTTACTTTCCAGCTTCTCTTAGACATCATTAAATCTCCTTATATTAAATAATGCTTTAAAAGTTTTCACATTAATTAATGTCTTGTGTCGTTTCAATCTTTTTGCATCCCTTCCAGTATTCACTAATGAGGTTCTGATAAGGAAAGTCCTGTCTGCTTTTATTTACTTTTTATACTATCTATGTCCCTGAAACAAACACTGACAATAATATCTGTTATATATTATCTATATTATATTGGTAGATTTAAAACAAATGTCTTTATCACAAATGTTATAAATCGAGTGAAGCGAGAAAAAAAAATAACTCTATGGATAAATTTTATTGTTTGCTTGATTTAGAAACTACATCTGATAAAAAATAACTGCTGATGCAAAACGGAAGGCCCTTTTATCAGTTTTGCATGCTTTCTAGAAAACTACCCGTTTTCTTAAGCTTCAAACTATAGCTTGCAGCGCAATTTAAATTCTTAAAACTAAAATAACACTCCAAGCAATTTAGAATTCCATCGGCTTGTTTATTCTTTCAGTATAACAGCGTATCTTACAAACACTGCCAGATTTCAGAAGGTTAAACAATTGATCATCAGCTATTATACAAAAAATAAACGAAATAATACTAACAAAATATGTTTATCAAAGAAAAATTCGCTTGCTTTTACTTTTTAATAATATTTTAACAAAATAAACATGGTAGCAGTTATAAAATTTCTGAAAAGGAATCGTCTGCTAAATGTATATTAACAGATTTATATTATGATATTTACCGAACAATCAGAGATTTAATTTAGGAAATAAAGATTTTAAAATTCACGATTCACGTCATACTGCAATGCCACAATATGCAAATCTATAAAACTAGACAGGCTGCTATAACTAGACAGGCTGCTATAACTAGACAGGCTGCTAACAACATTTCAGATCTGTTTAAACGATTTTGGTTTGTTTCGTAATTCTTTATCCTTCAAACTTATGTTTCTTTGCCATGGGACATCGACTTTGCGCATAATATTATGAACATTGAGATAAAAACTAATAACTAAAGTTAAGTTGAGTCAAATAGTGATCGACTAATAAAAAATGCATTGTCGAATACAGAATTTAGAAAATTTCGAAAGAAAATATTAATAATAATTTCTAACATGTCTTGAAGTGAAAACATAGTAAATCAGCATAAGTCATTGGCTTTTACTATAATTTAGCATGAAAATGTAAGTACAGTGGGAAGTTTACGTTCACATTAATAATTTTCATTCACGCATAACTTTTTGCATAGATAAATCTGTCAAATAATGTATTAAAAAACTGCCTAATTTTTTTACTCCAAAATAGAAGTTGTGATTTGCACTTCTAATGCTGCAAACAAAATAAGTCATGTGGCATTTTTAATTCTGACCAGCATTATAAATGACAGTGAATGATTATATATACTGATAGCGCACATGATAATAAAACATTTTCTAATAATTACACATTAATGAAAACAGCTGCGTACTATTTCCACAGAGTTTTACTTTGAGGGCTTGTGTTTTATGGACATGGAATTAATCTTTTACAGAAGAAACTCAAAATCTCATCTTATATATTTAATGAGCACATGAGATAATTACAAGTCAATTAAAAAGTGCACTTATAAAATGCAATAATATTTATAAGTGTAATCTTATAGAATATTATCTATTACACTACAACGCAGTGATAATTGACTGTTTCGGTCATTGCGGACTGCACTGGATGTTATATTAATATTTTAGCTATTCACTTTTCCTTTGAAGAATATCTATTTTTAAACTTTCCTTCATACATATTTTTTTCTCATGATAATCTAATATTTGACCTAGTTTAGTGACATGCGATTCTAAAATTAAATTAGCCCCACTTTCGTTTACAAACTTCTTTCAATTACAATTTCTTTTTTTCGCTAATATCCGTAAAACTTAGTTATAACTTTTATCTGTCACCATTTTTTATTACAGTAATATCCTGCGGAATTTATTAAATTAGAGTATAACATTCAGATATAAAGTTCTAATTGTAATTTGACGTATTCTCTAACTCTTTCTAAATCATTCTGTGTAACTAATTATGAAAAAAATTCTCATGGAAATCGTGTATTGTTTGTTTTTTTTTTTTTTTTTTTTTTTGTCATTTTTAATATATTTTCACTTTTGAGCTTAAACCACTTACTGTTTATTGGTGACATTTATATTATCTTTTAAAGAATAGCTACTTTTCATATAAGTTTAATAAAAATAGTTTTTAAAAGCAGATAATTATAAGCAGATTTTTTTTAAAAAAAATTTCCATTTAGATAAATAATTTCTATTTCAGATTTTATGATGCATTATTATAACTGTGATTGATTTTTGAAAAAAAAAATTCTCAAATTCATTACCAAAGCAAAATGTAATTAAATTAATTGATTACTGATAGTTATGTTTTGGAAAAGAGTTAAATGTGACATTATAGAGATAATATTTATATT
>JAPMOR010105436.1:130818-168140 GCA_026543865.1 Argiope aurantia | reverse complement strand
TTTTCCCCCCTCAATACACTTTAGGCATTTTGCCTTAATTTTCACACTATATTTCCATATCTGAGATGCATGGTAAAAGATCACATATGGGTGATTTAGAGATGACATTCTCTACTAACAATCAACTCGAGATGTAGGTCTTAATCTAGGTTTCAGTTTCAGGACCATGATTATGCTACTTCCTTACGATTGAAAAATCGCAAAAAACTTTCAGGATTTCTTAAACTTGTACAATATTTATTCAAATGGATTTTTAGTATCTACGAGTGGAAAAGACCAAAATCCAAAACAAAAATCTGGATTATTTACATTTTTACTTCACTAGATAAATTTCGTTTTTAATCATTCTCTATTAAAATTCTTATGCAAATTAAAGACAAATCGCCCATTTCCAAGATCAATGTGAATTTTATTCAGATTTTCGAAATTTAAATATTTATGTGTAAAAAATCTCATTTTAGTATATTTCATCTCGAAATCGATACCATTTGGAAATCCAAGATTCAATGCAATTTGTTTAAATTTTCAATTCCAGAAGTAAATCAGAAGTACTTTAAAAGTAATTTGAGTGTGTATTCTTATGAATTGTATACCAAAAACTCAGGTATTCACAATATAAGGATCTTAAGATTCTCTTCATTAACTAACTTCCATATACCATTCTTATTTGTAGTACGTATGCAACTCACAATTTAAGAAAAATCCTTCAATATGTGATCTAACAGCAAGCGACAAGGAATGTCAAACTTTCCCAAAGTTAATAGCTACAAAGTATTTCGATGTGAATGCTTCGAGTTTTAACCTATGTTTTTAATATTCAACTCGAATCAAATGTTGTACCTTATTTATAGAAGGAAGATCCAGTTCCAACAAAGAAACTCAAAAGTTTCCCTAACATGATATAAATGTCGTATGGCAACATATGGCAGTAGTTATAATGTGCTCGAATATTTGTATCAATTACAGAAGATTTATTTTAATCCTGGTTTCCGCAAATTATGACGCTAGTTTAATTCATAGAACAGAAATTTCTGCAAAACCAAAATTATGGCAGGGTCAAATTATTCCTGCTGTAAGCATGCGTCTTCACACAATTAAACAGATGTTTTCATAAGTAAACCTAAATCTACTTTATGGTCAGAAACTACATTTGATGTCATTCTTATCACTATTCTATAAATATCTGGACAAATCCCCTTTGTATACAGGTTAACATTTAAAATTAATATCTTCTACGTCAACCTTACTCCCCACTCCGCCTCCAACATCAATGCGAAGCAATAAGATAGTCAAATGAACAACTTTCCCATTAATAAACCAAAATCAGAATTTACACACAAAAACTTGAGTATTCAGCATTTTGCACCAGTTGAATGTACAGTATACATTGAATTGTCTTGTTGATTTGAAATTTTAGTTATTCTCTTCTAGATATTGAAAAATGATGTATATATTCTATATCAACGAGCACTTGCCAAGATTGCCATTATAAAATTGGGATTTATAGTCGGACAACATATTCAAATATTAACCGTACATATTCATTTTTTGTAGATTTACACAAAATATATCTATATAGATATTTAATCGTATTCCAAATAACATCCCTAAGAGCTTCTGAAATAGGTGCAGCAATTTTAAAGATGCTTTTGAATGTTAAAAATAGTTAAAAAGTATCACCAAGATTAATTCATTCCCAGTTGATAAATGTCTCAAAAGCCACAAGCTGTCCAGTCAATACAAACTAGCTTGAAGTTGACTTGTTTAGAAATAAAGGTCTTTATTTTGTTGGATTCTTCATTCTACAATACAAAAAGTTGATCTACGAAGGTCCGTATATGCCCCAGCAAGGAACCAGTAAGAATCCTAAAAACAAACATTTACTTAGCATAAAAGAAAATTGACGAAACATCTTAAATCCATCAATCAACTTTCTAAACATGCTTTACAGTGCAGTACATTAGATTTCAAAGGATTAAATTGTGAAAGCAAATACAAAAAGATATGTCACAATGAATATTTACATACAGAATTAAAATTTGTAATACTACGTAACAATATTATCTGGAAATTAAGGCTACATAAGCTAAATAAAACATCGATGACCCGACATCATAAGATTGCTTGTAAATTATTCAAATCTGAGTCGTAAATACTGGTTTCCCATGGAATAAACAAAGAATTTTGATTTGTGGCAATGAAGGAAAATTATCTTCTTAAACCGAAAATGTTAACTTCTGAGTCAAAACGTCTCATAACTCCAAGTTGATGCTTAGAAAATTCTCTGCGTCACCGATGCCATTTTGTTACACCGATTATTAAGACAAGACTGCATTTCAACGCGATAAAAACCAAATGAGGTATGAAAATAGTAATTTTTCATGTTTTATTTACTAGTTGAATATGCCAAATTTTCAATTGTTTTTGAAATTACTGAATTCATTTAAAGCAAATGAAAAAATAAAGTTTTTTTTTTTTAATTTCACATTTAATCTTAACATATCGCCGAATATACACACAAAAATTAGTTTAAAATTTGAAATACAAATCATTATCCCTATTTTTATTTTTAGAAATTTTATGAATTCAGAAACATTCTTGTAAATACACTGTAAATAACATTTTTATCACAAACTGGCTAAAAATGATTTAGTCTGGAACCTCCGAATCAAATTCTTGACTGCCAAATTGATTATATGTTCTAATAAGATATTAAATTCTGCACCCTTAAAAACTAAAATGTATTTCAGGAAATTGACCAGTTATTGTAAATAGAATTATGAATATAGTAATAAGCTGGAGTTAAGAGAAATTTGGAAAGCTCCTAATCAATGCAAAGGGGTAAAAGCATGACCCACTTAAATATATTTAATCAAAATTTGTTGAGACTAAATGCCACAAAAAAGTTACGAAGTTTGGTATACAAATAAGATAATGAGATCCAAGCTTCTTGCAAATACCAATCTCATACAGACTTTAGTACATTTTAGTCAATTTGCTTATAAATAGAATAATTACAAGTCTGGTTTTATCTCATTTAGCATATCTTAAAATTGTATGTGAAAATATTTAATTTGCACTTTTCGAAAAATATAGAATGCCATTCAAAATATCGGCATTTTCGCTAGATATATTCGTAAAAAGATCTTGTAAAGATACCTAAGTTATGTTTCTTATACTCAACTTTATAGCACTACAGCTCCATTTTTTATGTTGGTGTAAAGAGGTACCAATACATCAAACATTCATAGTGACCGTAAGTATCAAATGCCATTACAATACTTAAGTGAAATAATCCACTACTCTCATGCAGGTAAAATGTAAGTGGTTAAAATTTTTATCAATGTTCACAGTAATACGTTTCTGCATTCACATTTTATAATCGCATCAAGATTTAGTGTTTATAATTTAACGCGAAAAATATTAGAAGTTCAAAGCGATTCAGTAAATTAAAACTTTTCTAAAATTTGATCGATTAAGTGAAAGTTCTTTCATTAAATACTTCAGAAAATCAAAATCGAATCTCAATATAAATTTCAACTATAGAATTCAGATTCAATTTATTTTTTAGGATATGAAATATGATTATTGCATTAACAAATTCCAAATTCCAATCTTTGAGAAATATTTGATAATATGCATCTATTTTTATTGAGCATTATTCTTCCAGGTAAACATTCTGATAGCAGAAAAGGTAGATAAGGAAATAGGTTATATTTCCTGTAAAGACCAAGAATGAAGTTTTAAAATTCAGATATCGAAAGTCTGGGAAACGCGTTCATTTCTTAAAGTTAGCTTTATTCATTTTTGAAGAAGTACATATTTCAATGCTGCTAATGAAATTTTAAATTCGGTTTAAATGCTACTTTTCTTCAAAATAGACCATATTTCTAACAAACTTCGACTCAGTAATTCGATTGTTTCCTCAATTTCGGCAGATTATGGGCGCTCAAATACTGAATACTTTTCAGTACAAAAATATGAAAGTATTAAAATATTGAATATGCACTAATAATTCATAATGTTACACATTTAGTTAAAAGATGCATAAAGACATTTTAAGATAATGATATAACATCATTTATAAGTTTTTACACTGACGAGCTTATCTTATCAGACGCCTTACCTCTTAACGAGTTTAGAAAAATCTTTACTTTTAGATTCCTGCTCTTCTAACATTAAAGGCAAAGAATACTTTTAATTTAGGAAAATTCAGAAACAGATTGGTTAAATATATTTAAAGTACAAAGTAAAAGTATTGAGCAATTAGAGGCGATCTGATAAACACAGTTTGTCAGATGAACCAATTTCAAAGTGACATTCATATTCTTGAAAAGTCAAAAGAGATTCCTGTATACTTGTACGCTAATCATATTTCTTCAAAGAAAACTATATCTGCATACCATAACAAACCTAAATTTTGCTGTATGTTTCTTGTAACGAAATTATAGAACTAAATTGGCGCATTCTCGGAATGTTTCTTTTGTGCGTTATTATTCTAGCTTGCAATTTTATTTTCAATGCACAAACGAAGCTGTTTGGTTTCCGTTCCCCAGCTTTTAATTTCGTATTTTTTTCCTTTAAATTAATAAAACTCTACCCTGTATCCTTCACTTGAAGTCACCGAATCTCTTAACACGTTGACTGTTGTGTAACTTGCCTATGATTCACACTACTAAATTTTTGCGCAATTATTTAATTAGATGACCCACTTCTCAGAAAATAGCTATCGATAAGAGGACCATGCAATTAGATGTCCGAATATCAGAAGCAAGATGTAGCAACGAAGACGTTAATTCTCCATTTTAAATCCCAACTCTAAAAAATAAATGCTTATTTTCTGTTTCAACAGACAATTGAAAATTAACCGAGACAATGCCCACTTGGTATAATTGCAACTAAAAAGTAATCCAGCAAGGACAGTCTGGTATGAGGATTTTCATATAAATGTGATCAAATTAAGCTACTTTTTCGATACTTATGTAATATTCAATACAAGAGTGGTAGAAAATTCCTTTGAATTCTTTTACCCCGACTTTTTGGTCTTTTGTATATCGATAATTGTTTAAGGTAGAAAGAGCTAAAAACGATTAGGTAGTAACTGTAAACTTTGAACTATATTATAATAATGCACCTCATACTGACCTCACCTCATACTCAACAATACACCTCATACTGAATAATGCCGACCTCAGTACAGTAAAAATATTTCTAATATACAGGTTGTCGCTCCAAATAGAGAAAAGCGGGTAGTTGATTATGTGAATTATTTGTTGACATATGCCATTTTAATTGATTATTACTTTCTTTGTTGGTTCTTCAGATAATAATCAAATTATCAATAAATAAATTGATTCCTATAAACCATTGATTGGATCTTATTTCACCAATTTCATTATTAAAAGACAATAAGTTTCAGAAAATTTTATGAAAAACCTTTGTGAAACAATATATCAGTATTTAAAACAACTTTCAAAAATTTTTTGACCTGCCCTTATCCATTTAAAATTTCACTTGAATTTTTAATTTAGACATTAATATCGCAACAAACGAAAGAATTAAAAATAGACATTTCATATAGTACCAGTTATAGAAATATTAAAAAAAAAATTACCTTATTCAAATTCTACAACTTGCACATTCGTCCAAAGCACTGACTAGCTTCACGTTGTCTCTTGAAAGCATGAAAAGAAATGCCGAGCCTAGTCTGCTATATTTTCTTCTACAGCGAATGAATCTAGCCCTATCGAATTTATTTCCTCTGCTGAACTTCTCCCGAATGGCGTAAATAAATGGGCTATAATACATCTTCTTATGCTGTGGTCTAGATTGGGATCTGTTATATAATTTTATGATGAATAAAAGTTTGACAGCAATTGCGGCAGATATTTTTTTTTATTTACTAAATAGGATAAAATAATACCAAAAATATCTCAGTAAAATTCTTAAAAAGTTTTTCAAATTAGCACAATGAACTGTTTTTCCATTTAATTTATCATAGACCCTTTGTTATTTTGCTGTTTCATCATTTGCCAATATACACCTAAGGGCAGAAAGTTATTGAAGCTGAAATACAGTCCAGAAGGGAAAGAAAATTAAGAAGCCCTGACATAGAACTCTAAAATAGAATAATATTTCCTTATCATGTTGATAATTTTCTTGCATTTATGAACAAATTTTGAAATCAACGTCAACATTAAGCGTAATTGAATATATTAAAAACCTTCTTTTTCCCTTTCCAGCGCTGGGAAATTTAAATTATTTCACAAATTTTGGTTTGGTTTGATTAAATAACGCCTTTTATTCAGGCTTTCCAAGGTACTAAGGTCATAGATATTCTTGGTTAGTTATTAAAATAATAGAAATTTCAATGAAACAGACAACTGAGCTGATATCATATAACCTTCATTATCAAATACTCAATTAAATTGAACTCTCTATCTTCCAGTATAGAAGTAAATACTCCACTAATACAGTATTATGGTAATACTCCACTAATATGGTATTATGGTGTCCGAAACTATTTCATGGGCGCAACAGAATATTCATATATAAGAAATAGAGCCGCAGTGGCTTAGTGGTAAAGTCACACCCCCTGGAACGGTGGCTCCGAATTCTCTGCGGGTCTATTGAACGCCACATATGCTTGCATGCAACAAAATACGCTATGCCGGTGTCCTGGCATAGGGTAGCGCGTGTTCCCCGTGATCTGGGCGTACTGGGCTCGAGTCTCGGTTCGGACAGGGTTGTTCTTCATCTGTTTAATGCTCAAGTCCCGGTTCGGGCATGGTTGTTCTTCATCTGTTTAATGTGTGAATGTGTCCCCATATAAAAAGGTGCTGTGCAAGTGAATGTGATGCGTAAGTAGCAAAATCGTACGCTTGGCCCTAGTTGGCGCTACTAAAAACAAGAGACTCTCTTTCCCCGATGAAAATCGCTGAATTCGAAATCAGCGGGCTTGTCCATGGCAAGTGCCTTCAGAAATAACAGCAGCTTGTCCTTAAGCCAGATAATGCTCTCATCATCTGACTGCTGTTCAAAATACGAAGGCAATTTCAAAATAATCCTTATATCTCAACAAAATGAGATGTTAATGTAGCTTATTACAACCAAACATTTGATTTCCTGCTCTCACATTTAAAAAAAAATTTAAATTGTTTCTTAATTACCTTGAAAATAATTATATTACTTGTATTGTTATTTACATGTATACATCAAAGAATGTGCATTAAATGATATTATTTTTGATCAGTTAAATTTTTAGTATTCTAAATTTTTTATTGGATGGATTTACATGTAATTTCTAAAAAGATAATGTCAGCCTTCTAATAAAGGACAAAGGGGATTTTGCACTTGCCATAATGATAGCACAAAGTGAACTACAGTGAACAAAAGTATGCTGTTGGAATGTTGATGGTTGGCGATTTCATGAGAAGAATAACGTTTCTACTTCCGTTTCAGTATTGAAATACGGAGGCACCAATAAGCCCTGTGGACTTATTACTTGTGTAATTAATTAAGCAGAATATCATGAAAGATCATTCAGATGTATGTTAGGGTGTGCAAAAATGTTTTTTTTTTTAATTTGGAATCGCAAATGCAAAAGAGGAGCTTTTATTCAATAAATTAAATAAAATAAGATTTAATTCCGTATAAAATATGCAAGACAGGTGTCAAACATTAAAATTTTACAATGGCGCAATAAGACATACCATATTGTCACAGTATAGAGTCGTGTCGGCTCCATAACGGTTAACGACATATTATTATACATGAATACACTCTAGAAAAATGAGATTAAGCCAACAGGATTCTCCTGTATTCCAGATTAATATTCCATTAAATTTGTTGAACTATTTTATATATTATATCCTCTTTTTTTTTCATTTAATTCCCCCACAAAGAGCTTTCTCTAAATTTTTGATATTATATACTATTGCAAAGTGACACATTTCAGTATGCTTAACAGGCCCTTGAAGTTTGCCTCATGGTTTTATAAATATCCTGTGTAAGTGATTAGATAAGTAGAAAACGTATTAATCTGAAGCTGAAATAGAAACTACTATTTTTTCGTCTCGAGAACTATACACTGTATAATATTATATTAATATCACTTTTAATTGAACCTGATTTAGATCATTCCAAAAACCCCGTTAGGGAATTCTTGTGAAGAATATTATGCTCTTATAGTTTAATTCCATAAAGGAAGTCAAAATCGTCTTTTAATAAGGCAGAATTTTCTTAACCTTTAAAAAATATACCTGTAATTCTCAAAAGCTTCTCAAAATTCTCAAAGCTATTATTTTTCTTCCGCAGAAAAAAACAGTTTTTTAGATTACAAAACATGATGAAATTTTTAAATATACTTTAAATATCTTTTACGAAACTTAAGTAATGTTCGTTTACCGTTCGGAATTTTTTAGCACTATTATTAACACGTTCTCCGCAAAATAGTTAAACCCTCAAGAGCATCTTTAAGGCTAAGTTTCTTTTAAATTATAAACTTAATAGCATTCCATTAGAGAGATAGGCTGAAACTTGCCTCTGATAAGAGCAATGTAGGTCAAAATTATACTGATTTTCTGTGTTCTTTTTTTCTCCAGGTAAAATGGCAAATTCAAAAGAATAATTAATTCTAGCTTTTCTGAAATGGGATTACATTTAGAAGATTAATGTGTAAAATTATGCAATATTTACTGTTCGTTTGAATCAAGGTTATATTTTAGTAAAATATACATATTATATAATGTTTGTGCTCGTAAAAAATTATTTTCCCCCGACTATTTCAAAAATTTATAAACATTTTCAAATTTTAGACTTAGTAAAAAAAGTCAATATTTATGACTCCTCTGAATATGTTTTTTTTTTTTCAATAACAATGTTTTTAGTGAAATAATCATAAGAAAATCAGAAATTCAAAAATAATTTGTTTAATCTATTTAAATCATAAAAGTTTAACTTTATATATTTCCAACAACTTATTAATTTTATTCATCACCAGCATGTTTTTATTAGTTTTTGAAATTCTGAAATCCTACTCATTAATCAAAAATATATTGAATTACTTTATTTGGGTTTTTTTTCAACTTTAGTTTTGGGCTTTTAAATTTGTTCTTTATCAAGATCCTGAAATACTAATATAGCTGAATATATGACAGCTGAAGTCAAAATATATTTGAATCCACAGATAAAAGTTCCGTCAGATTATATTTACAACTTATTATGCAAGAGATTATATCCGTCAGATTGTATTACAACTTATTCTGTTTGTGTAAAGACATTTGCTTTTGAAAAGCAATTCTATTTCTCTTCGCTGGTATTCTTTCATTTGCGTAGAAAGAAATAGCACAGTTTTAATTTGCTTAATAATAAACATATAAAGTTATCAGCAAAAATATTACGAATACATATAATCTAATCTCAATCAATGCTTTTGCAGTATATATAAACTTAATTTTAAAAATAATTTATTCTAAAATAAAATGCCAATGAATTCCCAAACTTGAACGAAAGATGTTTTTTTTCTGCAGTATGGTTGATCATCTAATAAGAGCTCATGCGCATATAAATTATACGAATCAGGGAGCTAATGCTACGAGCTGAATTTTCGGAATGTGCTTTCTTCTCGTACCCTGTACTCTGAAACACAGAAACTGCAAACAATCTGAAACAAACAACAACTAAAAAAGAAAAAAAAATTCCGTGGAGGCTCATTGCTGTGCGCCTTCCACACAGATTGTTATCCTCAAAATATTCCAAGGAGGCCTGATCAGGGCAAATCTTCAAGATATGCCTGAGTGTTTAAAATTCGCATTGACATTTTTAAGTTATCACATTTCTCCTCAATTGCAAATTCTTAACGATTCGATCTGGTAACTAGTTATTCAAAACCAATTAGAATTAATCAGAAGAAAAAAAATTGTAAAGAACATCTCAAAATTCATTCAAGATTTGAATTTGCCACCATTCATACAGTAAAGCATTGGCGACAATATTAAAAATAAACCATTTGACAGCTGATAGTTTAGGGTTAGTAAAAATGGAACATTACACGATATAACAACGTGTTGACTCAAGATTTGAATTAAATAAAAAAAAACAGTTTTTTTTCGTTTAAATTCTTATATTTTTATTGAATTGTAAAGGACAGAGGAAGGGTTATATATGCAATAAAACATAGGGAAAATAGCTTCCATTACTTTGCTAGTGCATATGCACTTTTTTTTTTGTTCAAATTTTTTATGACCATTTTGCATAAGTGTGACTTAATTTCGTTGATGCAGCTTTGGATTTCCTCCTAGCTTGCTTGCTTGTTGTTGGTTTATTAGAGTAGATCTTTGATTTCAAATAACCCCCCAAAAAGAAATCCAATGGTGCTAAATCATACGATCTAGGGGGGCAAATCCTCAAATATTCGAACTTTGGCAGCCAGACTTTCATTATTTTTGAAATATTGTTCAACAATGAAATCACGTTGTTCTCTCCATTTTTACTAACCCTAAACTGTCAACTACCAAAGGATTTTTCAATAGGACTGCCAATTTTTTTTACCTCACAAATGGTGGCAAATTCAGATCTTGCGTTAAATTTGGGACACCCTTTACTAATTAATGATATTTCAAAAATGAGCTTTAGGTGGAATATTTATTTACATTTGTCTTATTAATATAAATCCTAAATATCAACAATAATTAGTTGAATTGTTTGAATAGGAAATTTACATCTGATATCTTTTGCATGTTCTTTTTCGCACTCTTTTATAAACTACATGGAAACAAAAACAAAAAAAAAACTTCTTTAAAAGAGTTTTAAATATCATAATAATTTGTATGAAATTATGCTTGTAAACTTCATTACATCTTCTAGAAAATTCTATTCAAAATTAGAAAGTGTATTCTCTATCCATCTATGTTACTAAAGAAAATCTCCTAACAATTCTTGTTTTACTCAAAAAAAGATCGTAAAAATCTGATGATCTAATATTACATTCTTTGAAGAAATTTTTTTTAAATATTATATATAATTATTTTTAATCTAAAGTAAGAAAATATGATCTGTGTTGCAATACCGTCTTATCTCTATAACATGAGATGATAGTTTCCATTGATCTTCAAAATACATAACATTATGCATTGTAGAAAGTTTATTGTTCAAGTAAAATATTTAGTCTTTCTAGTTTTAAATTCACATTTCATATGAGAAAATCGACCTTATTCCTTTAATGTAAATGGAACATATTTTAAAATATTTTTTATTGTTTATCAGCTTGAAAATGTATTATGAATATTGTTACGAATCTGTAATGTTGCTTACCAGCACAGTTAGTTCCATCGTAGGAAAGACCGTTTTAGAACCAACTCTATTTGATGTTGATTAGTTGCCACATCAGTGACCCAGGGCTTGGCGATAAACTTGGTGACCATTTGGCAACTTGCGACGAATATGGCGACATAATAATGATACTAGAATCTTCAAAAAATTTTGCGATAGAACCAATAGGAACTGAGATATGCTTGATTGTTCGAGAACCCTCTCTGGTATCTATAAAAGGCCGGCAGTTCTCACCGAAGACAGTCGTGCATTTGTTGAAGAGTCGTATAGCAAATCAACGTTGAATTAGTTGGATCTATCAACAACGAAGCGCAAGTGTTGAGGGGAGCTCAAGCAATTGTTGAATCAGTTGTGAGCCGAATTTGGAATTTATTATAGAAGCAGCATCGCGTCATGTGTGTAGTAGCCAGTTGTATAATAGGAAGTCGGCAGTTAGATACAGCTAAAACGTGGAGACAGTGAAGTATTGTTGGCATTTGTAGAGACCATAGAAAAAAGCTATGTAGATTCCTGTTGCTCAGTTATGTCAGGCTACTTTGTGTGATTTGCTTGTTGTTTACTACTAACTACTACTTGTGGACTGTTGTTTGTTCTAAGTGTGTACGTCTCGACTGTGTTTTTCCGTCTGTGTATTCGCGTCTTCGTGTTAATAAACATCGTTACTTGTTACTGAGGTCTGATCACTATGTTAAAGTACAATTCACTACACATAGAGAACCCATCATTCAAGATTTAGAATTTTTGTAACATTTGGTGGCAGCGGTGGGATTAATGGACTTTGTGGAGGAATTTCATTTACAATATTATTTCTATTAAGGCTGAAAAATCTTGCTTCAAAAATTTAGCTTTTTTCACGCTTGTTTTATATGATTTTCAACATAGCGTAAATCAATGTGCAATTAGATTTATTTTATATACTTAGTGATGTAGTGCTAATTGATTTGATTAAAATGTCATCTGTTATATCAATTTCAATATTTGGAGAATTAAATGAAAATTTGTTTAATAGAATATATAATCAGCAATAAATATTCTATTCCAAGAAAAGATTGATTCATTCTTAATTTAAACATTCTGGAAATATTGATCTATCAAACAATATCAATAAAAATTTCTATGAAATTATTTTTAATAAAATTCTTCTGTTATATCGTTTTGATACCTTATTAAAAAAGTTTCAGCCAATTAAAAATATCGAATCCAAATTAATTACGGACTTATCTTTAGATTCACTTGGATTAAAGTATGTTATTTTAGTCATTGTGGTAGTTAAATTAATTGGTAAAATCAGAAAAAAGTATTGTTTTGCGAAACTCTTTTATCAATATAACGAAAAGGAATATCAAGAATTTAATTAGATGCATGTTTGAAAACAATAAAAAAATAACAAGGACCCTAAATTATTTTTTTAGGTAAAGAATAATAACTTCTTTTTTTAAACATTTCTCAGTATATTTTCTGATATCGCGGATTAAAAGATCTTGGGGAATCAATTAAATTGAATTAAAAGGAAATATTATTGTTTATTTTCAATCGCGTTGTAGAAAATAAAAATAAATTTTATAAAATATAAATCTTAATTAAAAAAAAGATTCATTTTAACTTTAACTATTCTATACGGAACACGAAGAAAATTTTTCCAACTGTTTTGGAATTTAAATCCTCATTAAATCAAATTCTATCTTAATTGGGTTTTTTGAATATTTCTCATGGATAAAAAAAACCAAAATATAATGAAAATTATTTTAATTGAAATACTCTGAGGATATTTTATTCTTTAAAAAAGTAGAAATATATTTATATGATTTTTAGTCGGTTGCAAAAATGTCATTTAATTACATCTTTCAATAATACTGCTTATAATTTCAAATTAATCTATGAAAAACAAATTCACACTGAAAGTATGTACCGATTCATAGTTTTTTTTTTTTTTGCATTAAAAGGTTTATATAATAAAGACTGAGATTTTAAGAATCCAAATTTTCCATTTAAATGAGTTTTTTTATAAATTATTTTACCTCAAGTTGTTGGATTTTATTTAAATTATCTGCACCATTTTCATTTAAGACATTTTATCATTTTTTCTAATAGAGTGAAACCTCGCTGCAGTAGTACACATATTCTTCAAAGCAAATCAGAATGATTAGAGTATCTGGCTACTTTTAAATGCTATCATTCTTGAAAGAAAATATACATCAAACAAATCTTTTTTTTAATGTAATTTGTGCTTGTTTGAACCTTTCGGTTTTTTTTCGGAAGTTACATTTTGCCGGTTTGGATTTTTAATTGGAAATGTAAATCCCTAACTAGTCGTCGATGCAAAAAAATGGGACAATAGGTACTATTATCATTTCCCCCAATGTCACTTGAGTTTGTAATTTTTACTGATCTGAGTTCTTCCACAGCTAAATGATCCAGCAAACTTTCTTATCGATATTCCATTATTATATTGACTGGTGCAGTGTTTCATTGATTGAATCAATATCTGAAAATGCTGGTCCATATGCGTCAGAAAAAACATGCTTGGATATCGTTGAGATATTAAAAGGCTTTACTTGTAGGAAAATGGCTTTTTGCTCTTTGTTTAAAATCCATGAATTTGGCTTTCAGATTTTTGTTAAAAAACAATTTTTATATTATGGTTTGGTAATTAAAGAAGGTTTTATTTTTCGATTTATTATTTTATACATTTTAATCTTTATTTTATTTTTTTATCCATTATCATAAAAATTATAAAATCATGCAACCAATTTTACATTTCTAATCCTGTTGACGCGATTTATAAAAAATCAAATTTCATTAAAATTAATTTATCAACTTATAGTATAGATCTAAAAGCGCAATTATATACATTTCTTGACCCCCTAATACAAGGAGAAATGAATAAAAAAATCAATTAAGAATATCTTACCAAACACGAAATAATAATATGACATAAAACTTTACGAAACCTAAAATTATACCTAACTATTATCTTCTAATAAAAATTGTGTATAATTGTAAACTAATAAGATCACTTGTAATTGAATATTCATATTCAAAGCATTTCATTAAAATTAATAATTTTATAATTAAATAATATAGCATTTGTTAGATAAATATTTTTTTCTACCTACGATATATTGAAATTACTGAAAATAAATAGAAACAAAATAAAAACTTTGTTATAAATGAGAAAAAAAATTGTAAAATACAACAAAAATATTATTCCGATCTCTCCAGGAAGCGTTTACTTATTTTTTCTTTTCTCAATTAAAATAGCATGAGCATGAAATATTATTAACGACCTCGGCAATTGTTAAAATAATTTCTAAAATAAGATGAATATTTTCCTCCTTTGGAATGTTTTTGTTTGAGAAGTCATGTTTGTTTTATATTTGAATATAAATCCCTTATATGAATGAATTGGATCATATGAAAGAAAGTTTAGCAAAACGCAGAGTTTCTACATGACATAATATCCATGTCCATTATCGTAACTGTAGTTTAATTTAGCTTAGAATTAATTAAAATGATAAATTCTACCCTCTTTTAAAATATGCAACATATTTATTTTTTCATCCTCCGTAGCAACAGAGCATTGTATTTTTCATAATCATGGAGGTGTGCAACATATTTAAATATGTTCTTTCTTTTACACTAAAATACATCATATGTAGTTCGCAGTCACTCAGCAATACGTTTTTATAGAAAATTAAGAAACACTATACAGCTGTTGAATGTAATTAAAAAAATTATTCGATTCCTTATAAATATTTCTATCTGTACTTTATTATTTAGCAGTTTTTGAGCAATTCTTTAGTTTTGATAAAACAAAATATATTTCTTGAATTCAAATACATAACTTTTTAAAAAAGAACGTTTCTGTTTTGTTATTTCTTTGCTTATTTAAAATACCAAAATAAAATTTATTTTATATTACACCTCATAGATTTTTATATATTTTAAAAACCAAATATTATAACTAACGTAAATTTAAACAAAATTTTTAAAATTATCTTTTTTTTTCTAAAAAAATAAATTTGAAAATGAACTGAAAAAAAATCATTTGAAAATAACAGAATTTTCAAGCAGAAATTTTTTACATTAGGAAGAAAAATTATTTAGCAGAAATTTCGCATGTTTCTCCCATGCTACACACTACACAAATACAAATCAAAGAACAAAAATTTTATTTTAATTCGAAAAAATCGGAATGTCAAAACAAAAACCACCATCTTATTACCTCCAAATCCCAATGATTTCATTCTTCATTCTGTTTATTTTCTATAAACATAGTAATTTTCCAATCTAAAATCACAACAAATTGTGACAGTGATCGATGCAATTGCAGCATTCAGTAAACAAACTACCATAGCTATGCCGTTCTTCTCTGACATCTGTGAAAGCTGTCATTGTAAAAGTTCACCGAAATTTCTGACATGATCACAAAATATATAAAACAGCATTTCTGAGAAGAGGATAAAAGAATTTCTGAGATAAATCCTGAATGCTAACAAATACGTATGTAGTGTTATAAAATGTTTTTTAGACTTTTTCGATGTATACTTTTATTTCTGTTTTATCATATAGTAAGTTTTATATATTAGACACAAAGCTAAACCGCTCGCGAAACTCGTAGAAGAACTGTCATAATTTTTCGTGGCAAGTATCTCAGTAAGATAACCAAAACATTTACAGTACAAAGATCCATTGGAGGATTTAATTATTCACTGTTTCTCATGATTAAACTGTATTGGAATCAATTGTGTTAAAATGTGATGTTTTGAATTCATATTGGCATTGATGGTAAGTTGCAAAACTGATAAATGACTTTACACAAGTAAAGTAATGGAAATGCACTTTATTCTAGAGATGTATTTTTATACTTAGCTGTAAATGTTTGTACACTGTTTAATCAGTTTCATTTGATTTTTCTTTTCAGTTGATTTATACATAGGAGAAGTTTTATATGAACACATGTTCTTTTATATAATTTAAAAATTTAAAAGAAAAAAATGTCTTTTGTACTTTCATGCAATTTATTCATACAATTATTTCATGCAATTTATTTTCATGCTTTAAACCATATTTAAAAAATAATTTGTAATTGTAATATCGAAAATGTGCACAAAAGTGAATGTATTTTATTTTTTTTCCTAGCGCAAGAAAAAATAAACTCAAACAATAAAGTGATTGTGAAATTTTTGCCATTTATGAATACATAATACCGCATGTTTTAAAATACAAAAATGATTGAAAATATGACTTTGTTAAAATTTGCTTTTATCATACTGTAAAATATGTACGTTAAATTATAAATTGATACTTATCTTCAAATCTTGAGTCACAGATGTGATTCATGTGCAATCTTCTTATAATGTTAGGTTTCGTTCATACTCTGTAACTACTTTTTTTAGTCATAGTCATAATGGCATTTTATTAGACGCAATCGAAGGCTTACAAGGTTAAGTTAGGTTAGGCGCAGTTTCACTTAAGGTCTATAATACAGAAAAATCATTAAATATTCCAAGTTGATTTTTTTTATTATTATTTTAATATTCTTCCAAAATGTATTTTGTATGCATTCAAATCACATTTAAACCAATGAGTAACAAAAACATAGCTATTTTAAGCCCTTTGCAAATCTACAAAGGGTGATCAAATGAAAAGGTATGAAAGGTCGTATAAACATAACCGTTAAAATATTTGCCTTTGCCGCTATGGGTGAACGTATCGATATATCTAGGGATACAATTGGAGTCTCCGGTGTAGATCGGAGCAGGTGCGGACGTCCGTATGCGCAGGAAAGAGCAGAGGCTGTTATACAGAGCGCCGTCAATTTGATGCTACTTGTTGAATTCCTCGAGAAGAAGAACCCTTAAGTCTGGTGTGTACTGAAAGACACTCCGAAGACTGCGCTGGTCCATCAAGAACAAAAGACCTGGGCTACTCACGGAGTGTGTGGTTCTGCACCATAATAATACGCGTCTCCAGAGTCACACATGCTGAACTGCTCAGAAAAGCTACCCAATTCAAGTCTTACCTTTGTTTACTCATATGCACAGCGATTAGAGCAGTTCATCTCGAACTCGTGTCCAGTATGTCTACGGAAGGATTCTTAGCAGCACTTCGTCGATTTATAGCACGACGAGGTCATCCCATTGATATCCTATCAGACAATGGATCGAATTTCATAGGTTCAGATAATTATCTAAAGCAATTATTCAAGTTAGTCCAAGATCAGTCTGTACAAAATTTCCTGACTTTGAGAAGCATCAGTTGGAAATTCATCCCACGATATGCTCCCAATTTCGGTGGTGTTTGGCAGTCATCCAACAAATTCGCCAAAAGACATCTCTTTAAGACTTGTCGAGGGCATTTGCTTAATTTTGAAGAACTGTCTACCCTCTTATGTCAGATAGAGGCCTGTATTAATTCAAGACCTCTAGTACCACTTTCCAATGAACCAGCTGATCTCAGGGCTCTCACCCCTGGGCATTTCCTAATCGCGAATCCTCTTCTTGAGCTTCCTGAAGGAAGTAGTCTCACTAATCAAAATCTTAGTCTTTCTTGCAGATGGAAAAGTCTCTTACAGTTAAAATATCAATTTCAGAGTATATTGACTAGAGACGTCCTTCACCATTTGCAATCCCGACGGAAGTGGCATCAACGTCGTCCTCCTTTGAGTGTCAGATCTCGTCCTTATTCAAGCTGACAACATGCATCCATTATCCTGGCCACTGGCGCGTATCCTGGAGATCATCCCCGGAACTGATGGTATCCCTAGAGTTACCCTGCTTCGTACTCCATCAGGACCTGCCAAAAGAGCCATTAACAGACTCATTGCACTACCGGTACCGACATGCCGCGCCCCGGAGGATGGTGATTCACTTGAACGCCAACAGATGGCGCAATGAAAAAACCGGAGCGTTGAACTTTTGTTTTTGTTGATAGACTGGCATTCTGAGGTGATGCTTGGATGAGACGGGTGCTTTCTGTACACGCGCTCGAAAATGTGTAGTTTGAAAGCTGTATACAAAAAATCTATTCGCTGTATTTAAGTTTGTAATTCATTCTTATTCTGGCTACCCATGAATCGCTGCCAAATAAATGTCGAGACTTGGATGAGGTGAGTCATTTCTTTATTACTCCTCGTATTCCTTTATATGAATGCGACCAGAATTTATACATTCTTTTGATTCTAAGTCGTTTAAATCCTTAATTTAAATCAACACATGTCGCTCTGAGATCTGTTTGGTCCCCTGGAAAAACATCTGAAAAGGAAGCGCATCAACTCGGACGGCGAACTCAAGGACGCTGTGAAGGACTGAGTATCGTCACGGCCACAGGAATTCTGGGAACCAGGAATCCTTCGGTTCGTTAATCAATGGGATCGTTGTGCTCAGGTCTATAGTGTACGCTTTGAATAAAGTTGTCATTTAAACTCACAGTGTCTTTTCGTACCTTTTTATTTGAACACCCCTTGTATGTATTGTATGTTCTGTTAAATGACTTTTCTTTCAAATTTTAGTAGATTGTACTAAAATACGATGATTTAGTATTGTATTAGCAAAAATAAAAAAAAAACACCTAAATGTTGTATGAATTTAAGATTGTATAAAATAATAAATTTTATTATTTTTATACAAATTAATGTTATTGAAAATATCTTTGTATGTATGTTCCACAACTCCTTCTAAACAACTGAGTCTAATTCATCCAAATTTTGCAAACTTATTATTTAAAATAAGGGAAAGAACACTGTCAGATTTCTAAAGTGCAAATGCCAAGTAAATATTTAATTAATTAGAGAGTGAACGAAATTTCAAATTAATTGATTTTTTTAACCCTTAATCGTAAATCACTTTTATACTATAAATTATCTCACATAAAATATTTTCATACTATCTTAAAATACGAACTTTTATCTGTTTGATTATACCAATTTCATTTCCAAGAACTTTCTCCTTCAACTTTTATTTGTCTTTCTTTCAAAAATTAATAAATAACTGAATAGATATTGGCAATATTGATGAAAGGCAATTTATAACTTTCCAACTGCCAAGCAACGATGACATTTTAAACTACTCTATATTTAATTTAGGTATTTCTAGGTCTTTTCTTTTAGTATTTTCGGAAAACATTTTTTTAATATTAAAATAATTCAAAAGTGTATTTAATTAAAATTTAAAAACTTACTTTAATTTAAAACGCTTATTACTTTTGCCATCATCTTCTGCATATGAATGAATGAATAATATTCTAATTCTAAAGAGTAGTATTTAATTAATTGTCTCGAGTAATTCATGAAAGCTTTATTTATTCTTGAACAAAATTTGTTTTAATATAAAAATATTAAAATTTATAAAGAAAATAAGTTGTTGGTAAGATTTATATATCATCTGTTTTAATTGATATTCTTGTTTTAATTCTTTTAAGAAACATTAGACGAAAAGAATAATTTATGTATTAAAATGTTCTTTAAAAAACTAATTTTTATGTAAAATAATAATAAAATATCAAACATGAAGGAATGATTTCAGTCATTATTAATGCCCGAATGTATCAATTAGTGTTCTAATATTTTAATATTTTATATTTCTTATAAATAATTTTTAACTAATTACGCAAATAAATTCGATCAATTATAAATTCAAGATCAAAAATGGCAAAATTTAGAAATCTAAATAAACAAAATTGGAATTGAGATTATGGAAACAAACTATTAAAGAAACAATAGTAATATTTAAATGTCAATAATTTACATTGATATTTTAATGTAGCAAAAGATATATTCCATAATTTAAAGATTTTTTTAAACTATTTTTTTTTAAAAAAACCTTGCTTTCTTGCACGAAAATATTGTGTTAGGGGAGGAGGATTTCTTCGCAAATGCAATTTATCATCAAACTGTCATAAAATTGATCATTTTAAAGCAAAATTTTATTGTTATGCTAACCAACAACAAATAATACATCCATTCAATGAAAGAAGGTAATATTTAACCATACAATGGACTTACAAAAGTTTATATTTTATAGATATTTCTTTGAAATAGATTTCCATTTTACATTATTTTTTGTACATTATATAGAATCAATCTGAATGCATTGAATAATTTCCTAGAATTGTTGCGGCATTAATTTAAAAACTCTTTTATAATAAACCAATTTTTATGTGTATTGGAACTTAATACACAAATATCATCCAAAATAATATGATTCATCAATATTTTAGTTTTATGCCATGTTTTTAACATATTTTATATCATTAAAATAATTTTGATTATCTTTTAATTTCTTTCAAAACTATATGAAATTCTATAAATAAAAATCTATGCTTTTTTTTTCGAGATCCTTATTTTAAAATTGTAGAATGTCTAATATGTATCTTCATATTTAAGAAAATTATTTAAAAAGGAAATAAATATACAAGCTTACAATCTTTTGTAATTGTTAAAGAAAATATCAAGTTTTTTTAAAGAAAAAGACGAAGGAATTTTTTAATAAAACATTTCAATAAATTCATCATTTATTTAATGCTATCAGAATATCTGAAAGCTCTTGGCAAAATGCTATTTGCTTTCACAAAAAATATTGTAGGATTCTTAAACTATCACATTTGTAGACTTTTGCAATATATAATTCGAAAGCGACGTCATAACTGTTTTTATGCATTTAAATCTAACAAAATTCGAATATCCTTTTGTATAGAAACCACTGCTTTTTTTCATTTCATTCCCTTCAGTTTTAAGATACCTAGAAGCACGTAATACGAATTCATAAGATCTGAGATCCCTCTTACTTTTTTATGTTCTTTTTATTCCTGCTTCCACTTATTAAAGAAGCATCTTTTATAGGGATCTTTTTAAAATCTCGTTGATAGCGTTTGATGCCATAGTTTCGTTTTGTTCATAGATAGAAATTTTAATAAATCCGCTTGATATTGCTAATTTTTTCAAAAACAATTGCTTTTGCAATGAATTAATTTTACAATGACGTTTTCTTAATTATTTCTTGGTTCATAAACTATTATTTAATAAGTAGCATCAAATTTAACATTTTATTCAATATTTCATTTGGCAATATCCAAAGCTATCAAATTTCTGCTATGAGATGATTTCTCTGGAAACTGACTCATTTTCAAGAGAATTAATATTTTAATAAGAAATTAAAATTGCACTCAACGTTTGAATTATATTTCTTATTGGAGTATTCAACGCTTCTTTAAAATATTGCCCATTTTTTGTGAATTTGGCTCAGCTTCTTACGAATTTTTTATTCTTCAGCATTTACTTACACAGCATGTATTAATTCGCAATCAGTCTTCTTCGTTTTTGACTTCATGTTCATATGCTGTAAAATCAACTGAACATAAAAAAAGTGATAAACATTTTTTATCATAGAAAATTAGATTGAAACCACTCATTAATTACGCTTCAATTATTTGAGTTCTAGTAGCTCCAAAACTCATGGAAAAAGTTTTATACCGACAAGAATTTTCTTGCTGCACATAATTAACAACATTCTATAGTAATTCATAACGTCCAATTTTCCAGAGAATTTCCTCCCTCTTTCAGATATCCTCAAATATTATTAATAGCAATCTTTGCAATTTTCTGTAGACTACATAAGTGAACATTTTCAAATTTATTTTCCTATAAGAACATAAAAATATGAGGGTAGAAAAGATCTTTAAAACTTACTATAGAATTGAATGTTATTTCTCTTTCTTTTCCAACTGACCTTGCAGCCTATTAGAAGTCACCACTTTTAGGCTGCAGAGCTGAAGCCGATTCCGCTTATAACGAGTCATAAATGGATACCAGATCAGATATATGTACAGTCCATTATGCATCAAACTTTCACTCGTTGGCAAGATTCAACAAGGAATATCGCTTTAGGTGCGTTCCATTATTTGAGAGGTAAAAATTCTTTCCTCTTTATTCAAACCAAAGTGGGATTTCGAATTAAAACGTGACCAAATGAATCTATACCTCTTTTTCAAAACAGAAATATTTCTGTTAGTAATTTCCTAGAACAATATTCCAGTACCTCTATCTCTATTAATAATAAAGGTGTGTGTGTATATGAGAGAGAGAGAGAGTGTATGTGCGTGCGTGCGTGCGTGTACGTGCGTGCGTGTGCGTGCGTGCGTATGTGTGCGTGCGTGCGTATGTGTGCGTGCGTGCGTGTGTGCGTGTGCATGCGCGCGCGCGTGTGTGTGTTTGATAGTTTCTATTATTTTATTAAAATTATTTATACATCATAATAAAATAATGCCATATAATCTAATCAATTTTAATTGATTTTTTTGGAATATTCAGCTTCAACAAAGTTTTCATGTATCCTTATTGAAGTGAGTTTCAAATAGTTTCATTGCTGCAATTAATATTTCGCTCTGGCTTTTTTTTTCTTTATTGATAATCAAAATACGCAGAATATGTTTATTTTTTTTCATGATTAGGCTGCAGTATATCAAGGTCCTTGCTTATACTAGGTTCCAGTATAAGGCATGCTTTTAATAAACCTTTTGTAATTTTGTATTCTCTATTAATTTGACTCGAAATTTTGATGAATCTCCATGTTTTATACCTCCCTGAGTCCGAAAAACATATTTTGGGAAAATGACAGTGATAAAGGTAATTCTAAAAAGCTTCGCGTTAGATTAATGAGATTTGGCATATAGTTTTACCAAATTTGCAAACTTTGAGCAAACTTTATTGAGAGGAAGTGTGTCTATCTGAGAGTAAATTACCACGATAGCTACAAAACGAAAGGAGCAAAAGGGGTAAAATGCGGTGCACATATTCACTATCTATAGTGTAGACACCTGTCAAAGTTTGCGCTAAAACCGAAAATGGGTTGGCCGTATGCCAACCTTACTTTCAGAATCAGGTAAAAGCGATAACTTAAAAACTCAATGTCTTAAATCTATCAAATTTGATATGTGATTTTGTAACTGCAACTGTAGCTCAGCATCAAAATTTTATTTCAATCGATTGAAAAAAAAATGCATCTAAAATACAAATTTGACTTCCGGATATTATTACCACGTACCAGGATTAATCGCCAAAAAATCACGCCAAGGCTCATTTGATAGATACAGAAAAATGTAAAATTGGCTGCATTAGTTAATATTTCGTAACTATTGTATGCCAGTTCCATGCAAAGAGTCCTTTTGGAGAAACATGTATGAGAAAATATGCTAGAAAGTTTAGTGTAGAGCATTCCTTCTGGTTAAGACTGATATATCATATTTGGTTGAGAATATTTAATATTTGGTTGAGAAAATATATGTATATATTCCTCATTATTTTTCTTTTGAAAGAATTTGAAAAAATAAGAACCATCAGGCACTAATGCTCAGATGAACTGAAATATAACTTCCAAAAATCCAATTACACACAAATTTATTATTTCATATAAATTGATATGTGTCACAAATTAATAACGCCATATATTTCCTTTTTCAGATCTCAGAGATGCATTTATACAATCTATTTTCCAACAGAATAGAGAGTTTCCAGTACTCTAGAAAAACACTTTCTTTCCGAAAATACAATACTAAATCCACAGAAAAAATATCAGAGACAAAAACGGTTCCAAAATGCAACGTCCACATTGTCTATTTACTGGAATTCCATTTCCATTTCCAAAGAAGAGGGAAAGGAACTTTCTACTCATTTTTTCCATCCATCCATGATCCAGGATTTCAAAACCTTTTCAGGTATCTGCCTACGTAAAGAAGGGACGTTTTTGAGAGATACTCTTGATTTTTTTCTGTTATTGTTTCATTTCAGAGGGTTCTTTCTTGGGATTGCAAACTTCTTATTTCTTCCTTTTCTTGTAATATTCCAAGAGGAAAAATGAACTTTGCTGAAATACTATCTTCTGTCACTTATATGAGATTGTAACTTGCAAATTATTAACACATTATTATTTACAAATTATTATTTCCAACGATCATTTTTCATTATATTTTTCTTTGAAATATTGCCTAAATTACAGATGCAGTTAAGAATGTGTTTCGTCCATGTTTTAGAAAACATTCCTATGTAATATTATTGAATAATTTTTAAATATGTAACGTGCTTTTTCTTTGTGTTTTCGTTCTCTTTGACTAAAGTTAATGCCATGTGCTTTTTTTATATAATTAAAATCGATCTATTTGCTGGATAGCTGACAATTTTGAAATTGTACATATTTATTTCTAAAAGCATACATTTCATATTTTGTCAAAAATTATTTTAAATTATTATGAACTTGGTAGATTGCTAAAAAAATTATGAACAAAATCATAGTTGCATTTCAAAATTTAAATGGATTAATTAGCATTATTATTTACTATAATTAATGTGAAAATTTACAACAAAAATGTTAGCATTATGTTTGAAGCACTTATAAGCAAATCTTTGGTAACAAAAAGTAAATGAATAATTTTAAAGAATTTCGGCATTTTAGCATAAAGAAAATATTTCTATCACCGACTTGTGAATAAGCATATTATCCTATTAAAATCTTCCGTGTAGACCAAAGAAAGAAAAACAGTTTATCTTTCTTTAAAACTAAAGAACAATTTCTCTTTATGAAAAACTCAATTTAAAATTTAAGTACAAGTCACATATAATATATTCAAATGTGCGTGTCACACGAACCAAATTGTGCATAAAATTAAAGGTGAAATTTTTCGGGACTTCCAGATTATTATTCGAAATATCTTATTCTGGTACATATCATTGGAGAACCAATAGCCATGACTATATATTTTTATGCTCAAAATGCCATAAATTAGTGATCATTAAAACAAAAGATCTCTGTTAATAACTCACATTAAATCTGCTCATTTTTTTGGGCACACTATTTTCAAAATGGCAATTGAATGTGTTACTACTTTTGGATTTTTTCTCAAAACGATTGTTTAAATTCAAAATACCTCTATTTAAAAATAAGAAAATAATTATATAAACCGGAAATAGACAAGATTCTATTTAAAGACAAGAAAATAATTGTATAAACATAAATTAAATAAGATTCTATTTAAAAGCATTTAAATAGGAAAATGTTCATCCAGGGGTCTTGTCAAAATTGTATCAGTTATGAATTTGTGAAAACCCATAATGAGGAATTTTTAGCAAATAGATAGCACATCAATACTTAGCATTCGCATATACTTAATGCATTTGATTTATGATACCTTTTTTTACAGTTTTGCTATCTTCATATCTAACAGAAACCCTCCAAATATTTTTCAAATCAAAAAATAAATTAAAATGTTTTTCCAATTTTGTAATAAAAATGGGTTGTTAATAATGGGTTGTCATGATATCAATTTAAAAAGTTGAATTTAGCAATCAGTTTTAAAAATATAAATAAAACTTATATCCGTTGCATCATTTTTGACTTGTCTTATCAAGAAACACTTCCATCAAATTAATGCATAAACCAAGGTAGTATTAACCTTAATTCTTCGTTAGGTAAAGTTATTATATACAGGGTGGTCATAAAATAACTTTCCCTGTTTGTCGGCATTTGCAGCTAAAACGAATGAACGAAGCTAAACCACATTCATTTAACAGATTATTAAAGGTATGGAAAAATGAATGAAGAAAACCAATTAGTACCGAATGTTGCTGATAGAGGAAATACTGGCTCTGTAGGAGTACAATTATGAATGAATTCGTGAAATTCACAGAAAAATAATATTTTATTCATCAATATTAGGGTCCCCTGTACGCCGTGCAACATTTTCAATAGATTGACCTTCCCTGTATACAATATATTGCATACGGTGATGACGTTCTCCACTGCCGCTTGTAAACTGTCAGGTTTGATGCTCATAAAAGTTCGTCTTTAGTTCGGAACATAAGAGAAGCAGGTTTGCTTAAGAGCAGTCACAGCATTACACTGTCTATTGTAGAACAATTTTACCAATAAAGCAAATTGAGGTAAGGCAGGCCTATATTAAGAACACATCAACAACTGTCAAGAACACATCAATAGACAAGAAGGAATTGCAAACAGGTCATTTGCTCTTCTCTATTTACAAGGAATGCATGATTCTTCTGTCTCCCATACACTAGGAATTTTACATAATCTATCCGATATGCAAATTTCCCCTTCGTACTTGACAGCAGGGCCAATATTTCTCTTATCTGCAACTTTTAGCATTAATTTTTTTCTCATAATTCAATTTCCCATACCTTTCATAGTCTATATATGAAATCTGGTTTCATTTCGTTCATTAGTTTTAGTTGTAGATGACGTCAAACAGGTAAAGTTATTTTATGGTCACCCTATACCTTATGTTTTTCATCATAAGACATTTTGCTTCATAATACATGCTGTCTTTTTTTTTTCGCAATATCTTAATATTTTTATACATAAATACCCAATCATATATTAATTTGAAGCATATTACTTTCCCCCCAGGGCTCAAAATTATTCCCCAAATTTCTTACAAAGCAGCGATGATTGCAATGATGAAAATAATCTAGAGTCAACTTTAAACTAGAAATTCGAATAGGTCCTAACTTTATTCTGGCAAATTTTAACCCTACAAGATATTTCTGAACAATGTGAGATTCATTTTCTATTAAAAATATTCATTAACATAAATCTTTAAATAATGTAATTAACGAACAAAAAGAAAAACAAAACTTTAGTAGTGGCAATCTTAAACGTGTGAATTGCAGCATTCTGTCTTTTGTTGCTGTGAAAGTTTATGTTACTTATTTCTATTCTAATTAGATGAAAATATATGAAACATATCCCATCTAATTTTAAGAAGCAACGCAAACTATACGTAAACGAAATCAAGAATTGTCCTATCCAAACGGTGAATTTAAGCCTCTCCATTAAAGTTTTTCATAAATAGTAAAAAGAATTCAAGAGTTTGAGACAAAAAAATGAATAAATACATTTGTTTTCTGTTAGCGACCAAAGAAATTATACCATCGTAATGCAATTTGCTCCGAGGTGTATTTCAAGTAACATGGCGAGGTAGAAAATATTGATGATTATCAAGGACCCCATGAAAATATCGATGACTTGGCGCAACTCTTAAGAAATCTACTTTTATCTATCAGTGTGCCAAAAAAATAATAATAGTAACAAAAAATACAAAATAAAGAAACTGAAACTGAAAGGAAGTTAAAATTACTCTTATTACAATAATAAAAAAAAGTAAAGTGTACTTCAAAAAGCTCTCATCTAAAGAGTTATCGATCATATCTATGATAAAAGCATGTAAAATGAAACTCCAATGCTGAAGTTCTTACTAAAGGCACTTTTAAAGCAATTTATCATTATTTTCAGAATATTTGAAAACAATCTTGCATTTCTTGTGTTTTATAATAAATGTTAAACAGATGTTTAATTGAGAATAAATGAATATATGCAATTATATATTAATTCTATTCAAATCAGTGAAAGTTATTGTGGATACAATTACACATAAAAATAACAATTCTAGTATTTCATGAACACATTTGTGAACTGTTGTAATTCAGTTATTAAGTGGAAAGGTTAAGCATTTCATCTTTAACGCTTTATTTACCAAATTATGTTACCATCAATTTTTCAACTTTATTTTTGCACCAGTAGTTAAGTTTCATTGCAGAATAATCTCAGGGAATCCAAGAATTTTTTTTAACTAAACGAAATATCTTAATTAATTTAGTTAATAATTAAATATTTTTAATTTCTACTTTTAGCTTGTATTAATACTTTCTATCTGATTTGCATTCTCCGTGCTCTTTTGAATACCATAAGAAAAAATAGTCATATTATGAAGATATAAGCCGGATTTAAATGGTACTTTTAAATTCCGTCAGTAAATAAAGGGTTAAGTTGATTATCAAACGATTGTAAATTATCTCCATGGGCTATTGGCATAAATGCGTTAAGCCAGTTTATTTATATATTTTTATTTACGTTTCAAGGTTTAAAATATTTTTATCATGTTATTGCGAAAAATTGTTGTTTTTCCATTAAAAAAAAATTTCGCCATCCAAAAATTTAATATACTTTCTAGTTAATTTTTGTAAATTAGTACAAGAAGAAATTCTTACATTAAAGGAAAGTAAAATCATCAATTAGATTTTTATGGGGACACTGCTAAATGATTCTCGATATTTTCAAGTTATTAGATTGTTAGTTTATTGGCCATACAACCAACATCTGTGGAATCACCTGTTCTTGCCTTCGTTCGCTAAGAGTTAACATTGTTGTCACACATGAAATATAACTTACTAGGAATAAAAATTATCAGTAATGTAATTAGAAGACAGATGGGTTAGTTTTGTCGAGAAATAAAATAGTAATGGATCAGTAGATTCTGATTGTATCAGTTCTTATTCGAAGGAAAACCTTTTAGTGTAGTAGTAATTTAACTTCTATAAGTTAAAAGATAATATAAAGAAATCCATCTTTGTGCAGTTTTGCATTTGAGACTAGAATTTTTTTCAATTTCAGAATACCCTATAAAATAACTACTAAAATAAACTATTAGGACATCGTATTTGAATAAATTAAAATCTTCCATTTCACAATTTGGTGTTTCATTTTATCTTGTGCCAGCATTAAGAAATTTTTCAATGCATTTTTGTCATGCTCTTAGATATTGTGGTTTACTTCTTACAAAAGCACCTAAAATATTAATTCTAAATATTTCAGTAGATTATCTAAGATATTCCAATGAATAATTTTCTTTGATAAAAGTGAGCAAGGCAAATAAAATCTTAAAATACCATTTCAGATTAACTAAATCAAAATCATTGAAAGACAGTCTGACAAAATGGCATATTCAAATTGCAGGCTTTTTTTTTCCTTTTCGTTTATTCTTTCATTTCATTTCATTTTCTTTCATTTTTTTTCCTTTCATTTTCTTTTCTTTTTTTCCCTTTCATTTTCATTCCTATCTACTCCTGAAGTCACCATTAAAGATCATTGATTTCCGGACGAAATTCGAGAATTGCTTTCATTATGGTTTCACTATGTATAGACATGATGCGTGGTAAATACATCAATAATATGTGGAAATTTGTTCATTAGAGTGCCAATTAAAATACCATTTCATCGTTCAAATGGCGAATCCGTTCCTAATACTTAAAAATATAATGTTAATCTATTACAACATTCTAATTAGCTTTTGAAGAGGATGCCGTTCTGATTTTTATCAGTCCCAAAATCAAGTGTGAAATTCGAGTGTTCATATTTTGATATTCAAATATTTGAACTCGGACCTTATATTCCTTAAATTCAACGAAATTCTATGCTTTGATTTCGCACCGTGGTAACAGTACTGATGGTCCTCTTGTTTCAAGGACGCTCCACATTTCGTTGATGCATGGCAAGAATCAATCAGCAAGATTGCTTTTCAATACAAAGACCGGAGAATCCACTTCAATGAAAGCTTGTGGAATGATAAATTATCGTCCCACAAGCCTTAAATTATCGTTTGAGAGAGTAATTTTATTCCAACATTTTCAAATGTCAGGGGAAAGACATTGAAACTTAAAACTGCAAATTTATCGTTGTAATTTCTAAACATATAATATTAAGAAGGAAATGGCAAAGTTTATTAAAATATGGAATTGAAAAGTGAGGGTAATAATGTTTCTTTAAATTTTTCGCTGTGAACATTTCATTTAAAAATTTATTTTAATAACAAATATGTGCCGATAGCAATATTTTATGATTTATTTTAAAATGAAATAACACAACAAAAATGTTTAACATACAAAAAACTGTTGGCAAATTAATTGCCTTCGGTAAAAATTGTTTGATCTTAAAATAGATCCTAACATATTAAAATGCATTTTCAACATCCGACTGGTTAATAATTGGAGCCTGTAATAGTAAGACGTTCTGTTTTCAATGTTTTGTAGCATAAATTATGTACTTCAGTATATTTTTTATAAAAAAAAAACCAATATAATTTTCAGAATAAAGTTAGCTTTCAGGGAATAAAAAAGATTTCAAAAATATAATGAATGTAAAATGGTGGAAACATCATTTATCATTAATATTCTCAAGAACTGAAGACAATCTGTATTATTGCAATCTGTATATTATCCATGCACTTCTTAAAAATAGAATGGGTTATGTTGGGTGTTTCGTGTCCGAAGACTTTTCAGTTCCAAAATTGACAAAACTTCCATTCGTGTAGGTGATCTTAGGGTAAGTTAAATCAGACATTGAAGGTGTTTCTATTCGAATAAAAAAGAAAGAATTAATTATTCTATTTCAAATAAATAATTCTCAATTTAACCGAATTTAACAGAGATATGCGATAAGAAATTTTAAAAAAACTATTTCTAACATGAATTAGAAGAATGTGGTAAATAAAAATATTATACAAAATAAGAGATCCTTGATTTCCTGAGAATATAGGATCAAATTCTAATATAAACATTCGATGCTTATTATTTTCTTTTTTTTACGTCGAATTGTTGCGATGTGTAAAGTTTTTCAAGCATATTATTATTTTACCAAGTTGAATTCCTCTCCGTAAGAAAAACTCTGTAATTATCATTAAAATAATAATTTCCGTGAAAAATGGCATACAGGTATCATAAATTTGAATTCGTAGGACTATCCATTCTCGACAGTGAAAGTAATGGAGATTCGAAGAGTAATTTAAGGAAATTTTTTTCCATGTGAATATTTTATCTAATGGAAAGTACGATAAAAATATATAAAGGTACTCGAAAATAACTGTTAATACAGCAATCTTCAAGCTCATAACCCTAAATATCATTCTCATGCAAAAGAACTCTACATAAAATCACTCCGAAATTAGAGTAATATATTAATGTAAGCTAAATAATAACGGTGAAATTTTTATTTTAATTAACTAAAAATAAAATATTTTAAGAAAATTGCTGATTATGATGTAATTTGAAGATCTGAAAGCATCAAATGCTTTTATCATAAATTGTCATTTAAAAATATTTTTTCTACCTAGAAATAAGTAAAAGTATATCAAACCGATACACATTGGTTGATATACTAGCCGCCTTTGGAGTCCAGCCGATTCGCTAGTATTAATGTTCTCTAAAGTATTAATCATTAAGTAAGCTTTGAGCATTAATACAAAATGTTAACCAGTTTTAAAACTCCCATGTTAATTCTACATTTTGTAACTTTATTTCTTAATAGCTTCTACAGCAAAATATTTTTAGGTTTCAAATTTAGTAGACATATAATTCAATCTTTTTATTATGTAGGCCTTAAGTCGCTCTGCTCATTGTACTATGTATCTCTCTCCAATTTTCTGTCAGTTTTTCCAGTAAACTTTTAACTTTAAATTAAAGTGGGTATGATTAAATTGCAATTAATAAAAAAAAATCTAACTGAAACTAAACCAAGCATTTAAAAACAATATCAGTATTGAAAACAGGGAGGTTTGGCATTGAAGTCTTACGTGCTCTACAGAATAATTTTCATAATTTATGTGATATCTCAAAGATTATTTCAACAAAAATTTCTCTGATTTGTCATAAAATTCAATTTTTAGTTTAATTTTCAAAAAAATTTAAATGACGTCAAAAATAATATTTTATTACTTTCGATCTATAAATATATTTCAAAAAATTATAAAGTCTAAATTTTATATAGTTTTTTTATCCTAAAAATTATATTCTGTGAAATAGTCTTCTCACTCCACCTTTTAAATAAATAAATGACATTTTTTTATCTTCTGCTATCAAATCTGATCAATTAATGAAGTTTTGAAGGGAATAGTTTAGAACAATCAACATTTTCATAATCTTAGGCCAATCAGTCTTGAGAAATACTGGGTGCTGATCTGGCTACCATCTATTATCTATTTGTTAAATATGATTCACCATTTGTTATCTATTTGTTAAATATGATTTAAATCATTTTAACACATGTTTTTCTATTATTGATGGTTTACAAATTAACCGTTGGCCCTGAATTGAAAGGATATATATTAAATCATGTATGCCTTAAATAAAGCTGATTTTTTTAAGAATGAAGATGTAAAAGATCTTACATCAAATGTAAGATAAAAACTTTATCTTACATTTGTTTTTTTTAGAAAATATTATATTTCTAATTTATTGCATTTCATACAGACACGTACTGAAAATTACACTTTTCTAAGCTTGCAGTAATATTTAACTTATATTTTAATTTCAGTTTCTTTCAATGGGATGGCCGCTCATTGATAAAAGATAGTTTTTTCCCATGCACATGTTAGATAAAAGAACCAAATTTATAGGTTAAAACATTGGTTTCGTTAAAGAGAAAATTTTTTGAACTTTAACTATGAAGTAAAAATTGTTTCTTTGTGATAAGATTTTGGGAAGTTATTGGGAAAAACGACAGAGACTTAGTTACATTTTTGATTAATTAAAATTGTAATACAAAATTCGCTCCGACCTGCGCATTTTCAACCTCTGAGATATACATGTGCCAAATTTCGTAGATTTATGTCAAACGATCTGGCCTATATAGCTCCACCAGATGCACACACATTCGTCTTTATTATAAGTATAGATATAAACATAAATATAAATTATTTATTTTCTTTAAAATCAGTACCAAATTTACGAAATAATTAAACTTTTTATATTTAGTTATTTGTACATTAAAGACCCAATGATTTGATTTGAAAACGATTTTTAGATTAAAGTTCCCTTCAGCAGCTTTATTTGAAATTATCTGCTGGTATGTTACCACAATATTCAAAAAGTTTTATTTAGTATGCGAACAAGGGGAAAAATAAAAATATTAGGTGAAATATGAAAAGGAAGAAAAGTTGTTCAAATTTAATACTGGATGCCGCAAAAGAATTTCATGATTAGGGTTCATTTTTAATTAGCTTCGATTGAGAGATCAGAATGGGTTACCTGTATATGGCAAACTAGGTATGCTTTAAATAAAACTTAATTATATTATATAACTGTTTTAAACGCCACAGAAAATTTTTCCTCTCATTCATTTTTTTTTTTTTTTTTTGAAAAAATATAACATTTCAAATTTATTCCATTTCATATAGACACGTGCGGAAAATTAAAGTTTTCTAGGTTTAATTTTCAGTATTAGTTAACTTAATTTTTAATCTAAGCTTTTGTTAAAGTGATGGAAGCATGTTGATAAAATCTATTGTTTTCCTATGCAAGCGTAATGTGTTCGTGTAACTGAAATTTTATTTTTATTTTTGGGCGAAATAAATTGTTGAAAATATGATTAAATATTGTTTTAATTCATTAAAAATGGAAATTTACTTTATAGGTTAAAATACTGAATCGGTATCATTGAAAAGATTATTTTTTGACTTTCAATATGATGTAAAAATCAATTTTATAATGTAATATTTTCGAGAGTTATAGCGGGAAAAATGTCCAAATTTCACTTAATTTTTAATTAATTAAAATTCTAATAAAAAATTTGAAAACCTCGCTCGTAGGTGCACATTCTCGACCTCCAAGTTATACATGTGCCAAATTTGGCAGCTGTAAGTCAAATGGTCTGGTCTATAAAGCGCCAACACATACACATTGAGCTTCATTATAAGTATAGATATAGAAAAATGCAATATAACATTTTTCATGTGAATATAACGAAATAAATTATAAATGACTAGCGAAATTTGAAGAAAAGCGTGCTATGAGAAAAATGCAAAAATATTTTTTTTTTCATTGTAGGAACTTGTGTTGATTATATTTTAAAATGTTAATTTATAACTTTTCGAATTTATCTATATAATAAATTTCCGTAATTAGTAAAATCCTTCTTCGTTAATGATGCTAAAATTGAAAAAGCGTTTTTTTTTTTTTTTTTTTTTTTTTTTTTTTTTTTATGAAAACCGTTTCAATTCCTTTTTATGAAAGATTTTCGACAGTTAAATCGTATATTGCACAATGATACATATTTACAATATTTGTATTTATCTTTGAAAGTAACTTTGCATATATTGTTTTTTTATACTGCTAGTTTTTTGAAATTTTAATTAGAATAATTTGGTGTTTACATGTGTTAATTACTTGAAATATTCTCACATAAAAATAAATTTTATGCCATCTCAAAATTTTAAAAAAAATTGTTCTTTTTCATAATACCAATTTAATAGCTACGCTAAATTATGAAAATTTCTTCAGGAATATTTTTTTTTACAGATTTTCAACAATGAATTACATTGTTGATTTGAAGTTCAAACCGTTTTCATTATTTCATAAACTATCTGATCACGAGATTTTTTGTTGTTGTTGAAAGCTAAAGAAAAAGAACTTATTTAGTTGTCAGACACGGAAACAAACCAAAACAGGACAAAACCAATTAATAATTAAATAAACTACACCCGTCAATCAAAAGTATAATCCTAAAAATACTTTAGACGAAGCAAGATGGAAAATATGATGCGGCAAGATAAATAATTTAGAGAATAAAATAAGATTGAGGAACAAATTACATAGTAGTTTAATCAAAAAGAATTCGTTAAATTTGCATTTTTCGTTTTAACTTAGAAAATATTAAACAGATTGTCGAAAGAGGTTGATGTTTCGAAAAATATTTTTTACAGAGCATTTCTAATTTTTCTTTAGAAAAATTACAATTTTATGGAAAAACTTATTACGTTGTTTCATAAAGTTAATATTTTTTTTTCAGCTAAATAATGTTTCACCATCATTAGGGTACACAGTAAAATAAAAAATGCAATTTGTTTTCGCTCTACCAGAAGTAATAAATCAAACGTTTTTCAAAAACGGTTTTTTTTCATTAAATTTTGATACAATATTTCTTGAAGAAATACTTATCTTCTTGTTAAAACTTTTTTTATGATTGAGCTAATTTTCCTTCATAGCAATAAAGATCAAGCAAATATAAATTATTAATCCCTTATCTAAAATACTTATGGAAATTAGTAATTACATAAAGGATTATCTTCCTTTCAGAGCTTGCAAGCAACCACACTGATTAGAGTTTTTTCTTTTACTTTTTTTCCCACTTACTTTAATTTTCTTCTGTTTTTTAAATGGTAATATGTATTACAAATAATGGGAACACAAAATCTCACAAAGTCTGGGTTTATTTATCGTACAATTTAAAAATGAATTTAATTAGATGATTTTTACATTAAAATTATTTATTTTAATGTAAAATTCATCTAATGAGTTGCTCATCTAATAGCAACTTAAATCATCATTAAAGTTGCTTCCGTTCTTATTTGATGAATTTTAAATTATTCATCACTTAAACACGTTTTAATCACAGTAAAAAGCATTTTCTGTATTCTTATTGCACTAAATGAGCAAGAAAATCTTATACGAAATTCAAATGACATCACTAATTTTATACATGCAGTCGCTCTTTCTGAAGTTACTTTAAATATTAGCAAATCAATAACTCATGAAACATTTTGAAGTGCTAATCTCTCATTTAATCGATCACATTTTGAAATAAAAAATTATATAACTGAAATTTATACTCTAGAAATCTACTGTTAAATCATTCTAAATAAACAATTATTACTGCTAAACCCTAGAAAAATTTAACTGAAAAAATTTACTTCTAAAAACGTCCATAAAATACAATAATATTTTCTATTTGCAAACTGTAAAGGGAAAACTGTCTGAAGATAACATACTCTACTGAAACGATTTGCAAATTCAGTTTTATAAAAGTTATAAAACTGACATTTACACTTTATATAAATTTACAGTTAGATAATTTTAAACTAGAAAATTATTACTGCTGAACCCTAGAAAAAAATTTATTTGAAAAAAAATTTAATTCCAAAAACGTGCATGAAATACAATATTTTTTTCTATATACAAACTGTGAAGGGAATTTTCTGAAGACAACAGCTTATTGAAATGTTTTGAAAATTCAGTTTTATGAAAATTATAAAACAGAAATTTACTATTGGATCATTCTAAACTAGAAAATTATTACTGCTGAACCCTATGTAGAATTTGTTTGAAAACATTAACTTCAAAAACGTGACCTACTGGAAGTAAAATAAAAGAAGAGAGAAAAAAACGGCATTTGCAAGAGAATCCCATAGGAAATTACATTGAAAAATTGGACTCAGAAGCAATGTAATTCATCAATGATGTGAATATTGATCGTAACTAGTGTAAAAGGGGCAAACAGCGAAGTGTTGTATCTTTTATATTAGATTCAATTCACGAGCTCACATTCAAGATAAAAAAAATATATTATATTTTGTTGCAGAATGAGTTAGATATTTTATTCAAGAGTGAAAGTGTAAAATATAAATTTTTCACATTATTGAGATGGAGATGAAATAATTTACTAAATATCAGAATGTCTGTTTTCTATTAGCTAGAGAGCGCTTTCTTCTGGATTTAAGAATTATTTCGATGTAGTTTTCTATAGTATATTTAGATTTATATCCTGTTTTGAAGCCACACGAGTCTAGAATTCTAATTTTGAATACTTGTCAAAGTGATCCTTGAACCGGCATTCAAGTGAGGCAAGATATATACCATATCCTCTATAGTGCATTCTGGTAAGGAATCTGAAAGTTCTTGATTCCAAACCGAATTTGTCAGTAGATCATTTCATCTCCGATAGTTAAGAGTGGAACGGAGCCGTAGTGGCCTGGTGGCAAGATCTTGACCTCGGAATCGAAGGGCTTCTAATTCGACCCCCGATACCTCTGAAGAACCGTCGTGTAGTGAGTGGATCTGGTGCGCGATAAAATACGTCGGGATCAAACGACATCCATTTGGTGTGGTGTGGGAATGCTAGCTCAGGTGTAGCCCTCGTCATCTGGCCGTGGTTCAAAATTAAAAGATCCGTCAAAAACTAGTAAAGACTGGAACTCTCCAATAATTAACTCTCCAAAAGTTAAAGCTCCAATGTGTCTAAATTCGGGGTGTGTTTTTTTGTTTTGTTTTCTTTAAATCGTTCCAAAATAGATGTATTTTGAATTTTTGTATGAAAATATATTGAAAAAGTATCTATGAAATCAAACTGTACCAGTTAAATGAGATAAATATCTCTTTATAA
>JAPMOR010105436.1:120203-130218 GCA_026543865.1 Argiope aurantia | reverse complement strand
AATATCCTCACCCTTAATATAAGGCAAAAAGTTTTTCTATTTTTTTTTCTATTTCTAGGTGATATCTGGATGCCTCTTGTTCTCTTTAATGATTGCACATTTTAGTCTTTAGTCTTTTACATTTAGTCTCTCTTTTATATATATATATTCGAACAATAATGGTCATCAGTTATTGATATTATTGTAAATGATTGCAAATGATTAAATGATTAATGATTGTAAATGATTAAAAGTTCTTTTAACAATTGCTGTTTATTGTAGAGCTTTGTGCAGAGGAATTTCTTGAATTTTCTTCCGAACAGTCTGAATTTCTATAAAACAGTCAGTTTCTTGGAAAGTTTCTGAAAATAATATACTCACCCTTAATATAAGGCAAAAAAGTATTTTTTTTTTTCTATTTCTAGGTGATATCTGGATGCCTCTTGTTCTCTTTAATGATTGCACATTTTAGTCTTTAGAACAGGCTTGGAATGAATCATCGATTAATGATGCATTTATCTTTATCAAAAAAGTAGAGCCAATTTACAACCGCAAATTAACACATAACACAGTTTACCATATATTATACATAAATAATTAAAATAATATACATTTATGACATTGAGATATATAATATTATATTCTTGAAACCATTTAAAAAAATGCCAATTCTAAAAATTAATGATGAAAATATCACTATTAAATTTCTTTGGTAAAATTTCACAATAAAATATTTCAAGCTGAATGTTTTTGCACTCCTAAATCCTACAAATCAATAAATGACTATCACTACATATATGTAGTATATACAAATTTAAAACCTTCAACATTATGTCTTTCCAATTATACATCGCACGGAAATTATTTATGAATGTTTCTTTCTTCACAGTACAATTCTAACAACAATTGTATTCTGATGAATACAGAAAATTAAATTTCCTTTAAAATTAAAAGATAGGTGACTTTGGTTAAAATGTCATCCTTTAATATTCAGAAATGTTTCCAATTCTAATGGCTTAATCCCTTAAACGGTAATTCATTTACGATAATGTTTTTAAAATGTAAATATCTATCAATTTTTAATTTACAGAAGCGTATCTTTTTTCGGCTTTTCAATTTCCAATGCAGAGAACGTAAAGCAAATTAAATTTCTATTCAAATATAGAAGATTTGTTTTGTAACTAGAATATTGAAGAGAAATTGAATCGTTGACATTTGAGGTACGCTCTTTGATAGAAAACTCCTACGTACAAACAAAATTGTCTGTGACATTCTGAATCCAACTCCTACATGTTGGATTATCTTACAAACTGTTCCAATTTTAAAGCATTCCATGAAATAATAAATTCTCAGAATAGTACCTTTCTTTTAGAATTTATTTACCTGCCGTATTTGTCTTTCGCAGTGAAAAGAGTTTTTTGTCGATCAAATGAAAAGCGATTATTTTTAGCATTTCCATTCACTGTAAATAATTTTTAAAAACTCGTTTCTTATTATATAGTTTTTGAGCAAAATAAGATTTTATGGCCTTAAGAACCTTTATGGCCATACTCACTGACGTTAACTGGTACTTTTTAATTGCTTTAAGCAATAGATCCTATTCTACTTTTCTCAGATATTCGATTATTACTCAAAAAAGTGATTTGCATATTATAGTTAATTTATTACAAAAATTGCTTCAACTGCTTTTTTTCATATCTGCACATTCAGTTCAAATTCTGATGTCTACTTGATAGCTTCCTTTATTTTGCATTTCTTTGAATTCATATAAAATATTGTATTCTACATAATCAAAATTATGTCAAAGTAAAATAGAATCATAACCTTTTTATTAATGCAAACAACAAGTGGACTGAATTCATATAATGCAAAATTATAGAAACATTTTAGCGACTTCATTACCCATTTTCTAATTTAAATTTTCTCGCGGTTACCTTGCAAGAGATTATTTTACAAAACCAAATACAATCTTTCTAACAAGCATAATGTTTCGAAATATATTCAAAATCACCTTAACCTTATCTGTGTCAGAGAAATAATCAGTACTTTATTCACTCATGCTGACTTAACAGACATACAACTAAAATACTGCTGTAGCAAATGTTTCAAATGTTAGTAATTAATATCTTCAAATTTGGCTATTGGATTTTAAAAACATAAAATATCTTCACAATCCTGACGGCTAAGTAACGTTTAGCACCGAAAACAATTTGAACCCTAAATTGATCTCTCAAAGCCTCCCAACTCTCCGCAAATGCGCTTAAAATATCTATGGAGGAAGTGAAATCCCGAATGAGGAAAGATTTAAATGCTCTCCAGAATGAGAGATTATTAAGGAAGTTTTCAGTCATGAAACGCTTAGGAAAAACAAGAAAAGGAAATAAGTTTCCTTCAGTGTCAGTTTGCATTTCCTAGTACCTCCACATTAAGTTCTTGTATACCCATTGAAAAAACAATTACATCTTTTTAAGGGAGTAAAAAATGTTTAGGTAACATGCAAAAATGATTCATAACAAAATGACGGAACGATTTTCATGTTTCAAGACTACTAAAATTTCAAGTTTCAAGACAAAGAAAAAAACGCAGAACGAACTTTTCTCGTATTATTTATTCCCTGTAAAAATGCCACTTTTATTTTGTTTTAGTAATTTCGATGATGCAACTAAGCATACTCATCATTTGGCGTCAATACAGACACTCTAAAAATATCTAATTCACTCTAAAAATCTCTAATAATTATCTTATACACTGAATATTAAACGCTGCTGGTTTTTTTTAATTCTGCATTTTAAATTTGCTGGCAAGCATTTCATAAATATTAGAAAACAGAGTATTTTTTAAAAAAAATTGCTTCTCTTTACCTTCCTTCATTAAATTTATGTTCGAAATATGATAATTTCAAAAGCAAAACAAATGAAAATGGCTAAAATAGTCTACATAGATCACATTCGTGGGAAGTTGATCTTAAATTAACTTCCCACGAATGTTGTAATGGCGATGAAGGTTAAAACAACTAGCTGTTAAAAATCTCAGCTTATTGGTTATTACAAAAACCCAAATACGATTCAAATCTCTAGAACGAAACGTGTAACTGGATAACGTTTTTGACTCCATTCGTCCATCTTTATGTTATTTATTAAAATATAAATTGTAATAAATATGAATGAAAATCAAATAATGTATTTATTATAGTAGCAGTAACCAATAAAAAATATATATATATTTAAAAATATATTTAAATTTAAAAAAATTACATAGAATTTAAATTGATATCACTGAAGTGTTAATATTTTCAATTTGTAACAAATATATATAAAAAAATAATTTTTGTGATAAAACGTTATTAATGTTAACATCCGAAAAATTCTCGAATTGCAATTGCGTTTTAAATAACTGACATTTTTCAACACTCTTTTATGCTAAGATCGAAATATTTAAGTAGTAACTACTTGTAAAATTTAAAAATTATTGGTTGGCTTTTTCAACGTCTTCTATATTATTAATGTCGCAATTTATAGATAATATACAGCTAATAAACTTTATCATGTTAAAAATAATTATCTCATTTTTACTTTCATTCTTACCCGAATTTGATTCTTTCCTTCCTTTCCTCTTAATTATTTGTTACAAATTGAACTGAAGTGAAATTAAAAGAAAATATAATATTGAAAAATAGATAATATTTTAAAATGAATATGGAAGGCAAATATTTTCAAATGACTTTTGATTGGTTCAAAAGATATACAAAGCTTGCAATTATCTGATTTTTTTCAATTTTAAGAATTCTGTTATTAAATAGTTAATTCAGTGGAATATTACACAAAAATTTCACTAAAGCAGTGTTAAGTGGGCGTACTGCATATAAGTCCCTCTATTTAATCTAGCTCGTCTGCACAAAATCTGCACAAAATTCTGCACAAAAATTTCATTTTTTCATAAAGATTTTCTCTTATTGGGAAATAAGGATATTACTACGTCAAAAAAGGCCATAGTTTTTTCAATTGATGGTATTAATCAACTAAAGTAATTTTTGGTAATATTCAAAAAGTATTAAAACATTACCAAAATAACAAATAACATATATACAAAAAATAATATAAGAATACAGTATAATAATAACATATTACAATACGATATACATAATACATAATATAATAGAATAATAACATAAAAATATAATACATAATGTTTTAATGCCTTTTTTGGTTTCGTCAAACATGTGGAAAATCGAAATTCAAAAACGGATTTCAACAATTCCATAAATGACTACATTTTCAGCTTATAGTATTTATTTAATAATAAAAAGTAGACTTTTGAAAAAAAATCAAATAGTATTGAATTTACAAAATATTTTTCCACACTGTAAGAGAGAAATAAATTATTAGAAAAAATTTAGCCAAAAAAGTTTTTTTTTCTTAAAGGAACTCCTGGCAGCATCGCGGTCAAAATAGTTGGAACTACTGAGGATGTACTAAATATGATGTGTAATTTAGAATAATTCATGATTTATTTGGACAATGAACTCTATTTTAAACAGATTAGTCAAAACCAATGCAAAAAATACTTATTCAAAGTTATAAATTGAAATCTTAATATTGAACTGGATTCATAAATATATTTTAAGTGACTTAAGCATGGCATAATTTCTGACGGGTCGGTGTAGGTAGTTTGTGGTTATCCGTAGCGTATTAGCGTACCAAACATATGAAAATCGCTTGAAGCCTGATCTGTACTGAATGGCAAATGTTAGAGCACATCGAATCGCAACTCCTTCAATGTCTCGAATGACCATTTTGGTACCCACCTTGCACACACTCTCCGAAAATTTAGTCTCTCGTGTAAGATGGAATACCCTATACCATGACTAGTATGTAAAGTATTTGCGATTTCGTCTATTTTGATTCGTTATTTTTTTTCCATCTCCAAACCCTCAACGACTTTCAAATTGCCCTTAGTAGTTGACGCTGATAGCCTACCCGGTCTTTCGTCGTTACATATAAAATTTCTTTCCTGTTTGAAACGCTCTATTCATTCGTAGATCTTGCTTTGAGATAAACAGCTGCCACCATACTGTGCTTGCATTCGACGAATAATATCCACCTTCCGCAAGCGAAAAGCGAATCATTGCCTTCATTTCCTCCCTGTATAGATCGACAATGGAACTGCCATATTTAACAGTCTGCTACACTCCAACGACTAACGCGAGAATAAGAGAGACACGTTGTATAGAAGTGTTGCCGACTACACTGATTTAGCGTTGGATACTGGCAGGGTTACCAAATCCTGGGAAGAGAAAATTGCAAAAGTCTCTTTACTTTTTGACTTTCCCTCGTAATTCACCCTTAACATAATAAGCAATTTTATACTTTTATAGTAAATTCTAATTTTTTTTTTATGATTAAGACGAAATCTTTTGTTGAATTCTAATTCTACATAATTTCATTAATCATTTTCTTCCTTCGTCGATTATTCTCTATTTCCATGCATTGATATTTTTAATCTATTACTCACTTCTTTTTTAATGTGTCTCGTTTTTCATCTTTTTTGTTATATATATATATTATAGATAGATAGATAGATAAATAGATATATATATATATATATATATATATATATATATAGATATATATAGATAGATAGATATAGATATAGATATAGATATATAGATATAGATATAGATATAGATATAGATATATATAAATATAGATATAGATATATATATAGACATATATATATAGATAGATATAGATATAGATATATAAATGAAGTTTCAATTGCTATCATCAAAAATCTCTTGGAACGAGATGAAGGGAATATTATTTTTTATCATAAGAAAATTGTTTTCGGTATCAGACGAATAAAGGATCGCAAAGTAAGATTTTTAAGTATGATATAATAAGTAGCATTTTTTTATCGTAACAAGATTTCCGAATAAAATATTTAAAAAAAATTCTCTATTTTTTACATGAAAGGAGTTTTAGATATTAAATATTGAGAAATGAATTTTCACTAAAATTACGGAATATAACGCGATTTTGGAAGGCAAAAAAAATTATGCAGAGTAGAATTGAATACGCCCTTCATAGACACAATTTAACTGTTGGGAAGATAGACGATTTCGTTTCCATTCTTGAAAAGATTAAAAATTCTGCTTCTTTTGAAACATCTAATAACTTGTTTGACGAAAGACATTTTAGCTACTTTCTCTTTGAAACTTCTACAGTATATTTAGCATAAAAAGAAGAAAATCTTATCTCATTCTGAAATTTTATTAATTTATTTCCCTACAGCTATTTAAATCAGAAACATTAAGCAAAATAAATTATTTTTTACTTTGCCGGGATTATATTCAAATATCAAAACAAACACGAAAAAAAATACTTTTGAATATTAACTAAAAAAATATATATATTTTAAAGTCACATTTTCAGAAGAAATGTCTGCATGATTAATTGTTTATCTGTATTTAATTATAAATAACTAAAAGCCTTTTTCCGTATTAAAATGTTCTTCCATTGAAATACTAATTGTTTTGTCATCAATAATGTTTTCGAAATCAATTATTTGTTTTAAAACATTTCATATTTAAGTAAAAAAAAAATTTGAAATCCTCTTGCTTACTCAAATAAAAAGTCATTTATCCGAATAGAAATAGACTTTTCTTCCTCCTCTTTAAATAATTTAATTTTCTGTTAGGGTTACGAAAACTACTTCTACAAGCATTGCTATGATATTTTAAGTTTCTTTTAGACTAAGCATTTCCACTGCCTTTATACAAATAAACTTTTGAAACGGAAACAAAATTCTAGAGTTTGAGTAAATAGCAAATGTTTCTGTATCTTAAATAAGTAACAACTAAAGCGCATTTCAGTGCAATTTTACGGATTTGAGTATAGAGATTTCTTACTAGTCAACAATTCATGTTGTTTTACTGAATGACATTTAATTTATTTTCAAAGAGAATAATGTATAATGCCCTTTTTACTTCCTTGTACACGCCAACGCAAATTCTGCTTCTCTGAAAGCTTTCTTATTTAACCTATTTAGACAAAATACTTTTAAAGAAAATATTTATTAAAACTTAAATAAATCGACTAATAATTTGCCTTTGATTTCATGCTTTTAAAACTTAAAAAAAAAGACTTTATGTTTTCATGAATTCACTAGAATTTATGTCTTTTGATGTTGATAAAGCTATGATAACCCACCTATTTATATTTAATAATAAAAACAAAGATTTTTAAAAACACACATTTTTTGCTTTAATAATTGTTATGATGTATTACTATTGACATTATACTATCAAGCATTGTCGTTGATATGGAATCGTAGTTATGAAACCTAAGAATAAATTCAAATATTCTAAAGAGAACATTAAAATTAACTAACTGAGTAACTGATAATTAAATTATTAAAATATTTAGAGCAATCTCAGCGACACAAAATCTTATCTCTGCACATCAGATTGTGAGCAGAAAATTGATTCAAAATCCATCTTTACAAACATGAAAAAAAAATTCAAATTTTAGAAAACTGCACAAAAACACAATGTGAATTCCCTTTACCTTTATCCATAACTGTGTTGTGTTTTGCATAGTTGTTCTAAAGATATTTTTTGTCTTGTATATAACTTTAGCATGTTTTCCCCTCAATAAATTTCTCCATGTATAGCCATTCAATTGACTGAGAATTCTATAGATTCCCTAGATGAGTATATTGTGCGGCGAAAAGAAAGAAAAGAAAATGTGAATTCGTTAATTCACTGTTGTGAACATGATAAATATAGAAATAACATTTATTTATAATAATCATAAAGCCATCAACATTTCTAACTATTTTCAGCCAATTTTATTATCATTTTTCATTCAAAGTTTATTGGTAATATATACTTTTCATGCATAAAAAAGTAGCAATGTATAATTTAGTACACATTACTATTTTTATATAAAAATCTAAAGTATAATAATATAATTTCTAGCATGTATATAATACAGTACGTTACAAAAGGCGAAAATCACACATTTAATGTTAGGTTATAAATGTTCACAAAAAATTCGATAAAATCGTAAAAAATACGGTTTGGTTTGTTTAAATTCAACAGATTCAGAATTCTGGGGTTACCTTTCGCAGGAAATCAATATCATTAAAAAAAGAGAGATTTTAATGTATTACTTATGGAAAATAAGTATAAATCCAAGTTATATGGTTGCAATATGTGATAAATTTAAAATAAAACAAAATTAAAACTTATTAAATGGAACAAAATGGAAAGGTTCTTTAAAAAATTAAAGCTCGTAAAGTTTTCGCAGAGGAAAATATGATGCAATATTATATTATAGTTCAGAGAAAACTCGGTAATATATTATAATAAATTATTCATAAAAAACAGTTGAAAATGTCATAATACAACTAAGTAATATTTAAAATGATTTTACTTAAACGAAGAAAAATGCAATAAATTGATACCTTGTGTGAATTTAATCATATCATTCCTGCACATAAATTTCAACAATTTGTCATCGTAATATTACAAATGTTGCTGAATCCTATCGTCCGTCTTCTGAATCGTCCTATCGTCCGTCCTATCCTATCCTATCGTCCGTCTGAATAGTCCGTCTTCTATGCATTTTCCATTTAAATTGAGTTCTAAAATAAAATTTATAATCTATATTTTTTATGAATATAGATTGAAATATTGAAATTCAAAAATTAATATGTAAAAATATAGATATTTAAAAACATAGATTGATATATATCTAAGATAAATACCAATCTATATATTTTTTTAAATTATGAATGGGATTGAGTTTTGAAATTTTATATTTGCTTTCCTAACTTATAATGTACTAGCCGCCTTTGGCGACCAGCCGGTTCGCCAGTATTACAGCTCGCTACAATTTTCAATAAAATATTTTAAGTAACTGGTCTCTTAAAGGATTCTCAAACAAAACATTTTTAATCTTAAAATTTTTGATAGTCATACCAAAGTTATACTGTTTAGATCGTTTCGTTCAATTTACTATATATATTTTGCTAATTGGTTGTCATTTCCGGGAAAACTCCAACTTTAATTTAAAATATAAATGATGAAATTGCAATTAATATTAAGATATTTTTAATAAAACCAAGCGTTTTATTTTATTTATCATCTTTATTGTTATTTATTAATTATTATTATTATTGAATGTGAGTATTGCAAACAGAATCGCTCGGTATTTAAGTCTTATGTCAACTACAAAATATTTTTCATAATTTATGTAATATCTCAAACAATAATTTAACAAAAATTTCTGAGATTCAGCATAAAATTCAATTTTTAGTTTTGCTTTCAAAAGGATTGAAATGAAATCAATAATAATATTTTATTCCTGCATATAAATATATTTCAAAAATTATGAAGTCTAAATTTAATGTAGTAAGGTATCATATTCTGAGAAATATTCTGGACACACCAAATTTTAAATAAATGAATGAATGTTTCTATTTTCCAAGATCAACTAGGACTGATTTATGAAGTTTTAAACGTTAAAAATTTAGAAAAACTCAACATTTTCATAATCTTAGGCCAATTAATCTTGGGAAACCTGCGCGCTGGTTGACCAAATTTGACACGTGTATACCTTGGAGGCCGGGAATGTGCACCTGGGGGTTATTTTTTCGAATTTTTAACTAGAATTTTATTTATTTAAAAATTAAGCAAAATTTTGACGTGTTTCTGCTTTAACTTCCGAAAATATTACCGCACAAAAAAGATTTTTACATGAAGTTAAAGATCAAAAATTTATCTTTTAAATGATAGTAATGTTTTAATCTTGAAATTAAATTTCTATTTTTAATGAATTTTCAAATAAATATTTTAACTACGTTTTTCAATAATTTTTTTCGTAAAAAATAAAAATAAAAATTAAGCACGTTTCGCATTCATGGGAAAAAATTAGCTTTTTTCAAAGTCTTGCCATCACATTGATTAAAGCTCCAATTAAAAATAAATTAAATCTTTTTGGAAATGAAATCTGCAAAAATATAATTTTCGGCA
>JAPMOR010105436.1:61084-120193 GCA_026543865.1 Argiope aurantia | reverse complement strand
AGAAAATATGATTGCTAAACCATATACCTCAATTTTCCAAATTTTTCAGAAAAATAAGAAATTGAATTTTCGCAAATAATAATAAATTCGACTCTTATACAGATTTCAATAAGAAATAGATACATTCGTTATTGAAGGCAAAAATTTCAGTATGTATTCTACATTGTTGGTTCAAATTTAAAAAATTGAAACAGATATTGCTCAGAAAATGACAATATTTTATGAGTAGGATAGTTTTCGAAATATAAGAGTGGAATTCAAAAACATATTAATATTTAAGTAGAACTCAAGCGAAGTGATGGAAAAAAATTAAAGCATAACAAATAATAAGCCGTTACAGATGCAAGGAAATAATATAGAAATTGCCTTCGAAAAATATGGAAGCTTCGGGAACTGATTATCAAGTGCAATATCATTTCACATTTCAATTAGCTTTGAAGTCTCACATGAAGCACAACGCTATAAAAAGAATAGTGAATTGAAAATAGTGAGTGAATATTTGAGTGAATTTCGTGGCAAGTATGAATTATTCAATACAATTTAGTTCGATGAGTTTACGACTTAATTTAATATAAATGGCCTCAAGTTATGCATATTTTTAAAATTACCCTCACCTACTTTTATGAAATGGTTTTCGACGATTTCGTTTATCCTTAAAGAAAAAAAAATTCTGGTTTCAAAAAAAAAATATTTTAGAACTCGATTGATTTCGAGAGAACTCGAAATAGCAAAAACCCATCTCTTTACTAAGTGCTGATGGCTGCAATATATGGTTCATGTAAGAACATGATGTTTTTCTTTCGTATTGTTACCATATGACTAAACAAAATAATGTCCTCACATGATAACTTGAAATTTGCGATAGTAGATTACAATTTTTTGGTCTAAATCTAGCTGGAGTTTGATTGCATAATTGGTCAGTTTTTTTAATTTGATATAAAACTGAAATAAAATGTATATTCAACTAAATTATTTTTTCTGTTTGCGATGCTTCATAGGAAATCTTCATGCTTTTAAGATTCTACTTATTTTATGTTATAACCGTCAGTTTCCTTGTAATTTTTCTTCCTATTTGAATGAAAATTAGACCAAAACATTGCATTATTTCAATTTCATAAATTTTGGAATTTTTCAAAAAAGTTTAGTAATTTAATTTTTATAAAACAATTATAAACCATTTTGGATTTTAAAAAAGATTTTTGATTTATTTTACTTGATAACTAGATTAATTTTGTAAGCTAGATTTATCGATTGGATTAAGAAAAGTAATCCTGCACCCTTCCATCATCAAACTGAAAATATGATATTCTCCTATTATATACATTAATATATTATATAAATTAATATAATATAAATTCTGGTATTCTTATATTAAAATATCTATATTCCTAGAAGTCATAGGAAAAGTCCTTACAAATATTTCAAAAAACAATTTTGCAATTTAATCAATAAATTTCAAATTTAATAATTAAGAAAAAAAACATGATTCCATTTCAGAATAAAGAAGTGCTATATATATATAAATAAATTATAGGACTTGATCTATAACAAAAGAACCGTGGAATGTAATTATAAATTTTTAAATTTTCTTTCATAATTGCTGAAGTCCCTCAATTATCTCGAAAAAACAGTTTTATGTTGCAAGCGCGATATTTTTTTCAATACTCTGACGCTGTGGTGGGGACATTCTAGTATTAATTCTGTTAAGTCTTCAAATTACTGCTTCTTCGAAAAAGAAGACGTTTCGCTCAGAGGATTAATACGATTGGAACGTATTTCGGGGGATTAGTGATAATTTTTTTCGCTCCGCCTTTATTTTCGAAAACTGATGACAAAGCAAAGATTAAGAAATTAATTTTCGTCATCCCGGATACGATAAGCAGATCAAAAAATAAAATTTGAAAGTACACACGCAAAAAAAAAACCGCAGCATCATTTATAATTAAACTGTGTACCATACTCCATGTGATTAAAGAAAAATAGTGATTACTTTTTTCAATGGAAAAAAAATCCATTTGTTAGCAATCATTTTTCACTGGAATAATAGGGTGTTTTTTTTTTTTCTTTCTTCTTCTTTCAGAAATTTTCTGCTGATGGCAGAACATTAACAAACGATTCTCCAATAGATGCTCTTTCCTTTCACGTTTTTCCTACCCTTTAATAATTGAATGGAAGAACTTATTCAATAGGTATAGCGTGACGGGATATTTTCAAAGTTTCATTAAGTTTTCTTTAGGTCTTTTTTCTAAACCCTATTCTTTTTATTTCGAGTAATAAAATCCCATCTAAATGAAAACGCAATCTAATTACAATAGAAACACAGAACGTCATCATACTACTGTACAGACAAACAACACGGAACTATTGGATTTCCGAGTAATTGATTTGGAAGAATTGACTTGAAGCTTATTTGAGAAACTTAGAAATGCACCAAGCGTGTATGGTTTATCAGGCGACATACATTAGCGAACCTGAAGGGCCATCTTTAAATTAATAGTATCGATTTGGAACTGCAATAATTCTATCACAATCAATTGAACGATGAGTGTTGGAACTCTTAAAATGCTTTACAAGAACAAGGAACAGCTTTTGTGCTAAAATTTTGAAAATAACTGACATCACTTAGATTTAATGGTCAAAACCCCTTCCACTTTTATCGATTTTTTTTTTCAAAATATGTAGGTATAATTTGCTGGGAAACTATCAGGAACTGCATTCTCTTTCCACTTTTTCAGTCAAGTAGATTCAACGTTTATAAAGTTAGGAGCAGAAAGGGTGTGGGAGTGCTTAAATCATTTCGTTATATTCCATTTTCTATATTACTTTCGCTATTAAAAGTAGAAGATTATTAAAATAAAGTGAATTATTGTTTTATTATAACGAACTATGAGTTTAATATTTTAATTTATTTCGATAAATATCACCCTTTATAAATTTTGCTACACTTCTCTCATACAAGATATTCAAGCATTCAAGTAAAATAAATTTTTGCATCATTATAACAAACTATGAATTTAGTATTCTAAGTTTGTTGTTTGACCAATATCACACCATATAAATTAAAATACTCTCATCTCATACAATATACTCAAATATTTAAATAAAACGAACTATTTCTCCATTATAACAAATTATGAGTTTTTTATTCTAAGTCTATTTTTCGACAAATATCACCCGTTATAAATTAAACTACTTTTACCTAGTATAAAATACTCAAATATTCAAACAAAGTGAATTATTGCTTCATCATAAAAAACTATGAGTTTTGTCTTCTAAAATTGTTTTTCGACAAATATCACCCCTTATAAATTATGCTATTCTTATCCTTTACAAAATACTCAAATATTCAAACAGAATGAAGTATTACTTCATTATAAAAAACTATGAGTTTAGTATTCTAAGTCTGGCTTCGCCAAATATCATCCCTTATAAATTATGTTACTCTTATCTTGTACAAAATATTGAAATAGAACAATTATTGAGTTCATTATAACAAACTATGAATTTAGTCTTCTAAGTTTGTTTTCGACAAATATCACCCCTTATAAATTATGCTGCTTATATTTTGTGCAAGATGTTTCAATATTAATTACTCTGCATAAGGATTGCATGCATTTTATTAAAATTAATTTTCACAAAAAGAAATCAAGATTTTTATTTCCATTTGTCAAAAAAAAAAAGAATTTGTATTGATACTATATTTGATTATTTTTCTTATTTTATAAAAGACCTTAACAAGTATGTATTTTTTCCTTCATACACAAAGCAAATCGAATTTGCTAATAGACTAGAGGGTAGACTTGTAAGTAGTATCCATTTCCATAAGCTTCTATTTCAATCGCCTTTCCTAAAAAGCTTTCACTGATATATACATTCGAAGAACAAAGGCCTCAGGGACATGAATAAAGAGGAGGAGTTTTAGTTTTTATTTGTTCTTTTAATGGAATAATTCATGCTGTTTATTGAATGAGCAACAGGTTGTCATTCCTAATCATTAATTCAATAATTATCGTTGCGTTCGTAGTGTTTTCTTCCACAAATAAGGACATCCTATCCAAAGAATCCCACTACCAGAGATGTTTTGTCGGAATTCAAAACGCTGCGAAAAGTAAAAAAAAGAGAGTTGACGAAAGATGATGAACGATAACTGGGTGGTTTCTGCTACGACCTTGAATTATTGGTCGTCTTCCTTTCCCATTCTCTGGCCGCGGGCGTTTTTTATGCATAATTCTAGAGAAGAAAAATACACGGTTCCATATAAATATTTATTTAGAGTGTGTTTAGTAAGCTGAGTAACATTAATTAATTCATTCTTAGAATTAGGGAGTTTAGTGGCTAATAAGAAATCTTTCCTTCTGAGCAATTTCAGACATTCCATTAGTTCCCTCCTCCCCCCCCCCTCTAATGCTTTTGGCATATTCTTTAATAAAGATACTATCTCTCACTTGTAAAAAAAATGGACTTCGGATAAGAATATCTTGCATAACATTCGGGTACAACAGCTGAGAAATATTAATGTTTTAAGTGAGTTTAACGTTCTTATTAAATCAGTTAATTTAACCGAATTTAGCCTAGACGAGCCTAACATGGGGTCAATAACGTATAAAAAATGGAATTTATGTTTTTGGCACGTTTTTTCCAACCCTTTGAAACCGAACTTTGATACAAAATTACAATTGTAGTCACAAAATCGCATACCAAATTTGACATTTTTAAATCGTGTTTTTAAATTAAAACTTTTACATATTTCTGAAACTACAGAGCGACAGACAATCAACCCGTGGTTGGATTTGGCTAAAAATTTGACACATGTCTATACCGTAGATGTTGAATTTGTACTTCGAATGTTATCCATTTAGTAATTATTTTGTAATTATCGTATTATGTGAATTTGAACAGCAGGAAAGACATATAGATTTTGTTAAATATCTGATAGTAATCTACAAATCTGATGTAAAGACTATATACCAAATTGCAGCTAGCTCAAAGCATTTTTGAGCTATCTTTGTCAAAGACGAATAGGCACACACCATTTTCCAAAAATTATTTTTATAATTCAGGAAGGTGTAAAACGAGCAGATTTGTCAAAATATAGTACAATTTTTTGACAATTATCAATACTTTCTCTATAATTCGTATACGAAAAAGTAAAAGTTGACTTATAATAAAAGATTCCTATCCTATGTTTAATGTACCCTGGGAATCAGTGGTGAACTTTTTAAACGGAATAGTGTTTATTGCTAATGGTAGAAAAAACAAAATAAAAAAATATATATAAAAATTAAAATGAAAACTACGATCGTAAATTTTAATTTATCGTGTGAGAACATTATTGTTTTTAAGTCATTATTTGTCTTAATTAATTTAAGTCATTAACCAGTTTAAGCTGGTTTGAAATGAAACAACAACTATTATGACATAGTTCTACGTCAACCTTTTAAAAACACATCTGCTGTCAAAGACGCATACGCAATAATAATGCAATACTGGTAAAAGTAGGTAAAAAAATATATGCGATTAAAAGATTATGATTAAAATTGCCATTTATGCTTTATTCACTGCCTACACGATTTCGAGCTTCTAAACCTCCTAACCAAAACAACATCATGTTCTCACATGATAAAAAGTGATTAATAGTGGAAAAAATGGATAAGCTTGTTCTTCGAATTGGAATGAAAATTGAAAACTATGCAAGTCTGAAAGCTTATAGTGTAATATAATCTTTCTCCTAAAATAATGTATTTGTTTATTTTTGGGCTCTCTAAAGGTCAGATTATTTAATTCACAACTTCAAAATTTGGTCGAAAAATATTGTGGAACTAAGAATGAACTCCTCGAGATGATTTTATTAAATTTTATTAATCAAAATTTAAGTGAAATTTTGATTTTTTCTACCATAATTACCAAAAAATATTATATTACAAAAAAAAATGATTTTACAGAACTTAAGATTCAAAATAATATATCTTTAATGATCTCGATCGAATTGCTATGCAGTTTTTTTTTCAGTTTTTAATTAGAATTTTTATTAATTAGATTTTTTCTGGTTTCTTTCTTAATGCATTTCACAGTCGCAAAGAAACTAATATATTTTTCGTTATTTCAACTTATATCTCATCCTGGAAATTTCTTAGGTAATTAATAATGATGGTATGAAGATACGATTTATTTTTCTGTGATGAATAGTATATTACAAACACACTTTTAATAAAAATTTTGCCGTGCTTACATTAAAATTTATAATCGAAAATAATGAATGGGGAACTTTTTAAGTGCATCCTTAATTGAAATATTTGATGAAAATCTAGTTTCATTACGTACGTTTTTATACAAGTTGATATTTAATCTTTATCATTTCAAATTAAAGTTCGATTTTAGAAGATGATAGAAAATTATTTAAGATGCAAAATACAATGATCAAAACAGAGTATGGCTTCTAAAACATTTTAAATAACTTTTGCTACATATCTATCAAAATTTGAAGTTTAATATATGCATTGTCAAGAAAACCATCTGGAGCAAGCTATATGAAATAAAAACCTTTTATCCTCACCTCATTCAAATGAGGTGAGATCATTAGTTGGTGCAGAAATTATTACTTCTCAATGAGAAATGTTATCCATTATTTTTTTGGTGAGATGATTAATTGTTGCAAAAATAACTATTATTCAATGAGAAATGTTATCCATTATTTTTTGCGAGCATTGCACTGCATTCTTTTTAAAAAAAGTTAATGAACCCATTGAACTGGGTGGTTGCGGTTTAGCTCGGATTTGATGCTCTCGTTCACTCCACAGGTAATCTAAGGGATTGAGATCCAGACACTCCATATCAACAAATCCAGATCAACACTCATACAGTAAATTTGTCCTCATTCACAAAAAGAAAACGATGCCTTCTTCGAAGAGTAACTCTTTGTAGCAAACAGTAGCTCCCAATTCATATTTATAATTGCCATGCTTGCAGTATAAAAGTGTCTGTGTTTGTTACATAGATAATTATACAAATAATTGCTTATAATTATTCAAATAATTGCGCATAACATTTTTTAATTTTTTTTTTTGTTATTTATGATGTCTAACTTATTTAAATCTCAGTATTTAATTCACAAATATAATAAAATATTTAATATATTAATATTTCTTTATAAAATATAATGTGATAATTTGAAGATTGGAGATTGGAGAATGACACATTGTGGAAATTCTTTCAATTTAGATTCTCCTTTAGAGTGCCTGAAATTCAGCTTATTGCAATATCAATATTTTTCTGAATCTTCATGGTACTCAGCAAAAATTTTTATATAAGTTGTCATTCATATCTGGCTTCGGAATTTTTGCATGAAATATATGTTATATTTCCAGCATATGCAGATAAATTTATTTAAAAGTTTTAAACTAAAAGAAATAATATTTCTTCGAGTATTTAGATTTTTTTTTTAGTTTTTATAGCATTTTATCAAAGAAAAACTGTAAATATCGTATATTTGGTTAGAAATGGGATTTTATAAAAAAAAATCTCGTGAAAAAGTGGGAACTTTTCAAGATAAACTTGTATTATTCCTAAAATTGCATGTTATTTTCTGCAAAAAATGCAGAGAATTACTGACCGCAATAAACAAAATCATTTTTCTTCCTCCTCAATTTCTTTTTGATCCACTAAATGCGCTCGCACAGAATCCTCTAAGGTTGAAAGCAAGATCTATGAAATATTTGAGATGATTGAACTTCAGGTAGAGCTAACTGGTGCATTTTTGGAGAGATCTGAAAAAATGCGTAAATCAGAAAATGTCGGGATACTTTTGATCACACACTTTATTTGGAAAAGAATATTGCGTGACCAATAAAAACTGAAAAAAGGGGTGTCCCAAAATTAATGCAAGATTTGAATTTACCACCATTCGTGCAGTAAAGGGTTGACAACCCAATTAAAAAAAAACATTTAACATCTGATAGTTTGTTGATTGATTGATAATAAAATGAAATTGAAATGTTAAAATTTTGAATTTTAAAATGCATTAGAGTATTTTTCTGAATAATTTCCCTTGAAGCCACTGCCGAAAAAGGGTAAAATTTTGGTTAAAATTTTTGAATAATGGGGACATTTTTCTAACGAAGTATTTCTGCACTGTTCATGAGCACATATCGTGTACAAACCCTGTGTGTGAGCATATCCTGTTTGCAAAAAAGTAATAGAAAATTCTACGCAAGAAAAATCAGGAAACAATTTTCGTGACTAGTTATCTATTTATTCATATCTAGCCACGGCTTATTTTTAAACAATTTCCGATAAGCAATTACATATCACGGTTACAAATATTTCTCAAAGACAATAAAAATCATTTTCTTCATTAACTACTAATTTCACAAGAAACTCGTTGGGTTTCCCCGTGATCGTTAAAATAAATTTGCTCTGCTTTTCCTTAAGAGCTACTCATCGCTCACACTCACGGGAAAGACTATTCTTTATTACCTGCCAAGCAAAACAAAAAATGTTTTCTGACGAACTGTCAAGACTACGGGAATCAATTAAGACAACAGTTTTTGCATAACTTTCAAGACAACAAGCCATCTGGGGTTAGGAAGGGAAACTAATCCCGAGAAGTATCTAATTAACTGAATACTTAATTTATTTTTGTCCTTTAAAAGATTGGCGATATTTTTTCTCTTGTGTTAATAATAAGTATTCAGAATTTGATTGAATTCGATCTGTTTGATTAGGTAGAAATGTAAAACATACTTTAATTTATATTATGTTACTGAAAAAGGTCTTTGTTACATTATAAATAATCTGTCATATAGCAAATTATTGTTGGGGAATTTTACACAAAAAAATATACCTGAATTTTGCTCATTTATTTGAAATTACAACAGTGAAAATTTCCAAATATGCAGCTGCCTAAAGTCACTAGGCTGAGTCTAGTACTCACACCTACTTGATTAAAAAAAATTTATTTTCCAATTTGCCAAATAAGTTTATAAAAAAATAAAAATTCTGTGAATGATAAAAAAATTGCCATAAAGCGTATCTGTTAACATCTTATCAAGTTTAATTAGTCCGATTCTTATACGTTTTATTACATTCCCTTAATTAATAGAATATTTATGAAACTGAACATCAGCTTCAGTAACATGCAGAATGAAGAGCAATCTGAATTCATAACAGATAAAATTCATTCGCACGATTTATGATATAGCATGTATTAACTTAAAATAAAGCATTAACTAGATGTAAATGCGCTGGCGTGTGATGCTAAATTGGTCTTCTTATTGAAAGAAAGGCTTCATGATGTGCATTACTTAGGGCTGTAAAATGCTTAAATCTATCACAGGTTTAGTGTAATGTATGATTGATAAATGTATGATTCATAAAATGGCATTTCATTTCAGATTGATTAAAAGCATTCATTTCCTTCTTTTAACATACATTGAAAGAAACGCAATCTTTTGATTTTACACCATAAATTAATTAAAATCCAAATAATATGAAATATTTTATTTAAATCCTGAAAAATTTAGGGCAAAAGTTCAAAGTACCATCTCTGAGAATTTGAGATTATGGTCATATTAAATTTCAATCACTTTATAGGACCCCTTGCTGATTTATTAAGGAAAATAATTTAAGTTTTCAGAATAATTTATTTAGTTAATAATATCTGCGAATCCTCAAAATAAAATATTAAATAAAGTTCAAAGACATATGTGAACGAAATGTAAGTATGAAATGTAAGTTTTTATCAATTCACAGAGTTTTAGGCAAGAAATGAAACTTCAGTCACTTATAAATTAGAACTATTAATATATTGTGGTAGATATGAAAAATAAATTGTAGAATTGCAAATTATATTATACAAAATATATTATTTATAAAAAATATAACTACAACATAACAGCATCATACCATTATTACAGTTTATGAAAATATGATTTCATTAATTATGAAAACAAGAACAATTAAACTTAATTTTGCTGGCTAACTGAAAATTTACGTTTGGTAAACAATTAAATATTTATGAAATATGTATAAGCTTGGTTATATTCAGGGAAATATCCTATCTTTTTCCTTAATATATAATAATTAAAGTATTGAATAATTTTTAATTCATTAATATGTAATGATGTATCAGATCTTACCAGGAAATCGATACTGCTATGCTGGATGTAAATAAAATATTAACAATTTTCTTCAGGACTTACACCCACTTTTCTAAGATAAAGCGTTTCGCCTAAAGTCGATTGTTTGACACTTGATGGGTGATGGTATAGATTTTCGTTCGCAACGTTATTTCTCATCCATTAACTGTATTGTTTGCAAAATATCATGATAATGAAGCCAGTATTTTCTTTATTTATTATTAATTTGATGAATAGCACATAATTTTAAGCTCCCGGATTGTTACAAAATGACATTTAATGTTACGATAAAAATAACTAGGTTCAGTGGTTGATATTCTGCAACGACTTTGACCGATTTATTCTAGACAAAACATTTTAAAATAAAGTTCAACAGCAAAAGCACACGCATTCGATAAGATAAGCCCACAACTCTTCAGATAAATTATAATTTGCTAATTTAATTTGTTGCAATTTTAAGTCATTATTAAGAGAACGCATTGAACTGAATCAGTTATAAAAATTGGAATTAAGGCCGATGAGATTTAAGCTCATCTTATTTGGTTGACAATGTAATTGATTTTCTGTTTCTTGATTTACCTTTTCCTTTCTTAGAGAAGACATGGTTAATTTTGATTAAATTTAAGATGTATACAGTAATGAAGCTTAGATCAGAAAAGGTATCTTACAAATCGTTATTAATTCGTTATTATTTTACAATTTAGTTATAGGTTAGTTTAATTATCTTAACTGCCTGTCTTAAAGTAACACTAGGGCTATTCTGGGACTTACCTCGGCATGTTGAACCGCTTTCAGATGACGAGGATGACACCTGAGCTGGCATACCGTCTTCAAACTTCCACACCAGCGGAAGGAGATTTACCCCGACGGATTTAACGTACACCAGACCAGCTTATATGATGGAACTTCAGTGGAATGGGGTCTCGAACCTAAAGCCCTCCGCTTGCGAAGCCGAGACCTTACCACTAGGCCCCCATTATCTATCAATTTAGAGGCCTAAACAGGAATACTTTTAACCTCAGACATCAAGTTTCTCAATCTAACTATATGTAAGTAATGTTTTCAGGGTGCAACCAAGTTGCTTTCGAATTTGTGAATAATTAGAAAAATTATTTGTTTATGTTAGGGGCTTTTATTTTTTTCAGCTTCTGTATTTATTATTTGATTCTAAACTTTTAAAACCCTCCTACAGGTACTTTTTCGTCCGTTTATTTTTATATTTCGAGTATTATACAATTTAATGAGTTTTTATCATAAATAATTATCTAGTAAAAACTGTTATCACTCGGCATATTTGCAATCATGCGAGATAAGAATTTGCATGATAATAATAACGGAAAATCAAACTCCAATTCAGATTCTCATTATTTCATTTTATCCGATGCTTGTCATTTACACAAAAAGCAGACCAAAGTCCCTATTTTTCAAATCGTCAGGCTCTTCCATTTGGAATCTTCGGTAATCATCGCAAATACGTCCAACACTACGAGGGATTCTGCCCGAAAAGAACTGATCAATCCATCATGTGTTCCAGCGTGTCGCCTCCCATCATCATGTGAGTAATGCCGGGCCGAGAGCGGGATCTTCGCTTTTCATTTTCATTGCGACCCGCTGAGACGTTATTTTATCACCGAGATTGAGAGAGGGCAATCAATTTACTCTCGCTTTTTGTTTCTTACCTTTTGGAGACATCTTTTGTTTTAGAGAAAGGTTCATTATTCCTTAATGCCGTCAACCACGGAAATGGAAAAAAACTCGATTTTGAAGAGGATGAAGAGTTTGCCTGTGGAAGACACTGTTAAAAGTAGTTTGTAACGAAGTGACATAACTGTACCTTTATTTTGTATAAATGTACTTTACTTTCGAATTTAATACATTGTTTCTGAAAGGGAGTCAATATTTGGACTGCTGTTCTAAATGTAAAGCTTAAAAATGATTATGGTTATTTTTGATTTTTTAATGTACAGCATACAGATTTGTGCAAGTGGTGGAAAAGTATCAGATGAGGCAAATTTTAAAAATCCATCGAACCTTATTTTCTCTTTATGAAATGACAACATGTTCTACTTCATTTCAAAAAAAGATGTTCTAATAGAAAATAGCAGTGGTGTGGTATATCATTTGTCTTGTGACTTCTCATCAGTATAGAAACAAAAATGCTGTAAAAAATTGCAAAAAAAGACTATATTAAATATAATTTATTAAAAAATAGTTTTTTTCTAAGTAGCTCAGAGTTGTTAATTGTGAATATCTTAATTTTATTTTGGAAAATAATCGATAAACCCTTTTTTCAATAAATGACTTATAACAAGAAAGAGAAATAGTGTCATAAAGCAGCTGAGTGTGAAAATGAAAAGCAGAATTCAGTAATTTCTAATGATAAAACGCTGATAATAACAAAATAAGTGAGCGAGAGTGAAACTTTAATTTGAAGAAAATAAGAAAAGAGTATGGCACAGTTGCTAAGGTTAGTAAACCAAACCGCAGCCAAACTCAGTGAAAAAAGTATTTGGGCTTGCCTTCTGCTATTGGAGTGAGCGAACTGCAATGCTTTTTTGGCTACCAACTCATGCAATCAATTTTTCAAGACCAATTCATGCAGCTTATAACAACCTACATTTTTATTCATGTTCTTTCTTTGTTTCTACCATATTTTTCTTTCATTTCTCTTGTTCTTTAAACTCTATATGCGGGAAAAATATCCAAACAAAATTTTAAAACTTATAACGATTTAAGTAATATCTGAAAGTGCAACACGCCTTTAAAGTAATTTCTGTGTTTGCTGGAGCTCTACAGTTCTAACGGTCAAATCAAGGTTGCTTTTTCATTTGTGTAAATATTAATTTGGATTTTCATTATTTGTTAGAATAGTCTGTAATTCATCATTTTCTAGCGGATCTCCGATATGATTTAAGTTTTTTGAAATTGATCGTCATAATCAGGGTCTGTTATTTTAGTAAAGAATGGGAGGAGAAAAAATTCAAAGATAGTTTGTAATTTAAAATATAAAGTTGAGCTATAAATCAACGATTCGCAGTGATTATTACGGAATTTCAGAGAAACCTCGTCTCAAGGCTTCGATTGTTCCCGAGAGATATCCTCAGAGTCGATAAGGTCAAAACTCAACATTAATCTAGCTAAAATGCTCTTAACTGATTTCCGCCTCTTCGACTATTAAATATATTAATTTGTTGAAATATCCTGGCAAGTGTTTTAAGTTTTGGTGATTTATATTCAAAAGGTTGATATCATTAAATTTGGAAAAATTTCACTTATATTTAAAATTTAATAAATTGCATTTGTTGAAATTAACATGGATTTTTCAGCCTTTCATTGGTCTCCTTAACTCAGATAGATTTGTAATTTTTTAAAATTCTCACGATTTGCAGTCTTTTGTAACAGGCCTAACTGAGATTGCAAACAAAAATAGTTTTTAACTTATGGTTCACGATTTTCGACTTTGAGCTTCCCGTACATGAGAGCAATTTCTATTGTATGCAGAAATATAAGAATTCTTGTACAAATATTGCAATTTATGTTTCAAATAAACTTTCGAAACGAAATAAAATTAACATACATTATGAGAGACGAGTATTACCGCATTTTATTCCATTTCATTTTTTTTTTGGAAGGGAAGGGTTAGATTACCATTCTATTGAACTAATGAAAACTACAAATTCGTCTAACACAATGTTGAACTACTAGATCATCCATATTTCGTTTCATTTGAAGGGTTACAAATGAAATAGCCAGTGCTAGCGCTAAAAGCAATTTGTTGTTAAAGCTGATATCGGTCATCTTTTTGTTTCCTTTTTTAAAAATAAGATTGTTTCAGAGAATTCCCAAGTTGGCAGCACCCAGAACTTTTATTTTCATCAACCATTCCACATGTAACCACTGGTGGCTTGTAAAACCGATTGCAAATGAAACAAAAAGCTTCATTCATAAATCGCTAATATCGAGAGGTAAAGCATGAATAATGTCACAAAGTATCTGAAAAATCTTAATTAGATCTTAAAATTATTATAGCATATTATAAAGACGAGAAATTATTTTCCTATTTTTATCATAAAATTCCTATTTTAAAGATTAGATTTCTCCTAGCTTTAATCTAAATTTTATACATTTTGAAGAAAGTTCATTGTTATTTAGTTTTTATACATATTTTTATTAGTCGAGTTTTTATTTATTATTTTAATCAAACGTTTTGTGCGATTTAACAAAGCATAGTAACTCCCGGGGGAACACCCCGAAATGAGATGCTTCCGGTATGGTGGTTGGATCACGCCACCCTGGTGTGTACAAAAAAGGAGGGGGATCTGGCTCCTCCCATCGATGATCGGACGTACTTCCTTCGAGAAGGGGGTTGTACCGTGGCCGGTGACGGCCCTTAGAACTCAACCACAGTTCCCACCAATGTTGCTGTTACGGCGGTCTGGTCATTCAGTATTCTTTATGCGTGTGCGTTCGAGCAGGTCGGAGAGTCAGTGATATGATTTAACAAAGCATAGCCTTTATGCTGTAAGAAAAGCCACTCAAAGTCCAATCAAACTTTAACAAATACTTGACTGATAAAACCTGAATAGTTAATTAATTTATTATTGTTTATTGATCAAACCACATAGAATCTCGATTCTTCAGAATAATTATTTTCTGTTATTTACAATATAAGACAAATGTCTTTATTTCATTCATCGGTTAGCATCGATTTTGTCAGTTGGATCAATTTAATTCTAAGGAAAAAACTGATAAATCAATCATACATTGCAGCACGTCACATCTTAACATCATCTGAATAATGCCAAACTAGGAGAGGATTCTTAAGCTTTTAATTTTCATCAAGACTCATTAAAACGCTATTTTATTACTTAGATTAAGAAAATGCAATCAATTCGCCCTCGATTTTGGTTTCTTATCTTTCAAAGCATTTTTTGTTTTACTCGTCTACAGCAAAAATTAAAAAAAAAAAAAAAAAAAAAAAAAAAAACATTGATTTTAAAACTGTAAGGACATATTCGATTAGAAGGTATGTAGTTTTACCCATGTAGTTTTAATTAAAAGACGACATTATTTTGCTTTATGTAGGTGAGTTCAATTTCACTTCCCAGACATAATAAATTATTTTAAAAGAAAAGTTAATATAAGTCAAAAGAACATTCTTTAAAGTTTTAAATGTAGTGAATTATTTTGTGTTTTCACCATTAAGTACTTGGATTTTTTTTTTAACTTCTTGAAAAAGCTCTAGACATTGTATGTATTTTATACATAATATTCTATTATTCTCACATAGAGCAAAAAGTTACTGTATTTAAACTGTTCTGAAGAGAAGACTTGAAGAAAACCAATTGAGTATTAAATCACCAATTAATGTTTCTTATAAAAAAAGCATTAAAATATAAACATACAGAATATCAACATGCACTGAATTTTTTTTATTTATATGCAATACTTTCTCCATTAATGCTCCATAGATGAAAAAATACTGTATAGTAATTCGAATATATATAATTAATTTTAAAAGATTTTCAGAGCACATTCTGATAAACGTTGATTTTCTATGTGACTTTCTTCAGATTTTGATGTTTTGTCATTTTTTTAGTCCTTGAATCAGAAGCTGTTTCAAATTTATATTTATTTTGAACACATTTTTAACACGCAGAAAACAGGATACAATTATGCATGCAGTCTTCATATTACAAGTTTAGATATATAAAGAATTTTAGACCAAATCTTTCAATTGTAAAAAATACACATTCTAAGCAATACTTCATTTCCTTAATAATAATGAAAACCTGCAGTCTAAAGAAATATATCACCAAATATTTAACTTAAAATAAAGTGTTGCTAATATTAAAATTTTCCAGCCTTTTTGGTACCAACCTAGTAGCAAAGTCATGTAGAAGACATTAAATATATGGAATCAGTGTGCCTTGTCAATCCTGACGAAAGAAACGAAAGTAAGATTTAATACTTAAAGAAATATACTAAGACATATTTACCAGACGTCTGGAAAAATATGAAGCACTCACATAACTAATGTAGCAGATGAAACAAAATGGCAGCAGTTAAAATATTTCCCACAAAATATTACTCATTCTTAGATTGCACGTGGGTGTTAAAATATAAGTATTTATGCAAGATAGAAACTTAGTATTATTTACTTAACATCATTCTTGATTGATAAGAAAATACAGTTTGTAATATGCAGATCATCAAAACGAACATTATCCTAAAATTCAAAATTCAAATTTAAAAAGTTATTTTCTCAGCGTATAAGTCTTTTTATAAATACAGTAATGCATTCAATGCACAATAGTGTTTATATATTCAAGTAAATGCACTATCGGACAAATTTTCTGTCTTTTAAATACTTTAATAGACAGAAATGATTTTTACTTAATATTTTACAAGGCAGAAAGGTTTTTCTGTCTTTTACTTAATATTTTAAAACGAAGAAATGTTTTTTTTGTCTTTTACTTAATACTTTAAAAGACGGTAATGTCTTTTCTGTCTTCTAAAGTATTTAAAGAAAAGTAGCATTTTTTAAATATAAAATGTTATTTTTCATTAAAAAAATTATTCATTCTTGATTCATTTAAAACCAACACAAAAACATTTTTCATACTTATATATATTTATTCAGACATAACTTTTAATTAAGACAACCCTCCTATGTGGACAAAACAATGATATAGTGTTTGTAAAAAAATATATTGTTTTTGCTCTCTGTAATTTATAAAACTTATGAATCTACTCATGCATATTAAAATAAAATAAAAGATTTTTTTCTTATATCAACTTTATTAAACAATTATGTCAAATATATACCACGCATTTTTTAAATGAAATTTTCTTTCATTTTATTGTAAAATGATTTTAAAAACATTTCCTAATGAATTTTTATTTTTTTTATTGCGGTATGATACATATTTCGGAAAACTTTCTTTGGAAAACTCTTATATGTTTGTTACATATTTAGTTATTTTATTGTTACTGCAAAAATATTATTTACTTTATTTTATCTATATTTAAATAATGACTTTTTTCTTATGCTTTTTTTTCATGTAAACAGGTCTAGTACTTGGTTGATAATATTAAGGCTTATCAATTTTTTCACTTACTCGGATGCTGTGCTGACTTCATAGTTTGCTAATTGAAACTGCATTTAAATTTTAAAAAAATAAAAAAGTTGTAATAAAAGTAAAAGTACAGTACTTAATTGATATTTTTCATTTATATTACAACAAACAATACTTTAAAAAGAAGTATATATTTTAAGATAAAAAAAATGTTTTTCTATGATTAAACTGTATGCGACAATAAAAAACAAAACTCAATCAATTCCCAGTAAAACTGTCGGTAAAGAAAAGAGGAATCTGTTCAAGAAAAGTTACACTTCTCTTAAAAAGAAAAATGAATCAAACAAATAGAATCGGTTCAGATGCCAATGGCACATGTGACAAGGTTTCACTTTTGTTTATATTTCAAATATGAAACATTTCCCCCACACTGCATTTTGTACATATTGTGTTGTCCTCACAAACGTTCTACTCAATTTTCTTTCGTCAAAACTTTTTTCTTTATTTTGACAGGTGTTATCTTTAAAATGTTTACTCTCAGAAGAAAGCCTGAGGTAACAACTCGATGTTCCTTGTTTTAGAAAATAAAGACATATTTCATCTGCGACTTCAAAGAATTTTTTCAAACACTGAACCGCATAAGTAATTTTGAGAAATAAAGTCATTCCAAACAAACATTTCTTAGCTTCTTCAATGAGATGAAATATTTTGATAATATGCATAAGTTTATATAATAATCAAAAATATTATTATTTTTTGAATTTAAAAATACTCTTTTATCCCAAATTAACTTCACTGTAAGCAAAGTTTTACAATGAATAAATTAATAAATATTTCTTTTTCAAGTGTACAAAAGTTAGAATTTTGTAATTTTTAATATATTGTTAGAAAGATATAATCATAAAATACGATTTAGCTCTAAAACATTTACAACTAATAAAATTAATAAATAATTTAGTTTTAATTAGTAAATTCTTTGAAGCAACTCATAGGGAAACCGAGAAAATACCTACAATTAGTAACACGCAATATACTCAGTGAGTGTGTGTGTGCGTGCGTGCTTGCATGTGCGTGTTTAAAAAAAATTACGAATAATTATCCAGAAAATTAAAGAAAAATGTAGAATCGCATAAAATATAAATAACCAGTAGAAAATATTTTGAATTAAAATGATTGCACTTTGATTAGATTACTGGGGCCGGCATTAGAACCCAAAATTAAGAAATTCATAGATTAGTGCGTTATCAGAGCTACTGGGATTAGTACTGATGCTTCTTTTTGCTACACTTCTATAAAATTTATTTCTGGGAACAATTCAACAATACACCTTTTTCTTTCTTTCAGTTTTACGAAATAATAATCAGCAATTAACATTCAATGGTAAATGTGTCAACTGATATTCTAATATTTATTCAAGAGAAAATTACAAAATAAATTCCTAAAATTAAAAATGTTAACTACTTTTAGAATTTGTCAGAAATATTTATCAGATTTTTAATACATATTTCATCTGAATTTCTCTATGCGATAAACTTATCAATTAATCCATTATTTGCATCAGAGCATGCATTATTTGATTATCACTAGCTAGGAAATCTTCAATCATTTAACATTCCCTAGTTAATGTAATTTCTTCTCTAATAGAATTCCTTAAATAATTTTATACCCTCTTACAATTTAATAGCCTTTTTCACAGAATATTCTCACAGTTTCAAAATTTTTTCCTTCACATACAGTTTGAATAGAATAAAATCTGATGCCGTTTAACAGGAAAAATTTCAAAAACTGATTTTAACGATAATATATAGTCACTAAAAGTAACTGAAAGCATTCGTTTCATAAGAAAATTCACTATCAGATTCCTTCGCTAAATTGCTTTCTAAAGGTCAAAGGTAGAAGTTTCTAACTAAATTAAATCAATGTAACTTTTATCCCAAGTTATCCTTCCTTAAATTCGACATGCTTTTTCATTCCGCTATTTTAATATTTAAGTTAACTGACATTTTGTGACGCTGTTTAATAATTAATTATTTCTTATTAATTTAATTAGACAACATTATTGCACTTTAAATTTTTATGTAATTTTTTTATTTTAAAATGTTAGCAGTGTCCCAAAATCTTATAAAAATTGACATATGGAATATAGCTAGAAATTTATTTGGAAAGAAATTGGAATCAACTTCACAGTACCAGAGCAAAAAACATGTCAGATGTTAAAATGAATTGAAATTTACCATGTTAAATTGAAACTGAGATCTCCAGCATTCATTTATCATATAAATTATATAGATATATTGATTACATTACGCTAATGTCTTTATTGTGTGGAAATATCGAACAGTATATATGAGATTTGCTGAAATGTGATATTGCATCCCAGACAGTAGTCCATTCGATTTTCTTCAAACAGAGACACATAAATCTAGTATGAGTGCCTTTTTTCTGAAATTTAGACAGAGATTTCACTATTTTTTTCTTCATAATTTTTAATTATTAAATAATTTTGCAGACACATTTGAGACTCTTATTTTGTGGTTCTAAGCAAATGATTTGCGACAATCAAGAATTACGTTGCTCATTTTGCGTTTGATTTTCAATTAGTTGAAGGATTTTATGAAATTATAGAAGCGTGCATGAATCATTGCATTTTCTAGTATTAGATATTAGATATATTTTAAAATTGCTTTTCACAACAAATTGACCTTCGAAAGATCATTCACATTTCTCCCGATCCGTCTTCAATATTTACTTTTTTTTTTTTTTTTTGCCTAGCTAGTTTTTTTATTACCTTTGTTTTGTTTTTTTCCTGTAGAAAATTCAGGTTTATTTTTCTGCAAAATATATTTAATAAAAAAAATATTGCATATTTCTTAATTCTTCTCTCAGATATAAATTTATGGCATTTAAAAAAATAAATCAGGATGAAAAATAATTTGATTAAAAATTATTATGTTTTATTATACACCTTGAAATTACCTTCTGCGCAGCTCTAGTTTAATTTTAATTTTGTTCTAATTAGTTCAGTAAAATTAATAATTTTTCAATATTTTGTTCCATTAAAATCCATTTATAAAATATCCAATTCAAGAAGAATGCAAGATAAGCTAATTTATGAAATGAAAAAAAAATGATTTTCCTGATTGGTTATTCTATCATTTTGAATCTACCATTCTACCATTTGATATTAGAAAATTTCTAGACAAATATCACAATTTCAAGCCAAGTAAACCAATGAACCAATCTCTCTCTCCAATTTTCATGTCATAGAAATGTGTAATTGTGTCACTCACGGAAATTTAACAGTTTATATTCAAAATTAATATTAAAAACATTTAACTGATAAAAGCAGTTTTAAGGGATATAATTTGATTATATGAAAGTCCAATTTCGAAATTATACAAAATATATCTTGTTTTGGATTTCCTTTAGATACTATCAGACGAGGAGGATGACTCTTGAATTGCCAGCGTCTTTTCCACTCTACGACAATACATAAAGAGTTGGATGGTTTACAACCAGTATCAGATTTAATATGTACAAAGCCCACGTACACCGAGGACCTTTTGTAACTGACAAGGTTTATTGCACCTGTAGCTCTCCGGTCCCGAAATTCCAATTCCTGAAGTCCTATTTTGAATCAATATATCCTTTCCAAATTTATACACCACTCTAACTGGAAAATATTTAATCCTTGACAGATGTAGCAGACTTGAACACAAGATCATTGGATGGCGTCAAAAAGATCGCAATAATTCCAATGGAGTTTATACGTTTACTGGAATACAATTAATGCAAAAGAATTTTTCCTTGTTGTCTTTTGGCATTTAATTAAAATAGAAACAATTTTCAGACAACTGGAACTGCATTGAAACATGACGCCTGAATATGCATGAAAATTCTTACTACGAAAAGGCATGAAGCATATATTCTTTAATCTTACAAGAGGAAGGCACGAGGTTGAAAATTCAATTCCGGATGATATTTAGTACAATGGTAGTATACATTTAGACTGTTCATTCACAAAAATATTAAAGCGCAATGGTCAGTCAATTTGGTGAAAATGATCCTCAAACTTTCTGCATAGCTTATATACTAATAATGTATCTCCGCTACCGAGGCACGAATAGTATTGTGGTTAAGACACTGGCTCGGCAAAGAGGAGACTCGAGTTCGATCTTTCTGTAGCATTTTCTGCTTTTATTTATTTATTTTCTAATTTATTCCAAATTAATTTAGCAGTTTACAAACAGTTTTTACTAATATGTTTCACCTTTTTTATACAAAAATAAATATTTATTATCCTAATACGTGGATTACAATTTAATTTTTAGAAGAAAAATAATTATAAGTATGAATGCATTTTTTAAATATTCAGAATTACTTAAATTAAATGAACATTTTAAAGCTAATTACAATTGATATAATACTAATTTTTATATGAAAAAATAAATGTATTTTCACTTAATACCAGCATTATAATTTTTTTTTAAAAATTAAGATATGAATGTTTTAAAAATAAATTTCCCTTAAAAATAAGCATTAAATTATAAATTTATATTTAAACAGATTAAAAAATTACGCATATAACTTAAACCATGATAAATGTTAATTAAATTACTGACATCACAAAAATATTTCATTATTTTTTATTACATAAAAGAGATAGAATGATAATTATCGTAAAAACATTTCAAACCAAGATACATATATCTTGCAAAATTAATAAATAATGATTATTCACAAGCGAAACCTTAAAAGAATGGATAAAAAACAAATTTCAAAAAATATTTGTTTTTCTTCAGAAAATCGAGCAGTGCACAAAGCATATCGTATGTTACTAGAAATGTTGAACCATCTGCCTATGCATTCCATAACTTAACATTAATCGATTAGTAACATTTTGAATGTCTGTGGATATAATTTTATTTATTTCAGATACTCTCTTTAACTCACAATATAAATACAGCTTCGTTTAGTTATTATAAATAATTTATCTTTACTTAAATCCAAAAATTTTAAACTTTTAAAGATAAAAATAGTTATTTCCAAGATAAAAATAGTTATTTTGAAATATTTTTACAGTTAGAATTATATTTATAATTATATTAACACTTAAAAATTAAATTATAGTTATAATTCAGGAACAATATATACGAACATCATTATTTTTCATTTAAAAAATAAACTATAACTTATGTATTAAGAGAAAGTACATTTATTTTTTCCGTATAAAAATAAGTATCATCTTAATTGAAACCATCTTTAAATTGTTAATTTAATGTCAGTAATTCTGAATATTTAAAAAAATGCGTTCAAGCTTATAATTATATTCCTTCTAAAAATTAAATTGTAATATTACGAGAATAAATATTTATTTTTGCATAAGAAAATGAAATTCATATTAATTAATACTGTTTACAAATTGCTAAATTAATTAGAAATGAATTAGGAAAAAAATAAAGAAAGCAGAAATTATTATCACAGAATCGAACCCGGGTCTTCCGTTTGCTATTCCAGTGCCTTAACCACTATACTATTCAAGCTTCACCAGCCGTGGCACATTATTAGTACATAAGCTAGGCAGAAAGTCTGAGGGCCATTTTCTCGAAATTGACTGGCCATTGCGCTTTAATATTTTCGTAAATGAACATTCTAGATATATACTACCTTTATACTAAATCTCATTCCGAACTGAATTTTCAACCTCGTGCCCTCCCCTTGTTAGTTTAAAAAGTAAGAACGTGGAAAGGCTACAATGGCATCATTTTGTTAAATATCTTAAATGTTCAAGAAAATTAATTCGTTTAATTCAAATTCATTTAAACCAAAATTCCTTCAAAGTTCAAAGTGATAAGAAAGATAGCAGGAGGTGATTGCCTTTCTATTGTTGCTCACTGATATCTAATTCCAAAAATGTCTCACACAGTTCTTTTCTAAGTTGACGAGTGAACACTGCCTTAGTTAGTATTTTTGACAACTATTTTAGAAAGTTCCTGGTTGTGACAGACTTACAGACGACTTCGTACTACAACTACAGCAACACAACGCATTGAGAACTGTTTCCACGAAACACATTGACAAGAAATATCATTCGAAAGGCAAAAGGAAAAAAAAAAAAAAACTCTCTTTCGGTTCAAACCTCCGATTCGTTCCACTTGTTAAATGTGTCAGCGGTGGACTTCAGTTTTCAGTAGAACGTCATCGAAAAGGCACTACTTTTAACGAGAAATCCTATCCAAAAAGTGATTGACAAGCGTCACACCCGAGACACTCAGTGTATTTTTATAGCTCTTTTTAATTATTTCTTTTCCTAGACGATTCGCCGCTTTGTGCGTTGGTGCAACTCAAGCGCCAAAGTTTTTCTAGAGCCACCTCGATTGGTAATCCCTACGACAAAGACTTCGTTGTGATATTCGACCCTCTTGCCAATTACATCTTATGTGCTCCACTGTAAAACCCTGATCAAAGTAATGAAATCAGAAGGCTTGTTTTTACGATGGATATTTGACGGGAAAGTTTCTTCTTTTTTGAATTTTTGCTAGAGCATAATGATCGCTTGCAGAAGCTAAATCCTGAAGGAATGTTAGATTCGCAAAAATGAATATTTATGATACAGTCTAGCTGTTATCGATTTCTACTCATCTAAAAAGAGAAGAAAAGGAAAAGAAAGTTCAAAGAAATATTTCTTATGGGTTAGAATCACGTAAAAATTGCAGAATCTGAGAAACACGCTTTCTCTGCTCCTGCAGATATGTATTTTAGTAAAATTATTTGCAGAGATATATTTTGAAATCGGGAAAAGCACTACTACAACGCTTAGTGTAAAAATCTAATTTCCAAAATATTTCATAAATTTCTTACTGTTTAGTTGATTAGAATTATTTTTTTATTTAACTTACTTCAGTTCCAAATACTTAAAGGCTATTGGGCACTTGCAGGTCAGCAGAGAATAATAAAATTAATATGCATCATGGAATAAAATTTGTAATGCTGAAGAAAGAATGGGAATTTAATATCATTAAATTAGAACTTATTTATTCCAAACAGCAATTTATAATCCGGTTTATAATAATATAAATCAGAAAAAAATAATATTTAAAATTTAAAAGAATTATCATTATTTTTAGACTAAGCACATACAAAAAAAAAATACAACGCATCATTTTTAAATATAAAAAACAATAAATTCATCACATGTGTAAACGGCAATTTAGAATGCATTTTGAAGTTTTAAAAGGGTGGCGATTGCCTTTCAAATCTTTCTGAACCTAATTTTCTTAATCGATCATGATTCTTCGATCAAACATTTGTCGCTTTTTCTAATAATTAATTTTATGTGTTTAATCATAAGCATAATGAGCTGCATTTTGTATCACTTATTTTGCTGTGTGTATACATTGGTGCACGCCTAAGAATTTAATAAAAGAATCATCAAATGTCCAATAATAATCAAATATTTATTATAAATTTCGAGTTTTAAAGTAAAAAAAACGATGAAAGACCTTAGAAGTCTGATTCAAATCAACGAAGTTGCCCGATATATCTGCAGTCAGGTTAAATGAAATATCATACCTGATATTTAGCTATCGAAAATTAAGAAAAGTTTTCCCAGCAAAAATTAAAATTCTTGCTAAGTGGTCAGCTGATTAGCATGGACTTTCACTTACAAATAACTTATCTAATATTTTACTTATGTTTATCCATCATATATAATTTTACTTTACGTGAAACATGAAATTTATTGCTATTTCATTATTACAATACTCAGATATATATTTGTCATTTTTTAATAAAAACCTCCATTGGATATTTCACATACTCAGAAGCCTTGTGATGCGTCGTTTAAATAAACGAAACAATGTAAAAATATACAAAGTGAGGCAAAAAAAAAGACTCGATTTCTAAATACTACAAATAACTTTATTTGAATGGAAAATAACAAAACAGAAGTAAAATTTTGACTGGAAGATAAAAATTTATTATTTACCCTTATAACGGTACAGACCAAGCAGAATCCAGAATCGTAGTAAAGGTTTCAATCTTTTATGTTACTAGACCGTAAGATTTACATTTGGAGCTCATTTCAATTTGGCACGAACAAGAACCAGTCCTTTACAAGCGATCAAATTGAGGGCAAATGAATTTGATAAAATAAGTAATCTGGAGAGGAAACGATAAGAAAGGGAAAAGTGCGTTTGTACGAGAAGAAATGTTGCAGTCTGCTATTTAAATATTAAAAGCTCCTTTGGGTACCAACGTTCTTGAAACTTTTACACAAAAATGAAAAATTAAATAGTTGCACGGAAGATATTAGCAAGAATTATATTAGCTTGTGAAAAATTGGATCATTTTAATACAAGTTTTATTCATACGGAGAGTTGAAACCTTTCGTCACAAGAATTATATTTACCATTTTTAAATAAAGGGAAAATATGCGCTGTTATATGTTTGCGTCTCTTAAACATTAATCAAGAATAGAAATCATTGCATTTTCGCTTTATATTTGTTTTATAATACCACGAATAAATCTATGGAATCGGTAATACTTTAGATTTCCTTCATTTCTCATCCCTAATTTTATTCCGTGTAATTGCATCAAATTAATCAACATTTCATTTTCGCATCTTTTCAACGTTTTTTTTTTTTTTTCTGTAAAAGATAGAAAATAAGTCATAAACATTTATTATCTAAATTTTCGGATGAACATGACATAGATATGATACAAGACGTCATACTTTATTAATCTTGTCTCTAATTCTTATTCTTCAATGGTGCATATATGGTGGCTATTTTAGAAAATATTGATACAAACACATAATATTTTTTAAATATTGTAGAAACCAAAATCAAATTTATTATAATCTTTTATTAAAGAAATAATACAATAATTACAAAACACTTAAATTATTTCGATTTCAAATTAATTTTGTCATTTTTAAAAATTCGACTTTCTTTATAATGTTTATGTAAAAATTAAAGCCGACTTTTTACGTCAGTTATAAATAATAAATGTTAAAATCATTCACCAACCTAAGGAATCAAGTATATTTAAAATTAATATATTTTTAAATTCAGCTAGAAATCTACATATATTGAGTCTCATTCTCAAAGGAAGGGCAATGCTTTTTGTGTTAGGAATCTTACAGATAGGAAAATAGAATTTCTTAACTTTTCGATAGCGAATAAATACTTAGAATATTTCCTCTTGTTCTTTTATTTCTACAATGACAGTATAATATAGAAGAAACTATTGCATTTTTAAACATTTTGATTTTTTTAATAAACTATATTATATAATTATATTATTTTCAATGACTGTAGAGGTTTGAAAATCTTGTAATTTTTATTGCTTGATATTTAAAAAATAAAACTGAATAAAAGAAATTGGCATTCCTTTTGCATAAAAGTCTGTTTTTGGAAATATATAATCCAAATACCTCCATTCTCCTCAGAAGTATCAATTTAAATGCTGCTGTTGTCTCTAATGATTCTAAAAAGTCCACTGACTTTAGAAGTCAGTGATTTTAAGCCAAGTGTGCGTCTCTTGTTTTTCAGTAGCGCCATCTAGGGCCAAGTGTACGACTTATTTACACACAATATCACAAATCTTTTTACGGTGTGGATTTCATTCATGCATTTCATTCACTGACCGCAATTTAGACCTGAATCAGAGAACGATCACCGCTGATCCGGTACCCCAGTGGTATTACTATCGACATGGAGGACTTTGTGACCACGACAGATTTATACGTGCACCAGCCACCACACATACGTGGAGTCTTCGGCCGGTGGGGGTTCGAACTCGCAATCCAAGGAACGCTAATCCAAAGCTCTACCAATTAGGCTAATTTAATCAAGCTTAATATTAAAGCAAAAATTTCTAAAAATATTTTAAGAACCCCTAAATATTGAATTATATTTAAAAAAAATAACTGAATCTAAAAATTTTGCATTTCTTTTACATAAAAGCAGGTTTTTGAAAATATGAACCAAATCCTTCCAATTCTTTGTAGAAGTATCAATTTAAATGCAATCTAGCCTAATATCAGAGCAAAAAATTTCTACTTAAAATATCTTTTTAAATAAACAAATATTGATTAGTATTTGAATCTAAAAAATTTGTTTTACATAAAAGTCGGTTTATATATAAATATAAAATCCAAATACCTCCCATTCTTCATAGAAGTATCAATCAATCAGTCATGTATTAACTAACCAAATATTCAAGCAAAAATTTCTACTTAACAACTTACTACTTTTTTACGAACAACCAAATATTGCTTGGTATTAAAAAAAATAATAATAACTGAATCTAAAGCATTTGCATTTCTTTTATATAAAAGCAGTTTTTGAAAATATGAAATCCAAATACCTCCGATTCTTCGTAGAAGTATCAATCAATCAGAAGAGCATCTAGCCTAATATTCAAGAAAATTCTTTTACTTAAAATATTTTACGAAAAACCGAAATGGCTTGGTATTAAAAAAAATAAATGAATCTAAAAAATTTGCAATTTTTTTTTACATATAATCCGGTTTTTTATAGTATAAAATCTAAATAATTCCTTGTTCTTTATAGTCGTATCTATTCAAATATAATCTAACTTAATATTCAAGCAAATTTTCCTACTAAAATATTTTATAAACAGCCATGTGTACGTCAAAAACAATAAGGAAGGAGGGGGAAGGTTGTTTTGTTTAGAATAATAAATTTCAAAATGCTACAGTTTGTCGGCTGTTTGTAAATCATGAAACTTGAGATAGCGTCAGAAAGAAAGAATTAAAATATGTCCACGTGCTTGTGACAAAGATTAAGTTCATACGGAAAAAAAAACTATCTTTTCAACGAGTAAAATATTCACTGAGAAAAATTATAACTCATGAGATAAAGCTGTGTTGTATCATGTTTCATATTAGTATAACATTTAGTATCTCAATATGTCAGCCATTTTTTTTTTTTTAACATTAGGCTTGTCTTACGAGCTTCAGTTATCTTAAGTGGTGAGAAGGGAGTCATCAAAACATCTTGGAAATAAGGTAAAAATCAGAAAAAAATGCCAGAGAAATATATGCGTTGGGTTATAATTCAATTGCGAATCATTTCACCAGTAGTTGGAATAAATTGATCTGGTATTTTTACTATAACATTGAATATATTTTATATAAATACATCCGTTGATTAGTGCAAATAAACATAATTCAGAAAATATTTCAATCACTATATTTCAATCACTATACACTCACTTTGATAGTATTGTTTGTCTGTTAAAATATATCTGAATCATTTAAAATTCTCCTAAAACATCTCAATTGTTCATTCAGAAATAATTCGATAATACTAAAATTAAAAGTTTATTTTATTAATTGAGATATCAAGTTTCAATTTAACTTTATAAGACATAGCATCTGAAAGGAAGGCAACTACAGAAAAACAATTCTAACAAATTTGATAAGCAATTAAATGTAGAAAATGTTTAAGCCAGTAAATGCAAATCTATGGGGAAAATGTATTCTATAAGAAGGAATTATCGCCATATAAATACTCACACTTGGAACGCACTAGAAGTTGTACGGCCATGAGATTGCAAAATGCCTTCAATCGAAAACGGCGTCATCCTCATCATTAAACCATTGTCCAAAATTACAAAATCGGTTTGAAGATAACGTCCATGTGTCTTAAAATAGGAAAATGAATTTAACAAAGTTTTACAGTTTAACAACACGTTGAAGTTAAGATTTATTTCATGTAATCGCTTTGTTTGGCAAAATTATTTAAATAACTTCTTCCTCTAATAATATTTACCATATTATTATATCAAGAATTATATTTGATTTAAATGGCATATTTTTACAATTTTTATTTTAGAATGCAATTTCTTCTAAAGGAGTTAAGGAGAAAATAACCTTGAAAATTAGTTCCATCCAAGAAATTATCAAAATTATTGGATAATTAATTTCCTTTTAATGCCTCGTGGCTGCTTGCATTTATTTTTTTGCTAAAAACCAAGTTTCCATAGACAAAAAAATAATATTAATTAAAATAAATTTCTCATCGTTTTTTTATTAAACCAAGAAATAATATTAATTAAAATTTTATTTATTTTTTATTAACTGAAATTACAGAATTAACATTTTTTTATTACCATTCTTAGAAGAGAAAAACATTGTTCAATTTTATGAACATTAGAAATTATATAGCTTATATCACTTTACCTTAAACTATAAGCAAATAGATATTTTAGCTTTAACTGATTTCTTAAGAAACCAATCAAGATATTTATTGAGTTTGCAAGCTTTAAAAGCACATTACTTGAGTTTTTAAAAACAAATGTATTTGAGAAAACGAAAGCATTCCAATTAAAAATTTTAAGTGGTTTTTATTTTTTAAATTAGAAATATATTAATTAAAAAAAAGGAATTATATCTATTTAATGAGTTCTAAGAAAGCACCAAAAGTACTCATGAGCTGATGGTAACAAGCTGCATATGCGTTTTTTTGTAAAAAAAGAAATAAGTTTAAATAAATAAAAAACTGATAATAAGAATGTTTACCTTCTTGGCACAGTTATGAATATCAGGGGAAATACTTTGTTCAGAGTCTGGAATTGAAAAGGATTTCTAAAATCCAATTAAACCTTTGCCTTTGAGATTTCACTAATGAGACCAATTAAAGAAGATTTGGAAATAAAATCAATTTCTAAAATACTTCTAAATGTTTTGGTAATTTATAGAGAAATGGTTGCGATTCTTAATCTTGAAAATATTAATGTAATTTTAATATGAATTAAATATTATTTTCCATATGAAGTTAATAAATATATTTATTTCATCTACAAAAGTGATGAAAGCCGAAGAGAATAATCCCTTGAAATTCTTCTATCCCAACACAAATCCCACATTTTTTTTTTTTTTTACTTTAGTCATATTAACTTCTCGTTTTAAAGCAACACTAGGGCTATTTTGGAACGGACCTCGCAATTTTGAACCACGGTCAGATGACATCTGAGACAGACATCTGAGCTCATATCTCCTCTCCAAAATTTCACACCCCACCAACGGGAGGATGTTTGGCCCCGACAGATTTAAAGTGCACCAGATCCGCTTATATGACAGTTCTTCGGTGGAATCGGATCTCGAACTTGAAACCCCCGGTTCCGAAATCAGACCTTGCCACCAGACTCCACTCCCTACATTTTGTGATTCTTAATATAGTATTAAAAAACTAATAATGTATTTTGAATTACTTCTTTTTATCTCATATAGAGTCCCACCGAAGTCACCTCAGATAGGATGATGAGAAGCTTCCGTTGTGGTGGTTGGTTCTCGCTACTCGAATCGGTACAGAAATGGCGATTCTCTGCTACTTCCTATCGATGGCAGGATGTGCTTCTCACGGGGAGGGTTGTACCGTGGCCGGTGATGGCTCTTTGGACTCAATCTTAGTTCCCGCGAATGCTGTTCTAATGTGGTTGGTCATTCAAATGAAATCCGTATGACTTAAGAATAGGGAGGAAGCGGAATAGCCTTGTGTGATTATCTCATAGCGAGAAAATGTCATGCAAATTTAAAACTTTTGGCAACAAGACAAAAGATTTTGTAGATCTTCACATTTTTTTGAATAATCCCATCATATAGATCAGCAAACATTCAAAATGTTGAAGTATTTGATCCAAATCTGATTCTGATTTATAATTTAGGTGACAAAAATATATACTAAATTTCATAAGTATAACTGATTTAGTTTTTAGGTTATTGCATTCCGAGACCGACTAATAGTAAAACACAGTTCTCTAAAATATTTTTGCGAATTCCGGGAATTCTAAAATCTACATGTTATTTATATCTTCGAGTCAAAATTTTTGGACATTACATTTTCTAATTACATATTTCGTATTTAAGAAAGTAAAAAGAGAGAGAGAAATTCAAAGATATCATTAAGTTTTGAAAATTTACCTTCTGTTTAAATATGAGTGACAAATTTTCTGTTCATATTAACATGTGATCATCATCTTTTAATTATAATTTATTAAAACGCAATAAATTTTATTTTTTATTAATCTTGAAAATAGGATGATAATTCAAGAATTATTATCACGTTACTCAGTTAAGTCTGATGTCTCAATTTTAAAGAGAAAAATTTACTTGGCAATGAATCCCATTGGAGTAAGAGAGAATTTGATTAAAGAGTTGAAAAGTTGTAGCTTAATATGTAGATTCTCACTTGATGAAAAGTTGCTGTTTAAGTAAGCGGGTTCTCGCTTCTCTGGTATATTATAAAAGTGACATGGAGCTGAGCTGTTTCAATTCCAATATCCAGACGTATCTCCTTCGTGAGGTATGGGCTCATAGACTTAACCATAATAGGGTCTGAGCGACATTGAATTCATCTTATTATCTATGTTGTCGGAGCGGTTCGATCATTCATTTCACTTTGGATGCATTCAGAGGAGATAACTCATTTTATAGTTATCTTACCTCTTCAGGTAGAACGAATCTGCATAAAAAGTCGAAATTTTAACTAAAGAATTTGAAAACCAATATTTCTGGAAAATCATTCATACAGATGAGTTTCTAAAAAAAGAAATGTAGCAACAAAAATTTATATAAAAAGAGAAGAAGAGGAAACAAAACGTCAAAACTGCATCCTAAAAACTTTCAAATAAAAACACCAGCTTTGGAACAATTCAACTATTATATTTTCTTCCAGGAAATCGGGGGAAAAGGCTTAACAGTCATCTGAATCAAATGAAATAGGTTAGTATCCAATTCCACAAATGATCGCATAAAATTCGGATAAGCGGTTGACTGAGAAACAGCTTTATTTAAGCAAAAGCAAATAAAAAAGATAACAAAAAAGCTTTATTTTCTCTTCTCTGTCTGTAACTCTTTTCCTGTTGCATCCTGTTCAAGCATTAGAGGAAAATACATTTTTCGAGCATATGACTTCATATTCGTTCAGATTTACGATGATCTTGGTGAGAGATAAGAGTACCTTTCTTATATCCACTGGGGTATTTTCATTTCATTTGAAGGTGGGGATGGACAAAAAGGCGCTTTTCGTTGAAATTTTCCACCAAAAGAAAGCTTTTCATTCTTCTTCTTCTTCTTTTTTTTTTTTTTTTTGTCTGTCTCCCGAAGAATGAAACAGTACTTATCCCCTGCGCTCTCTGAAACAAATACTTTACATTTCTGATGTTAGAAAGGCTTATTTTTGCTTTCTGAGTTCCTTCTAAGAATTCGGAAATGTTATGTTCTTATGGATTCTCCCCCCCCCCCTCTTTGTTGGAAGCAAAATTGCCAGATTTGCTATGTGGATTTCGATTGCATTTCGTTCGTTGTTAAATAATAAAATAAATAGGTTTTAGCATGGTAGGATGGGAAATATGAGTTTTGCTTATGCATCAAAAGACTATCCGACCACTTCTCATTGCTCTCAATTTATAGTTTAATTCATGGAAAATATTTCATTCAATTTTGAAATATGCCTTCTTTAAAAAGATACAAACTGCAGTGGTGCCATTTATGTATTTTGATTTGCATCGTCCTCATATTTCCCAATTTTTCGCTTTTTAAATTATTTTGTATCATAAAAAATCCTAAGATACAAAGTTTTGGAGAAACGCATTCAAAATAACTAGTGCTGTAAAGGAAAAACCATTTAGGTAGGTTATTTAGGAATTGTTTCTATCAATGCAATTATATCAAATAATCAATCCATCTCTTTACACGAGTATCCCTTTCAATCATTAATGGTTCTAAGAAAGATTATTGTTCATGTTTAAGTCTACCACTAGAAGAATAATAATTGTAGAATTCTAATTGTATATTACATTAGAAGTTTATTTTCCCAAATGTAAAAGAATATTCTCAAGGCATAGTATTAAAAATTCTAAATAAAATTTGCAAATAATAATGGAGAGTATGAATTTTTCAGCCTATTGTACTTATGACCACTTTCCCTGTCTGCAGCTAATGACAAAGTTTTGGAAGTTTTTGTTTTTAATATGGAAATCACACAATGATTGCTTAGTTTAGCCTGTTGTTTGAAAGAAGTGCGTACAGTGTTGAATAGAATTATTTATCTAATTTCAACATAAAAAGTTAATATTACAAATATTACATTTTGTCTCACGACTCTTTTTAGTACTATTACCAAGTGATATTAGTATTTGCATAATACAGACAGACTTATTTTTTGTGACCTTTCATTTTTCTATTCCTAACCAAAATTGAGTTATAAAGATTTAAATGTGAATTTGTATCATGCTATTCCTTTGACCAGGTCCGAGACATAGCATTGCTTATTTAAAAACAAAACTCTGGATATTTGAACCAATATAATTTTCTCAAATTATGAGATAGTTGGTAAACTGTGCATGGCGTAACAGTTTCATTTCTTTCCTTAAGATCTATTATATGAGAAAATAATAATAAATAATTCCATAAAATGCCAGTTATTTATATATATTTTTTTATTGTGGGTGAGTCATTGCTTTTTAGTATTGCTAAAATGCTTAATTTTTTTTACCCAAATTTATATTTGCAAATTATTTTATTCTGTTTTGTATTTTGATATTCCTATTCTAATATTATTTTCGATATTTAAAATTAATGAAAGTCGAAAACAACAGAAGGAAGTATTTAAAATCTGCCATTAGTAATAAATTTGAATTAGAATTTCATTTATGAATGCGTCAGCCTAAAAAAAGTGTTATAGAAAATTATTGCTCACTTTTCAATAACTAATTCAAATTATGTTGTTTTCAAGAATTATTTGAATAATTGTGGAGAAATATGCAATATTAAATTGAAACGAGAAATATAATTTTTTAATAATTTATTTCCTAAAATCCACTAAACAGTGGCCAGGTTAAAATAATTCTATTAATACAAGATAAATAAAATAAAATGGCTCGATTTAATGATTCGATAAATCAACTATAAATAATATCATGGAAATGATTTTCAACAAAAATAAATTATTTTGCAACATTTTTTTTTTATTTTTTTTTTGTAATTCTTGAAAGGTTTTTCTTAGAAAATTGAATGATTTAAAGTAGTATAATTAAAATATTTTAAAAGTCTAGTAGATCAATATCATCATGATATTTTCACTAATAGATCAAGATAATGATTAAAATTATCATAATATTTTCACTAGTAGATCAGGATAATAATCAATATTGTCATGACATTTTCACTAGTAGATCAAGATATTGTTCAATACTATCATGATATTTTCACTTTCTACATTTTCTGATGACTGTATCATATCATATTTCGTCTAATATAGCAAAAAATTTGAAACAAATATTGTTTTTAATTTAACTAGACATAGCAAGTGGAAAAATATAATTTAGAAGTTTTTACTCTTTCAATCAGAATTTATGTTTGGAATATCTCAAAAATGAATTTTATTTATTTGTATAAAAAACATTTTTTCTTTTATTGTCGTATTTTAAATATGATTTAAAATAATTTCCTTATCAAACAACTTTAATCAGTCAAAACTTTTTCAGCATTTACTAGAAACTTTGATACAAAAAAACTTCATTTATTTATAGGTCTTTTCAAAGATATCCTTACTATTCTTAACACACTCCTGTAAGAAAGCTGCAGATTAGATATTTTTAAATACTTTTTATTTCTCTCTGAAATTTATTATTCATTTTTATTCAAAGCTATTCGTTTGCTTCACTCGTCTTAAGAATATCTGACTTTTCCAAAGAATAAAACAGAATTCAGGCACAAAATTTCTACTCATCTTCGAGGGAATCCAATCCGGAAATAAAAATTTCAAAGTAAGAGCTCTACCAACTCCGTACTACAACAGAAACAGACAAAGGAGATCATCGGAATCAATTAGGACACGAACTGGCTCTTCGACTTCAAAATGAAGAGACGATTTTCTGGAAACTTTGACTTTGAAATCTTCGTCCGAAGAACTTATAAACAATAGACTATTGAATTTTATTTCATCTGTAATTGATTTTTAATCTAAACAATTGTAATAAAATCCATAAGCATGCCATTAGAAATATAAAAAATGAAGACAGTGAATGTTGTTACATTTAAACAAGAAAAGTTATTTTTTAATTAAATTAAACAAACTGCTTTGCGCAAGGACAGATGGAATGCAGATTAAATATGTCTATATCATTTATTCTGAATTAAAAAAGAAAATTTTCAGTGGAAAGAAAGAGTTTCTACCACGATGTTATATTCAATAATGGAGCTCAATACAATTTTCCCATCAGAACTTTAAATGCTTTATCTGTCGATACTATATAGTTCAGTAACGCCGAGGTGGTCGATTATATATAAAAAGAAATATTTTAATACTGATACTACTGTATACTACTGTGTATACTGATTAACTCATTTTAATGAATGGCGCTTTCCTATTCCTGAAAATGATTGGGACAATTTTTTATTGCCTTACTTAAAGATTGAGAATTATTATGATGTTTAAAAAGAGAGATGTTTTCAATTTAGTAAAAGAGTGTCATTTGTTAATAGTTGTAAAAATTTTAATAATTAATATGTACAAATAATTTTAAAGTACTTACAATTTTATAAATCAATATTATGCATAAAAAAGCTTAATCTAAAAAGAGTTCAATCTTCAATATGACACATATATTTTAAACCAATGGGAGGAGTCTTCCCCAAACTTTCTCGCAAAGTCTCTAAAAGAAGTACTATCCCGATATACTCGGAAAAAAATATGGACTTTGAGTGCAGCAGAGAATGTCTTGCATGACAATAGTTAAGAAATATTAACCTTTGTATAAGAGTTAAGAAATATGGTGCTAATTTCGCATTTTTATTGAAACTATTGTGTGATAATTGGAGAGTTAATGGCGATTAATACTTAGCACACGGTTAACATTAACCGAAAAACTAATTTGTGTTTCAGATTCGTTTTCTAACCCATTATCATCAAAATTCATCACAGAATTATAATTATAGTCACAGAATCACATACCTAATTTGATCGTTCAAGCCATTGTATTAACATGCTTCTGAAAGTACAGATAGACAAATGGTCCAACCTTTTGGTAGAATTATCTCAAAATTTACCAGTCTAGACTAGAGATAACAAATCTGTGTCCTTATTTTATCCATTTAGTCTCTTCATTTTGTAATCATCGTGTTAACTTATATTCAAACAGCAGGATAGATTCTCTGATTAGATCTCGACAATAACTGCTATAACAATTTACAAATTTCGCATAAAAACTATATACCAAATTTCATCTGTCTTGTATTTTTGAATTATCTGTGCCACAGAGTTTAGTTTAGTTATATTAACGTCCCGTTTTTAAGGCAATACTAGGGCTATTTTAGTAAGGATATTGTAATTTAAACTGCTGTCAGATGATAAGGATAGTACCTGAGTTGGCACCCACACCCTCTCCAAGCTCCCACATAGCACTGGTGGTAACACATTTGGTTCCGACGGATTTAGCATACACCAGACCCACTTACACGACGGTTCTTAAGTGGAATCGGGTCTCAAAAATGAAACCCTTCGTTTTCGAAACCGAGACCTTACCACCAGGCCACCGCAGCACCTTTAAGTATTAACAGATTTGCTATATTACACAAAGTAAGAAAGAAAATTTCTGAAATTCAAATACCATGAGTCACAGAGAGACGGAAGGACAGACAAAAAGTGTGTTTTTTAAACTCATGGAGGTGCACAGTGATGAAATTTCGAATTCGAATTTTTTTTATGTTGTTGTTGTTGTTGTTGATTACAATAGTTTCTCTGTAAATTCGTTATTAAAATGTCAAGGTACGAGATTCGTAATGTATTCGGTATATTAAAATATGCAATTTCTATTGCATAAAGTTCTTAAATATTATGAAACTCGTATATGATCACAGCTTAGAATTTTTTATTCAGGTATAGAACTTTTTTTAGCAGGAAATTTTTAATAATGTTAAAACTGACAGCTAAAAGGCATTCAATGTAAAATTTTGTAAATTTGGATATATATTGTACACACAGTTTTTTCGGATTTGGTTACAAATGTAATTTTTATAAAGTCTCATTAGAAATTTTTCCATTTGATACTTAGTAAAAAACTCTAATGATGAACAAGAATACTTCGCTTTTCATATTTGCATCTATGTTAATCATAAAATATGTAACATGACTCTTCCACATTTTGTTCAAAAATCATAAAGAAATGAATAAATAAATAAAAGCTCCTTTGAAGACGACTAGAGGCAACAAAAAGGACAAAGTGAAATCTTTGATGGAATAATATTTTCTTTGATACAGCAAAAGAAATAATTTTAACTATTAAATATATTCAAGAATAAAAAAAAAGATAGAAAGCTCAATTAACAAAATTGAAAAGGGGTAGAAAGATAATGTTTCAAAACATTATGTTCAATGCCTAAAGAGATAGGATGTAATGAAAAAGACTTTTTTAGAAATTTGTCTTTTATATTATTTATTCTCTTTATGTCTAGCTCTTTTTCTTTTCTTTTCAATTTAATTCAAATAGTCGCAAAAAGTTTTTAGTAAAAAGGGTTCATGCAGTTATTGAAATAATATCCAAACAAATAATAAACGCCTCCGTCTTTAGATAATTATTTGTTTTTAAAATTAATGCGAATAATGTTTTTAATTTCAGTTTGAATTAGATATTTAATCAGGGACTAATTTTACTATATCAATATTTTTAGATATTATGAAAGTCAATAATTTAATGAGTTTCTATCCCGAGACTTTATAGTTATTTATTGATAGTCATAAAATCTTAAGTCATGATTCTTTTTTAAATATATAATTTTCAATATATGTTCCAAGAGTGGGTAAATTAGATATTTTCAAAAACTCAAACGAATTTATCATTTAAGTAATAAACAATTATGAAATAAAACGCTAAAATCAGCCAACTCAATCGTTTTAATTTTCAAATTATTGATTTTTATTGCATTATGACTTTTCGATGATTTGCTAATTTTTATTTTCCTGATATAAACATAATATATGAAAAACTAAATACATCCAATTTTTTTTGTTTAATGTAATCTGTATAGTATGTATTTGAAGGTGAAATATTTTTCGAAACTTTGGATATATAATTTTACATAAATTATCTAATGGCTAAAGCAGATTATATAAGATATGAGTTCAGATGAAGATTTGTTTTTTTTTAATATTTTTATTTATAAACTTAAAATAATGAAGAGAACTAATGAATCAATCATACGGCCCTTACCAATAAGCAAATTTCAAAAATTTTTACTTCGTATGTATATTTATGGCCAAGAACATAATGTATTTATGCTCATGAACATAATTAGCATATTAATGCTCATTACCCTTCTACATCACAAGCAGTCTTCTATCTTTTCTTCTTGATTTCTGGAGATTTTGTTGAACGGAACTTTGACAGAACTGCCAAACTTAACAGTTGGAAAGATATCGCCAATATTCTTCCAAATATTATTATTAAATTTTTCCTTCTTGAAATATTACTGTTCAATGACCATTCTCTACCATTATTATTCAGTTTTGTTTTGCCTTAAAAAATTATTTTATTTAATTTTTGTTGCGATAAGATATAGTTATTCAAAGTTAATTAACATGGCTAAATTAATAAAATTAATCTTGACGTCTTTGGCAGTATTTTGCCAAATTAATGACATTAATACAGTTACGTCGACCAATTTTGATGAAATACAACTCACCAAAATAAAAGAAAGAACTATTTAATAATAATCGCCGTACACGCTATTCTGCCTGCTTCTCACCATTTTAGAGGTCGTGGTGGCCTGGTGGTGTGGTCTCGACTTCTGAACCGGAGGCTTTCATGTTCGAGACCCATGTCCAGCTTAAAAACAGACATGTAAGCGGGTCTGGTACATGCTAAATCCGTCGGGGCCAAACGTCCTCCCACTGGTGTGATATGGAAGTTTGGAGAGGTGGTGCCAGCTCAGGTGTCGGCCTCGTCATCTGACCGTGGTTCAAAATTGCTCCAAAATAGACCTAGAGATGCTTTAAAACGGGACGTTAATATAGCTAAAATAAAATAAAATGTTCTATTGTTTTATTTGTACCTAAGAAAATGCAAAACATATATACTTCTAAGTCAGAGTTTTATATTCAACCCATAAGAAGTTTCAACATTATTATTCTAAAGAATATGGATAAAAACCACTTTTAGATTCGGTATTTAGCGTATATTTGTAAAAATTTCTTTGAATTCCCCCTTCCCTGCTCTATAATCTGTTTGAATAATTGGCCATGGAAGAAACATGGAGTTTTTAAACCAATTGTGGCACTTTTAAACGATTAAATTTCAAAAGATTAACTATATCAAAAGAAAGCAATTTGAAGACTCGTAAGGTTCAGACATTTAATAAATTTTTAAATATATTGATTGGAAACTTTAATAAAAAAAATCTATTCTCTAAAGAAAATTTGCAGGTGACTTATTATTACATTATTTTTTTGGAGAAACCTTATGATAGACGGTATTAATTTGTGATTAAGATTATGTTTGTACCATGTATTTGTTCTATCATTTCAATATTTCAAATAGTTTAAAGAGAACTTTATCAATATCTTTCTTTGATTTTAGGAGTGTCAATTACTGTTATCTAGTCCAAATATATTTAATGGGACCGGAGTAATAGCCATCAAGGTAATTACACTTGTTTTTATTACGTCCTCTACATGTTTTACTTTTACGCCATAGGTGAAAGAATAAAATGGAATCGACTATGTCATCATTTTTGTGAGATAATCCACCTTTTCCTTCCAAGAAATGCTCTATGTTGTAGCGATCGTTCTAATTTTCTCGGAGAGAGCGCCCAAAGTGTGACGTGTGCTTCGTCTTCGTTCTTCTTGTTTCTAACGGCACTTGTTATAAACTAGCCCATTGACTTTAGAAGTCAGTGATTTTAAGCCAAGGGCGAGTCGCTTGTTTTTTTCCGTAGCGCCATCTAGGGCCAAGAGTAGGACTTAGCTACGCACACGTCATAACTTTTCTTACGGGGTGGACTTCATTCATGCATTTCATACACTCATCAACAGATCGTAATTTAGACCTGAATCAGAGAACGATCGCCCCTAATCCAGTATCCCAGTGGTATTACTTTCTACATGGAGGACTTTGTGACCATGATAGATTTATACGTGCGCCAGCCACCACACACACGGAGAGTTTTCGGCCTGTGGGATTTGAGCCCCACCAAGGAACGCGAATCCAGCGCCCCACCAACCAAGCTACCCCAGCCCCCAATTAATCATCCAATCGCATTGAGGCGCAGCAAGACTCAGCATTGCCGCCTCTCAGAGAACAAGGAGAAATACAAGAAATACAAGGAGAGTAGATGTTAGCGACATTACTTAGCAGCAAAGACTTAGCAGCAAAAAATTACTGCCGTTCGAATTCTTCAAATTGTTATACCGAAACATCTCCAGAAAAGCACCCCATTGGTACTTGTAGCTTCTCGTTTCATTTCAATGCATTTTAAACATATTTCAATAATATTTATTCCATCGTTATGAATCGTTCTTGCAGTTTTAACTTCGTTTACTTGTGCTTCAAACTCATAGTTCTTTACAAGATATATTATCTCACCAGCCATCACTTCATGCTATTCATAGATAATCATCCATTCCTATCGTGAAATGTTTTTACATCTTCGAATTTTCTATGTACTAAAGTATCTGAGCTAAATAGCAAAAGCATAAAAGCCACAAACCAAGAAAAACAAGAATAACGGAGGAAAACTGAGACTCAATCAAAAACATTCAAGGATAGCATTCTCCACTGTGGATGTCTATACCTAAGAACAGCTAAACTATCTGCTGACGAATTCCCAAACGAAGAAATACTCTTGTTTTAATTATTCATCACTGGACCCAGACTATCCACAGAAGTCCACTTAATTTCTTCATTGACATCCTTTAATATAAATCATTATTAATAATAAAGATAAATGTGTGTGTTATAATAACCTCTAGAGATGAGGTCGTTTGACTCTCATCTGCCGAAACTGCCACATATATATTTTGTATGTGGAAATATACAGCTAGGAGAGATTATTTTCGAATTAATTAAGAATTATTCGAAATTTTGGGAATTTTTCAAGATGATTTACAAGAATATTAAAAGAAATAATTTTAAACTTTCTTAAAAATTATCATTTTTGAAATTTTTTAATGATACCAATTTTTGCCCTTCTCTACATTTAATAAATTTGACCCTTTTATAGGTCTCAGGAGGCGGGGCTAGAAGCCTCTCAACCAATCAGGAACGTTCGAGGTGTATCTAGGGTCCTACTGGACGGATCGGGAAAATTCTCGAAGTTTCGGGTATAATTCATTTTGGCGCCAAAGTCGCCAAATTCGTCGCCAAATGGTCGCCAAGTTTGTCGCCAAGCTCTGATACCCCCGACGCGACCAGACTCCGTCCAATACAGATGACTTTAAAACAGTCTTTCTGTTGATGAAACAAACTATGCTGGGAAGCCGAATTGCAGGTTTGTAACAGTATTTTACAATAATGTATTTCATTGTTGAAGTGAAATTTAGATAATTTTTTAGTGAAAGTACTAATGTTTCATCTTAACTTTTTTTCAATTACTGATAATCAAGATATGAAGATTCAGCTTATTTTTGCTTGTTGAGTCAAGGCTTAAGATATTCTTTTATAAAATATCAGTATTTGGTATTCAGTATGAGGTATTCTTTTATAAAAAAAATTTACTTAGTTTTATTTATATGTAAGGTTTGTATTCATTCATCAGTAAAAGATTTGATTTAAATTAAATACAAACTATATTCCCGATGAATCATCTGCTCGCCAAAAGCATTCTAGCAATGTAATGCGATGGACATCATAATCATTATAATCAACATAAGGTTTTCCTTTATAAAAAAAATGTAAACTTAGTTGTATTTATATTTAAAGTAAATGCAACCTATATTCCCGATGAATCAGCTGCTCAATAAAGGCACCTAGCAATGTAAAGCGATAGACTTCATAATCATTATCATCAACATAAGGTATTATTTTATTTAAAAAATTATAACGCAGTTATATTTATATCTAAAGTTTGTATTAATTCATGAGTAAAAAATTTGATGAAAGTAAGCACAACCTATATTCTCAGTAAGTAAGTAATGTAATTTGATAACCAGCATAATCATTATTAGTTCCAATGCAAGAACTTTATAGATTTTGGTGATACGCTCTACATTGAACGTGATAAACTTCCCTTATTTCACTTCACATCCATTCCAAAACAGATCAAGAGAAATATACACTCTAGGGATGTATGTGACCTGACGTACTAGGAATATAGTGCTCAAGAATATTGATGGTACAAGTATCTCCAGACACAAATTGTTTGTTCGACTTGCTGGTTTTGGCATATTTACTAAAACAACATTCATTCGTCAATCATTTTAACTAACTGCAGTTTCCATTGTTAACTTTTTATTACTCAGTTTTGCTTAACTTTGCATGTTCCGTAATAAAAAATAAAATTCAGAAAATACGGAAATCAAATCAAATCTGCAATCGATTTTGCGCTCAATTCCTCATTCACTAGAGAGCTGAACTTGCAACTCTTGCTTATCAATTAATATATTGTTACGAATCAGTAATGCTGCTTCCCAGCATAGTTGGTTCCATCATTGGAAAGAATGTTTTACAGTCATCTCTATGGGACAGAGTCTGGGCGTCGTGTCGGGGGTCCCAGAGCTTGGCGACAAACTTGGCGACCAATTTGGCGACTTTGGCGCCAAAATAGATTATACCCGAAACTTCGAGAATTTTCCCGATCCGTCCAGTAGGAACCGAGATACGCCTCGAACGTTCCTGATTGGTTGAGAGGCTTCTAGTCCCGCCTCCTGAGACCTATAAAAGGGGCTGCAGCTGCCAGAGAAGTCAAGTCAGTAATCCGAGTCAGAGTCGGAGAAGCAGAAGACGGAGTTGTCGGAAGCGACTGAGTCAAGCTAGTGCTGAACTGAGCTGTGCGCTACTGTCTGCAGTAGATTCTGGTTGTGTGCTGCTGTGTGTGCTGTTGTATGCTACACGCCTCGGGTGAAGATAATCGTCTTCTGTGCTGTATATAGTTGACGCTTTTGTGCTGTCCTGTGTGCCTTCGTGTAAATAAACGTCGTTATTTCTTTTTCCATTGCCGTCTGATTATTGAGCGTTCTCCACACCATATAACTTCCACTATCCAAACGAACCCCGATGAAAATTTCGTAACATTTGGTGTCAGAAGTGGGATAGTGGTCAACAGTTTATGGTGCTGACGAGATCTCAAGGAAAAATGGCTGATAGCGGTAATGGTGAGTTACTGGCTCTGTTGGCTGAGATGAAGAAATCTATGGAAGCAGGACAAGAAAGAATGGAGCAGATGAAGCAAGGACAAGAAAGAATGGAGCAGGAGATGAAGCAAGGACAAGAAAGAATGGAGAAAAGACAAGAAAGAATGGAGCAGAAGATGAAGCAAGGACAAGAAAGAGTGGAGAAAAGACAAGAAAGAATGGAGCAGGAGATGAAATCCGGACAAGAGGAGCTGAAGAAGGACATCGTACGTGTTAAAGAGGAATTCTCCAATATCATTCAGGAGAAGATGAATGCAATTGAAGATAAGGTGGCTTCATTTTAGAATAAGGTAATTTCAGTGGAAACTAAAGTTTTGAAGATGGAAGAAAGTATTGACAAGAAAGTTCGAGAAAACATTGAAATGAACATCTTGAAGATGGAAGAAAGTCTTGACAAGAAGGTTCGAGAAGACATCGGAAAAGAATTGGAACAGAAATTTGGGAAGGAGATCGAAAGCCTGAAAAAGCAGATTTCCCACGAATATGAGGAATCCAAAGTGATATTTACACCTTCCCTAGCGACGATTAAACTCTCGACATTCGACGGAAAAACATCCTGGCATGTATACAAAACACAGTTTACTATGGTAGCGGAAGCTAATGGATGGAGTCCACAAGTCAAAGCGTTTCACTTGGCAGCTTCGTTAAGAGGAGACGCTGCCGACATCCTTGAGACTCTTACGAAGGAGCAAAGACATGATTTCCAAGCTCTATCGAGTGCACTTGAGCTGCGGTTTGGAGAGAAGTGCACTAAAGAATACAGCCGATTGCAGTTAAAGTCCCGTTATCAAAAGGCGGGTGAAAGTCTGCAGGAATTAGCTTCCGATATTCAGCGACTTTCCCATTTAGCATTTTCGGATTGCCCGGTTGAGACACGTCAAGATTTGGCTCTCCAGCACTTCATCGATAGTGTGCGGGATCCGGAAACACAGAAGGCTCTTAGACTAGCAGATGTCAAAGATATAGGATCTGCTATGGTCTTTGCACACAAAATAGAGGCTGCCCAGCAGGCCACACGGAAGGACCGACACCCAATCAGAGCTGTCTCTGCTGCGGATTCGGACTCTGATTTCGTGAAACAGATTCACGATCTGCGAAGAGAAATTTGGAGGTTTAAAGAGCGCAAAGATGGCAGAAGTACGGAAATTCGGTGTTTGACTTGTGGTACAGCCGGACAAGTCCGTAGAAATTGCCGGGTTTCTAGAGGTGGTGGAAATAATTCTCCGCCACATCAGGGAAACTAATATGTGGCCATCTCGCGGGGCGGAGGTGTCCAGATAGTCAAAAGCCCTATTTCAAAGTATATCAAATTTCATCCATAAGTGGCGGTGACAATGGACTTTACGCGATAGAACAAATTGGTAACATCTCATGCCGTATGGTTGTCGACACTGGAGCCAATGTGACCATAATAAGAGAAGATCTGGCACGAAAATTAAAATTTGGCATAATCTGGACACCACCCTGCATTACTTTACAGACAGTGACGGGAGATAAGATTCATGTTCATGGTAAAGTCAACCTCGCTATACGCTTTGGAAATATAAACTACCACCATACGGCATTTGTAGCAGAAATTACCGACCCTTGCATTCTCGGACTAGATTTTCTGCGGAAATACGACTTCAAACTGGACTTCGGAAATAGTAGAATGAACTCAAAATTTGAAGACATCACTCTCTTTGGACTACACGCTGAACTGGAATCCAGGCAGAAAATAATAGCTAAAACTGAAATCTCCTTATCGCCTAGGACTGAATGTGTAATACCTGGTTTGGTAGCAGATGACCGAAAATTCCGATTTGGTGTAATGGATTATCCTGGCACAGACCGTGCCAGAGCAGGAGTGATGGTAGTTTAGTCAGTAGTGGACCTCTCAAAGTCAGTCATCCCAGTGAGAGTGGCTAACATCAGTGATAAGACGAAGATTATACAGAAAGGTGAGGTGCTAGCATCTTGCACTCCTGTCACTTGTATAGACCGGAAGTGCAATAGTCAGGACGTTTCTTCAGACGATCTAGTCCAAAATCTGCTGAAGTATACAGATTTAGATGAAAAACAGAGGTGTGCTGCTAGAGAGTTGATAAAAGAATTCCAGGACTTATTTTCCCGAACATCTGAGGACTTTGGAAGGACTCAACTAGTAAAACACCGAACTGATACAGGAGAGCATCCTCCTATTAGGCAGCACCCCAGACGACTACCATTCTCTAAACAAGAAGTACAAACACTAATTAAAGAAATGAAAGATAATGACGTCATTGAGCCGTCATCAAGTCCTTGGGCGTCCCCCATCGTCTTAGTAAAGAAGAAAGACGGCTCTACTAGATTTTGTGTGGATTATCGCCGGTCGAATGATGCCACCAAGAAGGACAGCTACCCTTTGCCAAGGATAGATGACACGCTTGATACACTTGCCGGCAATACCTGGTTTTCTACCCTGGACCTCAAGAGTGGGTATTGGCAAGTAGAAATCCATCCTGAAGATAAAGAGAAGACGGCTTTCACCACAGGACAGGGGCTATGGCAGTTTAAGGTTGTGCCTTTCGGCTTGTGTAATGCGCCGGCAACATTTGAACGCCTTATGGAAACAATTCTCGGAGGGCTTTCTTATGAAGCCTGTCTGGTTTACCTCGATGACATCATCATAATGGGGCGCACCTTTGAAGAACATCTTCAAAATGTTAGACGTATACTGCAAAAGCTGAAGGAAGCTAATCTGAAATTAAGCCCGTCCAAGTGCCACCTATTCAGACGTGAAGTCGCCTATCTTGGGCTATCATTTAGGCGGAAGGTGTTCGAACAGACCCGGATAAGATATCGGCTGTAAGACATTGGACCTGCCCGACGGATGTTCACCAGCTTCGGAGTTTCTTAGGCTTATAACGTATTACCGAAAATTCGTGAAAAACTTCTCAACAATCGCCAGACCACTCCATAAGCTGACCAAAGCGAAACAGAAATTCATCTGGACGGACGAGTGTGATAACGCCTTCAACAAGCTCAAAGACGCCCTAACATCTGCTCCCGTCCTGGCATATCCTGAAATTGGAAAGCAATTTATTCTGGATACGGATGCAAGCCATGAATGCATCGGAGCTGTGTTGTCCCAAGAAATAGATGGGCAGGAGCGTGTCATCGCCTATTTCAGTAAGTGTCTGTCCAAACAAGAAAGGAATTATTGTGTGACCAGGAAGGAACTGCTGGCTATCGTAAAGGCCGTAGAGAACTTCCACCCTTACCTCTACGGTCGAAGGTTTCTGCTTCGTACAGATCATGCTTCTTTAACCTGGTTATTGAATTTTAAAAATCCAGAAGGTCAAATAGCCAGGTGGATACAGAGACTACAGGAATATGACATGGAAATCCGCCACCGAAAAGGATCAGCGCATGGAAACGCAGATGCTCTTTCGAGAAGACCATGCTCGGAGAACTGCAAATACTGCCCTAGAGTTGAAAAGAAATTTGGAATGATAGATCCTGTAGTTCGCCAAGTTACAACACCATCAACATGAGAATCAGATCCATGGAGTGACGAGAGCGTCCGGAAAGATCAATTAGCTGATCCTGAAATAAAACCAATAATTGATTTTAAAGAGTCAACAGGCGGAAAGCCTAGCTGGCAAGACATCGCCCCTTTCCATCCTACAACAAAGCGTTACTAGGCTCTTTGGGATTCTCTCCAAGAAATGGTGTGCTGTATCGCAAATGGGAGTCTGACGATGGAAAAGCATTCAGATGGCAATTAATCCTCCCAAAGACAAGAGTATCAACAGTCCTTAAGGAACTCCATGGCAGTCCGACTGGGGGTCATTTTGGTGTTATGAAGACTTTACAAAAAGTTCGAGAACGTTTCCACTGGAATAATGTGGGAAATGACGTGGAGAAGTGGTGTCGCACATGTGATCCCTGTGCTGCACGTAAAGGTCCTGGGAAACGCATTAAAGGAAGACTGCAGCTGTATAATGTGGGGGCACCATTCGGACGAATATCTTTTGACATGCTAGGCAATCTTCCTAGGTCATCAGATGGCAACAATAACATCCTGGTTGTCATGGATTACTTCACCAAATGGCCTGAAGCTTATCCCATTCCCGATCAAGAAGCCCCAACTGTTGCAGAGATTCTAGTTCAAAACTGGATTTGAAGATACGGAGTTCTTCTACAACTGCACTCTGATTAAGGAAGAAACTTCGATTCGGCTGTTTGCAGGAGACTGTGTGAGATACTCGGCATCGACAAAACTCGAACTACGGCTTTACATCCTCAGTCAGATGGCATGGTAGAGAGATTCAATCGGACCATTCTGAACAGTCTCTCTCTCCTGGTGTCCAGAAATCAACAGGACTGGGACAAGAAACTGCCCCTTTTCCTTCTTGCCTATAGAAGTGCCGTTCACGAGACTACTGGCTATTCCCCATCGCAAATACTCTTCGGACGTGACCTTCGTCTGCCTGCAGATCTACTGTTCAGCCGGCCTCCAGATGCTCCCTTGGTGCCCGAGGAATATGTCGAGAATCTCCGGACACGGATGGAGGAGGTGCATCATCTGGCCAGAGATAGGATCGGCATGGCTTCAGAGAAGATGAAGACCCGATACGATGCTAGAGCAACGGGACACAATTTCCACGAAGGAGATCAAGTGTGGTTATGGAATCCGAAATGTCGCAAGGGACTTTCTCCGAAGTTGTAGACTAACTGGGAGGGTCCTTATACAGTCCTTAAAAGACTGAATGACGTTGTGGTACGGATACAGAAATCACCACACTCAAAACCGAAGGTGATAAATTGTAACAGGCTAGCCCCTTACCTTGGCCAAGGTCATTAAGATCTAGTTTTTTTTTAGTTCAGACCATGGTCGCTCATTATATAATAAATAATGTATATCATTTATTTTCTTAATTTTGTTATTCTAATATTGTAATCTATTTTTGTATTGTTCATGTATTTTGAAAATATTTACGCTGTATGTCATTTTGAGTATTTGTGATTTTATACTTGCTTATCGTGTGATTATGGTAATCCTGTAAGTAGATGCCTCTTACTCAGATATTGTACTGCCCGAGACGTGCAGTCCTTAGGAGGGGGACAGTGTTACGAATCCGTAATGCTGCTTCCCAGCATAGTTGGTTCCATCATTGGAAAGAATGTTTTACAGTCATCTCTATGGGACAGAGTCTGGGCGTCGTGGGGGGTCCCAGAGCTTGGCGACAAACTTGGCGACCATTTGGCGACTTGGCGACCAATTTGGCGACTTTGGCCAAATAGATTATACCCGAAACTTCGAGAATTATCCCGATCCGTCCAGTAGGAACCGAGATACGCCTCGAACGTTCCTGATTGGTTGAGAGGCTTCTAGCCCCGCCTCCTAAGACCTATAAAAGGGGCTGCAGCTGCCAGAGAAGTCAAGTCAGTAATCCGAGTCAGAGTCGGAGAAGCAGAAGACGGAGTTGTCGGAAGCGACTGAGTCAAGCTAGTGCTGAACTGAGCTGTGCGCTACTGTCTGCAGTAGATTCTAGTTGTGTGCTGCTGTGTGTGCTGTTGTATGCTACACGTCTCGGGTGAAGATAATCGTCTTCTGTGCTGTATATAGTTGACGCTTTTGTGCTGTCCTGTGTGTCTTCGTGTAAATAAACGCCGTTATTTCTTTTTCCATTGCCGTCTGATTATTGAGCGTTCTCCACACCATATAACTTCCACTATCCATACGAACCCCGGTGAAAATTTCGTAACAATATTAATTTATCTAAAAATCGATTTCACCGAGGCGACATCATTTAGTAATTAACTTGTGAAATATTAATGCTTATAATTTGTATATTTATAATCATAGATGATGAGATGCTTAGAAAGTAAAAATATAAAATAGTTAAATTGAAAGAGTTTTTAAATGTCTTATATTAGTAAAATAAGACGTAAGATATAAAAATTTCCACCGAAAATGTAGCACAATTATAAAAAAATTTAAATGGAATGAAAAATACGGGGGAAATGTCCAATCTTTCATCAATAGTTAAAATACATTAAAAATCTTATTAAAAATTCTAGCTAACTTAGAGTATTTATATCAAAATCTCATGCTTTTATTCATTTTTATTGATATCTCTCTTTTCTATTCAAAAAATTAAAAGATAAGAATATATTCAGAATAAAGGCATTTTTATGAAGAAGGCTTAAGACAACTTATAGTTAATATTAGTAAAATTAAATACATAACTGTTGTTGTGACTTAAGGCACTTTAAAAGAACACTGACAGTTATCTATCAGCAATTTAAGCCGAGTGAGTGTCTCTTGTTTTTTCAGTAGCGCCAACTATGGCCAAGAGAACGCCTTAGCTACTTCATGCGTCACATTCGCGCGCACAATCCCTTTTTACAGGGGGTCATAGTCACACATCTCACAGATAGAACACAGAAGAAAAACAACTATCCCAGAACCGTTACTAGAACACGGGACGCTAACTCACAGGGAAGACGCTACCCTTATACCAGGACTCCGGTAAAATATACAAATTATATACGAATTCAGAAAAATCACGATTATAAGAAGAAAATTTTCTTTAAAATGAAATTCCAAATAATAATTTACATTAGTAAGAAAGCCGACTGGTTTGATACTATAGTTTGAGAAACGCGATATAACATCAAAATGAGGAGATTCAATTCCCAATCAAGACTTCCTGGATGTTTATGAGTATAAAAATTCAATCTTTGCGCCAGCTAGCTCAAAAAAAGGAAGAAGTCATCTTTTGTGATCATTCTATGGTGCATATATTAAATGATGTAAATGAAGAATGATAAATACAAAAACTTTTTTAAACCGAATAGTTCTAAACGCATATTAAAAAGGAAACACCTTGAAAAATAATAAAGTTAGTACCGCTTTCCCTTCGCTAAAATTTGTGGACATAAAGTAAAGCCGTGCTTGTTTTGAATGGTATTGCCAAAAATTAATTTCGAAATATAGGCCTTTGGCGTGAATCTAAAATTTTTAGGAATTACGAATTCATATGAATATGTATCTTAGAAGTCTTTGTTCGATTGATTGTAAACGAAATCTGGCAAGGAACTACAGTTGTAAACACAAGATAATCTATCAAATTTCATTGATTTAAGGGATTGTGGTTATGAGGTATTTCGTTTATATACAAGTTAAAGTAAAAACCTTTAATCATTTCAATCAGAGGTCAATCCTTTGATTTGATTCAAAATTTTCTAAGTGTCTGCGCATTAAATGTAAAATTTGTGTACCAAATTTTGTCTGCCCATGCTCTTTACGTTTTGAAGTTATTGCGTTGATTCGTATTTGAACAGACAGATTCGCATGTATGGATTGTGTTCAATATTTGATAGAAATCTACAAATTTGATAGTAAGTCCACATACCAAATTTCATTCATCTAATTCAAACATTTCTGAGTTATAGAGTTCACAGACAAACAGACAGACAAACACAATGCGAAAAATGTATATTTCGAACCCAGGAATTTCAACTAGACTTGTCAAAATCTCAGATTCATTTTTTTACGATTATATTACTTTTTTCTTATTTTGTGAACTAGAAAGTAAAAAATATTACTTTTATCAAAATTCTGGTTTGTTTAATAAAACCTCTAAAAGTGTGAAGCATAGAAGTCAGTAGGAAAAATTATGAAACCATAGTCAAAATCACAGAAAACAAAAATTCAATTAAAAAGTCGGAATATTTTATAAATGCGATTGCAATTCCTATCTACCTGCAGATTTGATATTTGTATTGCAAGCTTTCATGATTTTGTTCCCTTTCATAATAGTACGATTTCAAGATAGGAGAGTTACAGGTTCGAGACGCGATTCCATTCTAGTTCCGTAGTATAGGTGGATCTGGCTCGGTTAAGTCCAATATATTGGGCCGAAAGATCTTATGTTGGTGTGGTATAGAGGTTTGCAGAGGTAGCATCGGCTCAGGGACCTTTTTTGTCTTCTGACTGAAGTTAAATATTACAATGTTCTATACAAAATAGTTCTACTGTTGTTTTCAAACAGGACATTAATGTAGCTAAACTAATTACTTTATGATTTGAAGAAGGATATGTTAAGTGGAATAGCGTAGATTGTTCCCTTAATGTTTTCGTATATTTGAAAATTATTTTTCGTTTCTAATTTCAGTATAACTTGAAAAGAATTTAGTAGACAGATTGGAATAATACCTCTTCCGGTTGATTATTTAGATTCAAAACTGATAAGGACTACAATTTACATACCATATTATTTATTATCCAGCTCACTGCAATATGAGTCGTCGTATTTATTTGAACACATGCGAAAGATAGGCAAGCAATCTGCTCATTAAAAAAAAATTGGCTTAAAAGGTGACATAGATTTCCAGTTCTATGGTATAAACCTCATATAGAAATTCTCTAGCTTTTTTTTTAGTTTATTGCACACAACAATATTTAAACCGAAAAAAATCAACACTTTTACAGGTTTGGTCCAAATTTTTATACTGGTTCATTCATTTGATGATAAAGCTATATAACAATTACTTACGTTATTACTTTTAATATGCATATATGCTTTTCAAATGTGCATTGTGGATTTCTCTCGAAGAAAACTTGTACAAAATTTAATAGAATCTACAATTTCTTTAGGAGACTACATTCTGAATTCAATTTATTTATCTTTTCTGTTTTTACTGTCTCGTATAAGAAGTATAGAAAAATATTGCAATTATCAAAACATTCTAGCCTGAAATTTCTTCGCATCATCAAGTTTTAGAAAACACTTGAGTTTACCCTGAGTTCGTAAAACACATTTTTACAAAATGTCTTTCGGTGACAAAAATAATTCAAAAAGGCTTTGTGCTAGACGGATGAAATTTGGTATATGACCTTTACTTCAACTTTGTGGATCTTTATCAAATTTTCACCAAAGTACATTCAAATGAAGTCTCTCTGTTCTTTGTTGGGATTTAATTTAACACGAAAGCTACAAAACTGAGAGTGTTAATTGGATAAAATTTTATTCACATACTTAAATGTATATTATAGGCATCTATCAAATTTTGAACCAAATCCAACAAAGATTTGAATGTCTGTCGGTCCGTACTTTCAAAAGCATGTAAACACGATATCAGAAACGAAATTACTTAAATATATCGAATTTGTTATGTATTTTGTTTTAAAGAGATTTGCAGAAACCGCTTCTAAAAAGCATATTCACATTTAGTAGAGAGTATGCGAGAAAGAATTGGAGAGACCACTCCCTCTGGGGTTTTTATCTTGTTAGCAGACAGACAAGCCTTTTTTAAAATTATACAAACTCAGAGAAGTCAGAAATGAGGAGTTCCCATCAAAGGTCTCAGTAGAATATTTTCTCTTTACATGCAGAAGCGATTTCTGTATTTTTCGGGCGTATACAATGCACATAACGAGGCCCCTTTTCCATTAAGATAGACAATTCAGCAAATTTTCAAAAGTTTCATTTCAGATTAACATTTCTGTATTTCATTGACATTTCTGAATATATTTGTTTTCATTCATCTAACATAATTCCATACTGCTTGGCATCTATTTCTGTATACAATGCTATTGAAATGGATGCGCGGTTATAACTAAGTAAAAATGAAATAAATAGTAATCTGATGAGTTATACTTGATAAATGTTAATTTTAGCCTAATATTTTACCATTTAGAAACTTCGTATGTTTTACAAACTTACTTATTTGATAACTACGAAAATAAAGTTTTTAATAGACCTGATTGTTGTCTATAATACTTAGTAGCTCTAGGAAGCTGCCTAATCTACCTACTTTCATTATTGCCTAGTTTGTCATTCTTTTTATCCTTCACATATGAAGAAATAAAAACAGTAAATAAAAAGAAGCATTATTTTTGGAAATATGAAAAGGAGTATTTCAAAAGATTAATGAGAAAATGGAATGAGACAAATGATTTTAATAAAGCATTATTCAATAGAAATCTAGCAATTTTCAGAAACACATTTTAAAACTTGCAATTCTATAATGTATTATGGTTGTGCTCAATTTCGGAACTCAGTTTGAATAAAAAAAATACTATATATAAAAATCTGACATATAGTTATATAAAGATTAAAATAATTAATATAATAGGTAAATATATAAAGATTCGACACAAAATTAGGATGAGTTACCTAAAAGATCTCATATAAATATTCAAAATAATTAATTTAAAATATATCTCCCGTTTTGATGCTAAACGTAATACTGATCAAATCTATTCAATCCAGTTTGAAATTTTTCGATCTTTTCTTGAGACTTTTCGATCTTTTTGTTTTAGCAACAAATGCGATTTTGCCATCAATCAGGTTTAAAAAGTACATGTCAGAATGGTCATCTGCAAAATTTTGTTCAATAGCATAATAATAGCTACAGAATAAACTTGATAAGAAAATTATTTATTATTTATCATCCCATGAATGTTTTATTTTTTGCATAAGAGTAACCATGGTGAAGCGCATTATTATTGAACAATGAAAACACATCTGGTTCTTGGATTGTTTTCAAGAAGTCAAAAATCAATATCAGTTATAGACTGTTCTATAATTGATATTGATATAGTCAGTTATATAAAAATTAAAGAGCACTCTATTCTTTCTTAATAAATGCAAACTTCCTGGTCCTCTTTTTTAGAAAAAATAAATTAAAACTTATGAGGAAAGTTTAATAAAGCAGGCTTATAAAATTATTTTTTGAGTTTAAATAATAAGCAGTTTTCTCAACCTCTTGAAGTGATTTTTGAAAGCGATATTTGTTAAAGGAAATATAATTACATTGTATTTCTTAGAATTTAATTTAATGTCAATAGAACATATAATATCTTCAAGGAGTTAAAATTATTAAACATAGAATTTCTTTGAATAGAATTTATAAAATGATATTCAAAATTCTGAAGCATCTTTCCTCAATTCTCTTTAAGATTAGTCCCTAGTTCTCAAATTGTCTGAGGAAGTCTTGATTGAAAGAACCTGTAAGCGATAATCGTCCCATAAGGTCAATATCTTATTTCAAAGACTAATTTTCACCAAACGAGCTCTGAGACAACGAATGGCATTGTTCTCCAAAATTAAAATATAGATGCTGATTCCTGTATAATGTAAAACATAAATTTCAAATGTCTCTTCACTGATACTTTTAGTTGCCATTTGGATGATAACCAAATCTGTTCGTTTGCCCAAACCATCAGGTCTACTTTGTGATCTTTTACGTATAGATTACGATTTAATTATCTTGTCATTTTTATTTTTTACTAAATGAGCGTATTGTTCTCCAAAATTAACATATAGATGCTGATTCCTGTATAATATAAAGCAACAATTTCAAACGTCTCTTCTCTGATTCTTTTAGTTGCCATTTGGATGATAATCAAGTCTGTTCGTTCATTAATTCTTGTACCTGCCCAAACCATCAGCTCTACTTTGTGATCTTTTATGCATAGAATACGATTTAATTATCTTACCATTTTTTACTAAATGGCATATTGTTCTCCAAAATTGGTATATAGATGCAGATTCCTGTATAATGCAAAGCAAAAATTTCAAATGTATCTTCACTGATTCTTTTTGTTGTTATTTGGAAGATAACCAAATATGTTCGTTTTCCCAAACCATCAAGTCTACTTTGTGATCTTTTTCACATAGAATACGAATTAATTATCTTATCATTTTTTATTACTTGACAATACGACTTTCAACTGGGTTACAGCACAATCTTGGATCGTCTATGTTCAAAAACTTGAGAGTAATTTTAGGCTAATCTAATGAAGAATCTCCATCTCCCTATCTTTTGGTTAAAAGAAGGCTAACAAAATGTCTGTATTCATATAATGCAAACTCACGAAACCTATTTTATATAGTTCGTCTCGACATGTCTCGTTCTTAGACAAGTAAGGTTGTTGAAAATTAATGAATTCAATAAGCTCTTATGGGTTGATAAATATCTACGGCTAGTGTTACTGCATGCCTAATACTAGGATTCCATCTTCTACAAATGCATCCATTAGTTCGGAACCAATTCTAAAATCAATAGATTACACCTTGAGACTTGTCAAAGAGATTCATCATTTCTTTGTGATGCCCCTTTCTCTCTTGACTGTTTTTGTATCAAAATGATCGTTTGAAGGGATGATCGGCTTTTTGAAGATGAAATATCTCTCGATATCGTTCCGTAAAAAGTATATGGCCTATCTAATGCTGTTCTAACCGAAATCTACGATTTGAAATTTGCAAATGATTTTCTTGATTTTTAGAACTACGTGTTTTGATTTATTCATACTTTCCTGTGCAAAGAATCTTCCTATATGTCAATAAAACACATCCGAATACATAGATTTTAATCAAATTTTGCAGGTTGAAATTTTGCAGGAAATAAAAATTATGTGAATATATTTACGTGAACAAAAATTAGTTTTAATAAATATATTTGACATTTCTTAGAAATATGAAACTTTTTAAGGCATTTATAGCTAAATGAATATCAATTTCTTTACTTAGGTCTAAGTATGCCTAACTCGTTTAATTCAGATTTAGTTACAAAATAAAAACTGATGTATGTTTAAAAATCAGAATCCATGTATAACAGGTTTGCATTGAGTTTCATTTGCATGTTGATACTTTAATTGTTCTCTTTTTAAACGAAGAAGAAATAAGTCTGGATATTAAAAATCATATCGCATTCATTATGAAAACTCAACCAAATGTGAATTGCAAAGGAAACGAATATTGCAATTCTTTTTTCTTTAAAAGCAAAATAAAAATGAACCTTCTTTTGCCATCATAATAAATTTCTTCTTTTTTTTCCAGATTTAATATTTTTTATTTAGATTTTTTAAATATTCTATTCATTTCAATAACATCCTGCAAGAATGGAAAAGAATGTTTCTAAAAAAAGGAATAACATATTATTAGAATATAAATGCCTCTGTTATCTATAAACGTAGCTAATGTTGGATTGAAAAGCAAAGACATTTTACATGTTATTTCAAAGAAGCATCATGCACTTTGAAGATGACAACGGTAATAAGCGGTATTTCTTTTGGATCTCAAGTCGTAAAAATGTTTAAGAGAAAAAAAAAAAGAAATATATTTAATAAATTCTTTTTATAGTAAAATAAAAAGTTTCATTTCCTTTCAATTTAATTTCGTTGTTTTTCAGTGCACTAGTTGAGACACAACATCAAAAAATAAGTTTGACCTCTCATTGTGTGTGTTGAACTCAATAAATTTAATTCTTATATTTCATTAGAAATATTCTTGATTGAAAATTTAAACATGTCTATAATTTAGGTATTAAGATCATTTACAAATTTCATTAATCTAGTCAGCCGCATTTTTATGTTATCGCTGATGTAAAGATGAATTTTGGAGGGAGAAGTAGTGGCTTAAATATCGTATTCGACATATGAATACGATTCAAAACTACAAAATTATTTCCTGAAGCGCTCTCATATTATTTTTAAAATAAATTTTAATATAATTAAATTAAACAAGCCTATCGTGCTCACTGGCAAGAGAAAAACAGATTTCACTCAGGAAAATTTAAAACAAATTTTTATAAAGATTTATAATTTATACATTAACACGGAATACCAAATTTCCACTGAATGGCTTGTTACCCCTTTTAACTCACCATGTTCGTAAGGAACATAAAAGAAGAGAAAGGCTGATTTCTAGTAAGTTTTTAATGATATGTATTTTAGGAATATAAGCGTGGTTAGGAATATCAAAATTGGGATTAATCAATAACTAAAATTAAAATTTTTGAAAAATTTTAACACTTTCTCTTTTCATGCATACCGTTACAAGTTTGTATTATTGTTTCCCATGGCAGTAGATTTCCTGATATGGCCTGATATGATTTCCTCATATATGGTAGATTTACAGATGGCTCTAATGGCTCTAATGAATCGATTTATTGCACGAAAGACCCCAGTCTTTTGTTATAAACTTGGTAACCTTTTAGCATCAAATTTGGAAATGTAGGTAACAAAACGGAAAATTCATGAACCTGATGCAATTTTGGCGATATCTCAATTAGAACGAAGATTCGATATTCTATCATAAGATTTTATGAAACTACAAAATACCAAGAAACGTAGCTGGAGAGAGGAATAGCCTAATCGAAAGAGGGAAGAATCTGTTGAGTTGAATTCAGGTGAGTAATTCAGCGAAGTCTCTCCAGCAAGATCTTTCTGTGCCCTTAGTGTTGTTGCAGTTGTTGAATTACAATTTTCTGTTTGTATCTTATTGATTTCTGTGAGTGCTGTTTCGTGTGCACTTCTGTATTTTATTTCCTGTGTTTCGTGTTTTCATGTAGATTAAAGTGTATTTATTCGCTACTTAATCTGCTGGACATTTCATCGTAGAATAATCAACTCATTCCTTACGTTTTAGAGCGTTACTTGTAAAAGCTTGGATAGAATCGTTTCTTCAGAGAAAAATAAAGACTCTAATGCCTTCAAACTCCTCTAACAACTACAATCAAAATAAAAAAAGTTCCATTTAAAAAAAAGAATTAAATAAAAAACACAAAAATACCATACCTTCCTGATTTTTCCTTACGCTTTATTAAAATACAAATAGAAATCTTATGCTTCTGCCGAATATATAGGAATAAGAAATGATCTCGTGAAAAGGTCTTCTTGACTACATGCTTCACATTCGTTTGCTCTCTTTGTAATTCAATATTATTTCTCAAAGCGAATTCTTGTTTTTGTATGAAATATGAAAAAAAAAAACGCACGCTCTCTCATAAAGTGGAATAAAAAAAATTGTGTACCAATTTTCCTTCATTTTTTCCCCCATTTCTTCTCTATAATAAGTTGCTTTCTTAGAAATGCAACTTCATCGAAACTATTGCTAATATTTTAACTATTTGAAAAATTCGATCGCCGAAAATGTAACTTGTCGAGCAAATACTGTAAGATTATTTCTGTTCTATTTGAAGTAACTTTTTATGAGAATAGAAGCCGTATCAGAATGCAGGGATGCAGAGCATTCTCTGCAAAATAAATTTCTGAGATATGTCTTTTCCACTCTGAAATAGATTTTGTTTTACAAAATATACTTCAAGAAGATTTGCATAGAATACTTTTATTATTTACTTTTTTATATATTATTTAAAGACTAAAACTAAAATCTTATAATTAAACGAAGAAATCATGCAAATTTTTATATTAATTCATTCTGATGATAATTTCAATCAGAATAACTTTTTTTTCCTCGGGGAAATTGATGAAAATTTTTACATAACTTGTCTTTCTTTCTCGTTCAGTTTTTTATTTTTTTCAGTATTTTCGATTTAAATAAACTCTACGATTCCGATAATATTAAAAGAGATTGTTCTCAAATGCTAGCTTATCAAATGAAAAATTGGATTAAGAATTATATAAGTAAAAATAGACTTATAAAACCAAAAGAGACCTTCTTGATTCTTTTTGTATTATAAATTTAAAAATATCTATTATATTATAAATATATGTTAATGAACCAAAAGTAAATACATCG